>MU397243.1:247720-575013 GCA_022578865.1 Xylaria sp. FL0043 | reverse complement strand
CTCATTGTTTCGGTTAAAATTAAATTTTTTAAAATTGGTTTTTACCAAATTTTTTATGTTGGTTTGGATATTTTACCCCCCCCCCCCCCCCCCCCCGGGATGTCCCCAGCCAAGCAAATGATGCAGACTCTCGATGTATTTGTGTAGAAGAAATAGCATAGTAAAGGCCAGAGAAAATATCCAATCTCATCTCATGAAACTGTCGATCAGTCTCGGTCCCTGTAATATGTACGTAGGAATGCTAAGAAGAACACTGTAGCTAGCAGACCGGGATAAACAGTGTGAGTATAATACCACAACCTCTGAACTGGAGGAAAAGTTCACGCCCAATCTAGTTTAAGTTTTGCAGGTAGATCCTTCCCGGAGGCAATGTCCTACTTCTCTTATTGCGGGAGAACATGCACTAAACCGTTAGCACTTTCTCAATACTAGTCTCGGTACGTTGATGCGAATCGACGAGGCTTCGAGCAGGTCTTACCCTGAACATTTGTTTTGGGCAGAGCCGGTTCTCACTCTCGAGTACGTAGGTAGACGGGCTTACATTGCCTGACTTATAACCCATCAAGTAAACACAGACGTCCAAATAATAGAATAGCGTCTGGGTGGAGGTGGGTTTAGAATCGTGACAAAAAGAAAGAGCTGTTAATATCATCAATACATAGCACCGCCTACATATGTATGTTTGAATTCTGCACTTAGACCAATGCCCAGGTGAACTAGGACCTGACCCCATGAGTGGTACAGTTTTGGTGGCTTACCTAGCAATCCAACAGTGTAAGACTACCATGGAAATGCTGTATAACTTGGATTATATTTTGTCTACCCAAAAAAGCCCACCATCTCTACATCGGAGACAAGTTTTGCAGTAATTCGAAATCCGGCATCCACACCAACGAGCCCTCCGGCTGGTCAATCCAATTGGCAAGCTCAGCAACGACTTTCCAGGCATCCCCTCCATCTTCGCCATCGGCCGGATTATCAAACTGCTCGGTCGTGAAGTCGGTATTGCTGTTCGTCACGTTCCTCATCTGAACCGCCGCTGTCTCAGCCAGGTTGTTGACGCCGTTTTCTAATTTCTCCATGGTCGCATTAACGAGGACTTCGAAAGCGTCGCGGTACTTCTTCACCCAGGGCGCTCTCTCGCCCATGACGAAGAGCACCAACGAGCAAGCCCGGATGTCGTTCGATAGGCTGTAAGACCAGATGGCATGTTGCTGTGTCCAAAGGCCGTAGAGTAACGTGATTCCCGCGACGAAGACGTGCTGGACAGCAATAAATGAGTGTCCGTATTCCAAAGACTGATGTAGCTTTTTATGCGCTTGACAAACGCCGCCAGCCGCCCGAAGGCAGATCAGGTAGTAGGGATCAGACGGCGGTAGCAATGGTAGGAATGGCTGTATTAGCAAGCGGACTGCCCGATGATAGTGTAACATTGGGTAGTTTAGATCGATATCACCGAAGCGTTCTATAAGAGATGTTTTCCAAGACTCCAGATCCTGATAAAGCTGGTTCATTTTGGGCGTGAGTGCAGATAGGGGTTTATCTGCTCGATATATTGAGAATTGAATTCGTGACTCGATCCTTCTCATTTTGAATAACCAAATCGCCATGGAGAGAGAGTGCTTGCTATTCGGACTCGCTGTTTGTGCAGCTGTTATCTCGCTCCAGCCTTCATCTTCAGGGTCTAGCGGCAAGTCCACATCGATTTGTCTATCCGGGATACTCAGTGGCCGTCCCAGGCAGATCGCAATGGTCCGCTCCAGTGAATAGACACTCCAAAATAGTCGGCGACGCATCTGAATCGTGTAACGGTCTAGATTACTCTCGTGTCGCCTCGTATGTAATCCCAAATCAATACAAGTCCGCATAGCCAGACCGATCATATACCATATGCCGTAGCTAGAACTTCGGATGTGGTACAAGACTAAGAGTAGCATAGCTTCTACATTCTGAGTGGTCTTTGATTCTCGAGCCGTAAATAGATGTTGTAACGCAGTCATATAGTAATTCTTGTTTCACGTTAGTCTCTTGTAGCGAGTCGTTTCGATATAGCCGTCGTACCTCTGGTGGTGTTGGTGTGTTTCTTTCTGTGAGTTGTATCAACATTGCACCGATAGCATAGACCATGTACAATTTAAATAATCCGAAACGTTCAGGTTTAGTCAGCTGCTGCACTGGAGTCGTGTTCAGCGTCATGCGCTTTGCGTGTAGGTCCCATATCTCTTTTTCTTCGAGGAAGGGATACCGAGTCCTGTTCATCATATCCTATTAGAAATGTAGTCCCATGGAGGAAAGTAAGAAGTCGAGCTGAAAGTGAGTTGAGCCACCGTAAGCTCTTGCATGCCAAGGGTAGTATAAGGGGTGTTAGAATAGAAAGAAGGGATCCCCCGAGTACGAGGAGCGCGCAGATACATACTGTGGCTGATTTAAATATGCATTCAAAAGGGCAGTGCCGTGTTCATCGGCTGGCGGCTCAGCACTTCGAGCCACCATTTCTTGTCTATTGATAGCACGAGCGCCTCTGGAGATCCCCGAGCCGTCAGTAGTGCCGGATCGAGACCCATCGCTATCGAGAGGGAATGCCTTGTTCCAGACAGTTGCTTGAACCATCTCACCTAGGGTTAATGCCAGATTAAGGCCCGAGGAGGCACCGACATAGGCAGGAGCCTCGATATTCCCGAGGGCAAGCAACTCAACAGCCTCAGCGAGAACATTATTCCTGGACTGGGTCCGGATGCCGTTGGTCGGCGGGTGAGCCGCTTCGGACACCTCTTGACGAACCTGTTCCGAAAGACGGGCTTCTAAAAGCGCAACCCGTTGCTCAAGCGCGCGAGTGTACGCCGCCGGAGGCTCGTCTTCGGATACGGCAGATTTGTCACATTCCGTCCCTGCCTTGCTACAGTTGGAGCACGTTGGCCATTGATCATCACACTATATATGCGCCGGCACCCATAATTAGTATAGCGAGAGATCATTTATAGACATAATAGGTACTAACCTTCTGTTTTCTATGTTTGCATCTCGTACAAGCAGTCCGACCCCTTTTCCGCGGATTATAAGTACCCTTGGTATCGGCGGTAGTAGAAGCAACAGGCGACAGACCTGAAGAGGGTGCTGACATGGCAGTCGAACTGATACGCTAATAAAAGGAGCTGGTGCAATTCAGGGGCCGGTGACACAGGATCGGTGCGACGGACATCCGATTTATACGATGCCGTGTTACTGTGGTGCTAAACATATACTTGTCGACAAGAAGGCGATTCCGCCGAAATTTCGGTAGCTCCGTAAGCAGTCGGCTATGTCCTATGACTGCTTCCAGTTGTCGGAACGTCCGCATGCGCTTAAGTAAGCTATTCTGACTACACAGCCTAAGCTGTTCTTAGACTAGTCCAATACCCAGCTGCCGCCCTGCGTGAAAGAACAAAGGTGAGACTATCTCGAACAATTACGTTGACTAAAATTGAGCTCGTTCGTTATATTCGCGTTTTTAATGCTTTTGCTACGATGTTAGTTGACCACCAAGATCCCCAAATTCACTAACAATCTGTTCATTGTATAATTCAACGCCCACTAAACTTCACAAACCGCATCAAGATGCGTTGACACCAAACGCCCAACAGTCACAGGTTAAAGTAGTATGTACCATATTGGCAATTCAAGCTAGATGATTACTCTGAAAGGGCAAAGTATCTAATGAGATGCACACAAGGTATCCGTGTGTTAATAAGTTTGCATTTCCCTTTAACTGCCCTGTATTACATGTGTACAAATCACACGACCATTAACGCCATAGCCTCGCGGATTGTCCCATGCACGTATTTTCAGTGTTGCAAGTTGGACTTGACGAACCTAGGCGCGACCGAGGATGTTGCCCTCGTAGACGGTAGTCAGCTTGCCAGTATTGTCGTTCTTGATCTGGAACCGGAGATGTCAGCTCAGTTTCAACAATGTTCCGTCGCAACGAATCGCGTATATATCAAAAGGTCTCCAAAAAGCTATCACGAACCTCATAACGTGGCTCATCAGCAGAAGCCTGCACGTTGCGGTCGGCCTGGACGCCGGGCTCGGTAAGGACGTCCGTAATCTTGCCTGTGCTCTCCGGGGTATTGGAGTCCGGTCCTAAGTTATATCAGCGGGAAAAGAACATTCAATGTCCAGCAGAGATGGTGAAGTTGAGCCGAGATCATAAAACAGACGATGGCTGCCAGCTTACCTCCGACGGGCTTGTATCGGACGAGTTGGCCGTTCTTGTACTTTGGTCCAGCCATGGTCGCGTGTGAGTGGAAATGGAGTGGTCAGTTGATTTGTGCGATATGAGCGTCGAAAATCTTCACTGAGATGACTTTATTAATTAAACAGATACCCTAGTTGAGAGCTTCCATGAACATTTGTGACGATATTTATGTTCCCATGTGTCTACCCAGATACACTCAGCAACCCCTCAAGCGATCGAGTCATAGAGTTGTCGCATTAACGTCACCAATGCTTCTCGGCAGCAAAAGCGGTCTGAGGGGGCTGGACAACAAGGTCAGCCCAACATCTGGAGCATTTTCATCTATGATCCAATCTTCGCATCATGCTACAATTCCCCTCGCCCTAGAATCTACATCCCTCATCGGCGAGTCCAACCATCATGATGAAAAGACCGCCCGCGGAATCGCCTAGCTCAACCAAAGTTAAATTCCGATTGGCCCAAATCTTCTTTCCCATCCCCCCTTTACCATGGTTTTGTGGGCTGATCGTGAACAGCCTCGATGTTATTGCCTAGCGGATCGAGGACGAAGGCAGCGTAATACGACTCGGAGAACTCAGTTCGAAGACCTGGCTTCCCATTGCAGACGCCGCCAGCCTTTCTATGACGGGCGCAAAACAAAGTATCTCGTCAGCAAGACGTCACGTTGTCTCCCTATCGAGAAAAGCAAAGCAAGAGCAAAGTAAAGCGTAACAGAGTAATCAATCAATCAACTAACGAGCCCATAAAAAGCACGGATTAGGTCTCTGTGATCGATCTATGAGTGAGGTGTACTGGACATCAAATGGATCGATGACCAATCTATGATGCTAGGATAGCCATAGATCCATTCATCCACCCATCCACCCATCATGGATTGAGCCAGGGGCAGAGTGCTCGTAACAAAAAAGCACCCCATCAACCACCAGCTCTATTTGCGTTGGTGGGACGTCGTTTTGTTATGAGCACTCTGCAGAGGAAGAAAGAACGCAGTAAAATCCAAAAAGAAATTAAGACCGAAATGAATATCAAACTTACATAGCCGCAGCATACCACTTATCCACCACCTCCGGAGACTCAGCATCGAACGCAACATGCGTGCGTCCAGGCCGCTTGCTCACATCGCCGTCGTCGGCAGGGGAGAAGGCCTCCTGCTCGCCGTTGCCGACATGTATCCAGAAGTCGGGGAACTTTCCGACCGGCTTCAGCCCCAGCATGAAGTCGGCCTGGTCGAAGTAGGTGACGTAGTTGAGCGGTGCGAGGGCCGCGAGGTAGAATGCTCGCATGCGTGCGAAGTTGGCGGCGCCCGTGGCGAGAGAGATGTGGGAGATGGGCATGGTGGTTGTTGGTGATAAGTATCCTGAGAATTATGTAGTAAGGGAAGGTGCCTTCTATAAGATGGAAGTTGATTGTACACGATCACGATGAAGAGGAGAGAGAAGATTATGACTGCTTGAAGGGCAGTCGGACGGGTATTAATACTAACACCAGATTGACACACCCGAGGTAGTAAACCCGGATAGCCTCCGCGAGGGGTATATGAAAGATGAGTCTCATTGAGCCATTATCTCCATCGTTGCGACATTACCTTCCAGATTCTGAATCGATGTTTCCACTTCATGCACCTGCGACAGTTGCGAAATCAGAATATGCTTATCCACGACATGGAAAGTCCTCGCCAGTTGTGGTATAGCTGATTGACGTTAAATCCACAGGGTTACTCATACACCGTTGTCTGTGGTATCAAACTCATGGAGCTCCGAGTTCCATCTTACATAAGACATGCTGAAAAGTGCTTGGTGACTCACAGCTAACCTCCTGTAAATTACATTCAGCTGAGCTGGAGTAGTGGTGAAGAGTGCCATTGCTATTCCGCTCCTCTAACACCCAAACTACCTGGGTACTTCACGCCCCTTGCACGACGTTGAAAGTACCTAGGTAGTCAACCAAGCTAATTCAAATAGCACCAGAGCATGCCGATGTAGAGCAATTGTGGTTTACTCTCGTACCAAATCGGGTCAACATCGCTGCATCACATCTTCACAATGCCAACAACAACTCTTATGTGAATTGAACCTGTAACGCGCGTATGGCCCAGAGCATCTAAGGGTAGAGAGCACTTTTAGTCATCGGATTCAACACATAGTGAGAGCATATACAGTGGTTTGGGCTCGGAAAGCAGCCCGCTATATACAGCTGGGTCTTATATACGCGCGTTAGAGTTACATATCCCAGCAGACTAGACTTTCCTAGTTATTCTCCCGGCTGCGAAAGATGGTGGCAGCTCTAGGTTTCGAAAGCGCCATCAACACAAAAACGCACCATGCGCTAACAATCATGCTCGTAGATCGTTCTAAAACAAGTAGATGGGAAAATGCGTGCGAGCACTTGACCCTGTGCTTGAGGGGACAGGCTGAACCTAGGTTTTTTCGTCCCGCAAACCGACCCGTGTGATATAAAGCCCGTTTCGCTCCCCCATTACGCCGCTCACGAAGAAAAGAGAAGAAAAATATGCCCTGAAAAAGGTGATATAGAAGAATCAAAGATGATTCCATTGTGGGCTATGACCGGCCATAGCCCAAAGATGGGGGGCTGATGCTGAATAGCACGCAGTGAGTTCGCACTAAACTGTACCTCGTAGGCGTTGTTTACGAGCCAGCCAGTCTCCCAGCATATTGTCTAATTGCTGCAATGGTTTTTTGTTAACTTTGTACCAAAAAGCACTTCATGAGATGGGCACTCACGGTTGTTATCTCAGCCAATTTCGCGTTTTGCTCGCGGAATAAGGAGCTTGCTATGGGATGATTGGGGCCAACAGGCGCGGCATCGGTTTTATCGTCATATACCACTACTAACAAGTCACGTATTTCGGACCCCGAATCGAAGAAGGCACGCAGGTTAGCGTCATTCCACGTTGAAGTGGCCGTTGTTGAGACTGAGGGAATCGCGGACTCCTGGTTTTTGTGCGCACTGCTGTCTGCGTCTGCGAATTCTGGTGATGGTGAGGATACAGGTGAAGAGCGGTCTTCCTGACTTGAATTGTCACCCATGAGCGCAGGTGGATTCGAAGGCGTAAGAGGGGATACTTGAACAGGAGATTCCGACAAGTCTTCTGCGGGCGCTTGAATCTCTGTTGATTCGCTCCGTGGTATGCTGGTAGAGCTGTCCGGAAACGAACCCGGAAGAGTAGGTCGCACCAATTTTTCATCAGAGGGCACCTTTTTCGGTTCAGCGGGAGGGGCTCTGGTCGGCTCTGGCACTATCTCTTCCTCTGACGAATCAAACTCATCAAGCTCAACCCGTTCCTTCGCTTTCGTGACCTTTAGGGGTTTCGACTGGATATCTGCCGGCAATACATTGGATGATTCAAAATTGTTGGTCTTCTCATTCTTCTGTTCTTGTGACCTTTGATTTACGGGTTGGTCGGACTCCACCATTCTCACAGTCGCGGGATGGACGTTGGCCACGTTGTTTGTCTTGACTTCAGCAGCCAATGGAATAGCGCGGTCCGAATCCGCTGCGACCATAGAAATAATACCGGATTTGCGTGTAGGCGACGATTCGTTTCGGGGCTGCTGCTTCTGAAGCTTGCTTGGGTTTCGCTGCGGACTTTTGTGTGGCGAAGATTCGATTTCCTCCGGCTCTTCGACCATGTCCGTATCCCCAAACCCGGCTCCGGCGTCCATAGACCGCTTGCCAAACGATTCGTCATCATCATCAAGGGACTTCTTCTTATCCTTCCGCGAGAAGAAACTTCGAATAGCGCTGGGTTTCTTGTTGTCTTTCTTTTCTTTATCTTTCTTCTTCTTGTCATCTTTACTCTTATCAGGCACCAGATCTTTTTCGAGACTGGGTCGTTGGCGTAGGTCCTTAGAATCACTTGAGGCCCGAGGCTCATTATCATCTCGCAGTAAACCAGGAGTGAGGGTGATCTTCTTGGTCTCGATAGTTTCATCTCTGAAAAAGGAGTCCGTATTTCTAACGGTCCCATTCCTTGTAGTTCTCTCCGTCTTACCGTCAAAAAACTCGTCACTACTCCTGGGCGTTGGTTCTTTGGCCGATGGCTCGCTCTTCTCAGCCTCCTCAGATTTGTTGGGGTCTATCTTCACTTGTTTCTGACTCCGAGGTTTCAGAGGCTCGACCTTGGCAGATTCATCTTCTTCTACCATATCGGTCGTGGTTTGCTGAGAGGTAGCTTGTTGTTGCTGTTCTTCTTGTTCTGTAACCTGCTGTGGATCTTGGCCGTCATCCTCTTCACCTTCCTCGTCGGAATAATCTATTTCAGGATAATTTACGACAGTAGGTGGTGCGAAGGAAACATTCTTTGCCTTGCGCTTCTTCATGGCTGCCATGATCGGGTTTCTAGCCTTGTCAGCTTGATCACCAAGCATTGTTGCAGATAACTACTTAGAGTCAGAACGTCTCATAAACCAGTCCACACCATGCATACATACGTCAATATTCCTATGTTTATTGAGTCTCGCTAGTCTTTCAGTAGGCGTCTCAATGTGTTCGGCTGGTAGATACCCTGGGCGAAATTATAAACTCATGTACTTTGCAAAGTGAGGAAAGGTCGTACCGATGCTGCTATCTTTAACAACTCGAACCAACCACCAGTAGCTATTACTGTCGTCGAGAAGAACCATCGTGTCACCTTTCGTGGCATTGGCTTGGCCTTCGACAGTAGCGACGAAAGTGTGTAAGGCGTAAACGAACTCGAAATCGATGTCCTCTGCATCTTGTAAGCACTCGCCACCCCAGCCAGAATCAATGAATCTGCAATCATCAGTGAATGAAAAGTCATCTTCTTCCTCTTCGTCGTCATCATCATCGGAGGACACGTAAGGTATCAGGAACTCATATGGAGAGATGATTTCGTCTTCGACAGGTTCGTTGTCGGCGCTAGTCGGGCGGCTTAACGAGGAGTCTTCGATTTTAAGGTCTATCCCAGAATCTCGATCTTGGGTTAAGTAATTCTGCTCATCAAGACGTTCTAAATTTTCTGCAGTGGTCTCTTCAAAGACTGGGTCTTGTGGTTTCGGTTCGGAATCGGATAGTATCTCGCAGTTCGCGACCTCGTCGTAGTTGTCGTGCTCGTTCGCTCCAGTATACCCACCAGGAAGAAGATGATCGGAATCCAGTGTATTAACAGAAGCCTTGCTTAACTGTTGGCTTGGAAGTTGGAGGGGAAGCAGGGCAGAGAGGTCGAGATGTGGTGAAGAGGATCTCGCCTCAGAGGCAACCGCAGAGCTAGCGACTTCGTAGCTCGAGAGAGAATTGCGCAGAGAATCAACGCGCGCAGGCCATGCAGGCGGAAGGGTGCACCCACCATCCTCAATTGAAGGAGAACTCGAGATCTTGTCCATCATATCATCGTCCAGGTCGTCGTCGTCCGTGTTCACATCGATATCGCCATCGTCGTCGGCATGGCCCCCGACTCCTCCGTTCTGCGCAATGGCCAGCGCATCCTGTTGCTGCATCTTGTTGCCATTCAAGGAATTGACAATGCCCGAAGCAAGTTCCTCGGCGTATAGTTGCAGATCGCGATCGTTGCCACCATCCCCATTGGCCCACGAGACCCTCGGACTTCGTGCCTCTTCCTCAGCTCGTTCTTCTTCTACCTCGCGTATCGTTCCGGCCTGGTGCGGCGCGAGCGAGCCGTTCGTACCGGAGTTGGGCGTGGATTTCGAGGCAGGGTGTTTGTGGTCTTGGGCAGAAGGAGCGTCGCGATCTTGAAGATCAATGGAATCTGTTTTAGGAGGCAGGAGGATTAGCGAGCACGAGACGAGCCAAGGCCAGTTGCAACAAGCAGGGCAGGCTAGGTGGGCAGGCGGGCGAGCAGAAGCAGAAGCCACGGCGGCGGCGGCGGCGCTGTTGGTTCCAGGCTCGACTAATTTAATCCCCCCCTTCTTGAAACGTCGACAGGTAGATCAACTACCAAGGTGGTAGACGTACCGGCACGAATAATCTGGGGTCTCGTCATCTTGGCCAGCAAGCGGTAGAGCGAACCAGTGGCATGAACCTAGACTAGAGCGGACAGCCTCAGGGAAAGCGATGTTGAATGAATGGCTCGGTTCATTAAGTGTGAATTGGCAGCGCGCGTGCGAAATTTCTTTCCCTTGGGTTTGCACGAAAATGCCAACTAACGAGCCCCTGTCGTTGGCTGGTGCTGGGCTGGGGGAGTTGGATGTCGGGTTGGCGGCTTGCAAGGGGTTGGGGAACGAGGCGGGCAGCGGCGGAGGAATGGGGATGGATTGCGATTCGGGTCCTTAGTGTAGGTAGTGTACAGTAGAATGTTGCACTGTTTCTTGCTTATTTTATTCTTTCTTCCTTTTTCTCTTTCTTCTTCCTCTTCCTGTTCTTCTTGTTCTGTACAGTACACCTAGCCCAGTAGAGATGTGTACTGTACCTAAGTAGTGGACACTTGACTGTCCTGCGCAAGGAAAATATTAATAACTTCTGGACCAGGGATTCGAGAATCCTCGTGCAATTCAATGCTAGCAGGACCAGATAGGCTAGAGCACCTAGAGTAGTTAGACTCTAGTGCCAGAGGGTGGTATCGAAGGCATGGCCCCAATATTGAGATTGGTTTGGGTGCAGATCTCGGCAGGTCTTGGATGGCTAGTGTAGTGTACTACTAGCGGGCAGTTAAACTTTCCAGGCGCATTATTCGTAATTCGTACAAGGACAAGGGGAAGTGGCTGGCTGCTATACACAGGTACTACTGTCAAGAGACAAAGAATAAGAAATCATTGAAACAACCCATTAGCTCACGCAGCACGTATGAACAGGTGGCAGTCAAGCAATCAATAATTTATTCCTAAGTGCCTGAGTTGAGGTACTTTATGGTGGAGCATAAGGCACAGTGAATAAATAAAAATCACAAAATGCCCCATTACTAGCCGAAGAAGACTTGAGACTGAGGCCAGGACCAAAAACCAAGGGGGCCACGAACCAACACATGTAAACTCCAAATGGGGAATGGAAGGGTGGATCCGGTCTGGCTTGAAACAACCCGGGGCGAAATTAATTGTCCAGGTACCAACTGATACGCTAACCAGACAGAGGAGGGATTGTGTCCCCATCAATATCCAAGAGGGCCTAATAATATCGGTACAGTACTTATCCGTACGATAAGAAAGGTAGTGCTGCGACTGCAAGAGGTTTACGAGGCCGCTGCCACAGTTCGTAAAGTTCGAGGAATGCCATTGAAACGTACCCGGTTGAATCGCCGTCTATTGGCCAACGGCATTTGTATCACGATGGCTGATGCACGTCCTAGGTGGTAATGCCGCACCCGCACTTTTAACAGGATGAACCTTGTCAACGTCCTGATCTTCCGCGGGGAAACCACGCCAGGACGTCGAATTCCTAGTTTGACAATCTGTGATGAAAGGAGGGGCGAGGGATGGTTGAACAGACAGAGAATGGGAGGCAAACATGGCTTCAGATGGTAGCCGAACCACCATACACCGTAAACGGAATTCAACTATGCTTTTATTTCCTTTTGAGATTTAAGCGCACCCATGAAGTCGGCAGTCACACGGACACCGATGGGACATATTATATGCCACTTCAGAGCCTACGCGCAAATATGTCTGAGCTTCAGTCGGAATAAAATGAACATTTGAAGCATATATCGACGTCTTCTGACATATTTGCGGGTACTGCTATTCAGTCCCGGTCCAGATATTTCTCGGCACAACAGGGGGCTGTCCGGCGTAGTCGACCAAGTTCGTACCTTATTTATGCGATGTAGTTGTGGTAAGACTTCTTGGCCTCGCGACGGACGCGACGGCCTAGTTTCCTCACACCGCGCCAGAGAGCCTCTGAAGATGATACCTCTTTCCTGGCCATCTTCTTAGCGGCTACCATGTGTTCCGCCATCCATGAAGCCCACTCCCAAGGGGCAGCTGTGCCACCGGGTAGCGAGTTGTAGTATTCCCAGTTGGCGACACCACCGAAGGCTCCGTTCTCCGTGATTAGCTCCTGCAACACAGGAGCCTCCGAATCGAGAGCGACGAAGCCGCTGCCGTTGTCGGGGCTGCTAAGCACTGTAATAATTGCGGTTAGCAACTCACACGCAATCATTGCTTGCGGTAATACTTACGACCCATAACAACCCGGTTAGCAGCGAAGCCATCGTCAATGATGCTCTCATAATCACTCGCGCTTCCAGCATTCCCCCAGCCGAAGTAGAATTCTAGGTATCATGACTCAGCAGCTATTCACACAAAGACGAACAGTGGAAGGGGGATTGCCATTGGTGAGTACGACGTCTTACAATGGCAAGGAGTAAGAGCAATGGTTATTGGGAATGACTTACGGGCATTGTAGAAGGCGATCGAGCTGCCACGCTGTGCCTCGAGGTCGAAATAGCTGAAGCCACTGAGATTGCCGCCACCCTCCGTGAGCGCAGCTGCAACGGGTGCGAGAGTAATGGCTATACAAATTTATGAGTTAGTCTTGTTAAAAAGGATAACAAAACACGGGGAGTACGCACTAAAGTCGTCACCGAAATCCGCCTTTAGGCGGTCAATCAGGCGGATGACGCCGTTGAGGGAGAAGGACTCCTCTACATCGAGATCCAAGCCTTGGATGTTGTGGGCACCGATCATGTCGTGTAGTGGGCCGTAGTATTTCTCGAACGAAGCGTCATCGCCATCGAGGCGCTGGTAAGAGCCTGCTGCGGCACCGCCAACCATAACCATCACCCTCACACCGGCGGCTTGAAGTTGTGCAGCCTCGCTCCACATCGTGTCAAAGACGGAGCTGTCGGGGGGTTGATCGTTCAGGTGGAGGCCGCCATCGTCGTCGATGATGTGGAGGGCGGCAATCAGAACGTGCGTGACCGAGATCGTGCCCTGCTGGATCAAAGGCAGCAAGGAGACATGAGTGGTATCGGTTCCGAGTCCAGTCTGATAGTAGATGACCACTCGGTGGTCGTCCGGAGGGGCGGCAGCAACAGTTCCAACAAATGGAGCTAGAAGAGCGACGCTTGCTGTCAGCCAGCTCGTAAGGTTGAAGGCCACCATCTTGGACGACTGAGCTTTCGTAGCTCGAATCTATGTGCACGCGTGTCTAGGTACAGCAGGCACCACACCGATCAGATGGATAGGCCTGACATGTCAGATCTATTTGTCGACCACGCGGGGCCTACGCGGTGTCTTATATGGGAAAGGTCCTCGGGTTTGCACGCTCGTGAAAGCCGGGGTCGGCGCCGGATCTGACACGATCATCGGGCCAGTCTATTTGGAGATTTGTTGATGTTTCCGCTCATGGCTCCATCCCTGGCCGTATTAGTCGATGAACATCGCCTAAATTAGCCAGGACCTGTAACGTGACTCCGTAGGAAGGAAGGATGGCCATGCAAGCCCCGTATCCACCTCGAGCCGTATAACTTCATCGTGTGCTATGGCACTAACATCTTACAGCCTAAGTGGTGTATTCAGCATACACTACCTGAGACTACCTACAGTATGTAGGTCGATGCAGGGCTGTGCAGTGCTGGTTTCCTAAACCGAACATACGCTCCGCTTCTTTAGCCTCGAACCATGAGTGGGATTCACTATATCCTTGGGTTATATATATCAGGACCACCCGGTGAGGCTTCACCTTCCTCTTTACATTGTGTGGTCATCATGATTAATCCTCGAGCTCGCATCGCGGTTCAGACCCCGACCATAGACGGGCGGCATTCAACGTTACAGCACAGCTGCACCAAAGCTTGTGTGAAGCTGGTTCCCCATACTCTCAGAGAGGCAGGTCGAGGGGACAGCGAAGTCTGAGCGTATCGCTTTCACAAGCAGACGACCTCGGCGGAGCGAACGTTTGATGCTGCAAGTGAACCTGAGGAGTCCCCTTGAATTAGCGAAGATGATGTCGCACTAAGTTGGGCGAATGTATGTAGACGGCAGGTGGCAGAGACGCTGGCGTCAAGTAATTCGGCCCTACCGCGAGGGAAGTACTTGCCAGAAATGGTGACTATTAAAGTCGATCATTTGACGTCACGCTATCTCCGTTCCTGAACTTGCATACTTACCCAGTAGACTCAAGAGTCAAGAGTCTCAATCCGAAATACATAGGAAAAAAGGGAAGATATACGGCTACGTGCATTTATACGCAGCAGCTGGACACTCGTTCGCGCGGCTCAATCGAGTCTATGAATAACAATGTAACCTCGATAACGGGCATAGTTCCGTCGAACTGTAAAGAATCGCTTGCAGTAGATCATCATGTGAGATTCGTGGAGCCAAAGATCCTTCAACACCGGCGCTTATATCTTGTCCCTACATACATTACTCGCATTGTCTTTCGTGCTCACTGAAGCAAGCAGCAGCAATCACCCCTCGACAAGATTTTGTGAGCAGTATTGTAGTGTGTTTAGCCTGCGGCAGCCGGTATAAGCTGCGCCCGCACCAGCGCACCGGACCCTTAGTGCTCATACCAAATATAGCATAATCTCTCCACTATTCATCAGCTCTAATCCGTCGAGCCAAGGAAGGAAGCAGAGTAAATGGAGAGCGGCATTGCCAAATCTCGGCCCAGGCCAGATATGGTCAGGTGCCCTTTACCAACATGAAACAAGCTCAAATAGGGCAGTTATCCCAAACTGAACATCAAGCATGGCGATAGTTGACAATACTCTTTGCAAAGTTGTGTTGGCGACGCTCGTGATGCAATATAAAAGAAAATCCCATCTTACGAAACCCAAAGCTGCGTTTGGCATGCCCCGGCCCTCCTGCTCTGGCTACCGCTTCAAGGCGACTATCAATGCAATGTTTACCGTGAACAAAACCCAATCCAAACTCAACGAGTCCATCATGAACCATGCATACAACGTTCAAAAAGAGCACGACGGTATGGTTCAGGTACCACTAGAGACAACTTATGGATAGAGATCAAGTTTTGATGAATATCTTTCTACTGTGGTGAAAATGAAGGTTCTTGTATGCTTCCTCACCTAACCCAACGGAAACCTTCCGCAAACTTAAGCTGCAGCCAACGCAGATCATGTATACGGCTTTGGCTGTGTTCTAAAGATAAGGTGACCATCCCAGCTCTTTGCACATTCCTCAGTGCTAGATGATTGATACAGCACAAAGCCCACCTCTTTTCAACAAAAATGACCCTGAATTTGCCTATTTTGTCTTGGTCTCTGTCACATGTAAACCCGGCAGCCCGTTCAGCAGTCAGGGCCGAGAAAGAGTATGGAGTGTATTGTTGTACAGAAGCCTACGCGCTGACGGGAGGTCACCTATGCGGGACCCCGCGAACTGTACTCATCTATCGTATTCATATTTATCATGTTATAGGCATTCAGCTGCACTACAGATTTCTCGGACAGTAGATAAATGAAGCTATTCAGACTCTGAGACACGCGGCTAAACCTTCCCATGAGGAGCTTTAAGGCCGTAGCAGTTCTGTATACATAGATCAGTTGACCCTCCAAGGGACTGAGTGCCCTTTGGATAGTCAGGGGTCAATGCACTCATAGAATATTATTTCATATTGAGTTATCCTTCAAGCCCTATATTCAGCCCTCTGTGATAGGTATATAGTATCGACGCAAATAGATAAGTATGCATATTTAGACACTAGTTCAGGTATTATATGGTAAATAAATGTCTTTGAGATCCTAGCCTAGGAGCCAAGCTCGCCAAGATAAGACCCAACGATGAAATCAAGCTTCGATTCGGAGCACAAGATCGGGTACCAACGGAAGGGAACCCAGATATGAGGAAGGGCCGGTAACCTCCATTTCAGATTTTGAATTACTACTATTCTTAGCATCCAATTGTTCAGTATTTTATTAACAATTAAGTTAATAAATCAAATCGGGCAGACTGGTCAGGTTTAATGTAAGTACCGGATGACATTTGGATACAAAGCAGAGTTGAGTCGCTGCTTACTTAAGTATTATTATGCCAAGTCTAAGATTGAGGGCGTTCTGTATCGGACGTTGCTCTCTACACCAATACTGGACGAGCGGCACACCATTTAGGGATTATCGCGACTCCATGCTCGACTTCTGGCAATCATGATAAGTAGGTTACCTATCGGGTGTGCTGTGCTCAAAGGGTCAATCAATAAATTCTAGGATGACGTCGGCGACGATTGATTCTGGACCCCACCGACGTCATTGCTTCACAAGCAACCCACTTTTTATGTCGTCAAGCCACGGTGAAGTACACCAACCCGTCACAACTTTGGCAAAGCTCCCAACCCAGCTCCTTATCTACTTAAGGTACCTTAGTCCAGCTGTAAAAGAGGTTTTTGGTTAAGGTACAGGAGGTGCACGAGTTGGAGCTTGTGGCTAGGGCTGAGGTGCCACAAGCTCGCATCTTATTACAGATCGGGAGAGAGCATTGCGTCAACCGGCTTCTGTCTTAGGAGAAGAGGAGAAGGAAAAAAATACCTGTTTCCCTATCATCAAACATTCCAACAGCTAGCCCAGCCCACTATCGCTGTTATAGCTGTCGTACTTTACTGTGTAATACCTGGGTATTCGGCACCCGTAGCGCGCTCGGATAACTGCAGCCGATCCTTAACAAAGGGAAGACGTCAGAGCTGTCCAAGATTTTCTGCGTGTCATCGAAGAACCTCTGTCTCCCCTCCATACAAGTATATAACTATAACCTCTCCTTCCTGGACCCTGAGTTCTTGGCTCAATCTCACTTATTTCTTTAAGCCTCATTGACACCCTATAATTTACCTAGTATAACCTTTTCAAACAGCTGTGATCACCTACATACAGTAGTCACGTAACGGACCTCCCATTACGTACCAATCCTATTCTATCACAAGCCTAGACTTCTTACCTGATATGGAGACCATCAACAACATGGCCGCTTCTGCTGCAAGGGCAGTCTGGGGCGAGAACAAACCCACCACCGAAGAGCCTGTATCCGGCCGCACTGGAGACACCTCAAAAGGCGAACCATATGACGCTGGAAACATAGGTATGTCGAACGAATTGCGTCGTCGTCGTCGTCGTCGCCGTTGCCGTCTCTTTTCTATCTGTGACGTCATTTCGAGACTCGATTACCACTACAGTCTTTTCTTACCTAGCTGACAATCTACCCCGCAGAACCCATAAGCGCAGAGTCGGGAAACGTACCGCCTTCCGATGGCGCGGCTAACGACCGTGTCGAGGACAAGCATGTCGAGGACGCTAAGTTTGCTAAAACGACCGGCACCGCCGCTGAGAGCGAAGATACGCCAAACAACCCATCAACTGAGCTTAAGGCACAGTCCGGTCCCGATGACTCCAGCCACGGACAGGGAGACACGAGACCGCCGGAGGACCCTAAGACAAACCCCAAGTCTGCCCCCACAGACGTCAATGATGCTCCCGAGGAGGGGCTGAACGAGGCCCAGAAACTAGAGGGTCCCGGTCCTAAGCCTATCGCAGAAGTAGCTAAGGAGAACGGCGGCGATGCGGGCAATGATAGCTCATCGTCAGTGGATAAGTCCAAAGACAAGGAGACCAAGGAGGCCGAGGAAGATACCAGCAAGAGTGAAGGGACTGGAGAGCAATACGTCAAGAGCAGTGGCCTAAAGGCTGATGGCGGAGACTTCGACGCTACGAACCCCGGCGCCGGTAAAGAGGCTGATCGTAAGTTATTGTTATACCAAATTCAATTCAGAAATGTTAGCGATCTAACATGACATCTCTTCAATAGGGTTAATGGAACAGAAAGGCATGCACACAGCCGCCGACGCTGACAGCCCAGGCGACGGCGGTAGCAGCCCGACATCTGGCAAGAAGAGCCTTGGTCAAAAGATCAAGGACAAGCTGCACCGACATTAGATGGGTGCTTAGCCGGGATCGGGGTGTAGCCACGCAGACGTTTATTGTATTATCCCCATAATATTTCCTGCCTTTTTTTGGATCTTTTAATTAATGACCCTGGTTGGTTACGACTGTTACGTTTTAATGAGCTATCCCACGGCGACGCCCTTCGTCGCTAGTCTTACTATACACTGGCAGGTCGTATAGTATGTTTAGAGCAGTGTAAATTCGATCAATCTTCAAGAGATTGTTACATTAATATTCTTACTGTGATGCTTTCGCTGGTCATGATAAGTCACGCATGTGCCTGCGGATTGTCCCACTAACTTGGCTACTGGCAAGCGTACGCAAGATGCGTCCCTATGATGCTAGTGATGAGGTGGAAGTCTCAACATAATCAGAGAAAGATGAGGCATCACATCCTTCGCGTTTCAAGTGATATAGACTTTTTCTTCATCTCTCTCGTTATTTTGAAATGAATCTACTACCAACTAAGGCTCCTCCATGTGTCCAATATCCCTTCCTTCGTGGCACTTATCTTGAAAGGTTATTGATGGGCTTCAATTAAGACCATCCTCCCAGGATATAAAGAAATCGATTATGAATATACACTATATCTTTTAAAATGATGCTACGGAACTCCTTTGTTGTAAAGGCTGCTCAAAGGCTTGAGTTGCCAGTGAAAACCTTCGGCGTAAAGTCTGTTCAGATATCATACAGTATATAGTGGGTTTGATTTCGTGACATATGTTATCAGTGCGCATGTTGTGCAATTTTGTATTGCTTCGTAAGCCCACCCTCGCTGTCTTGTGCTGGAAAGCATCACATTTCAGAGACCTGAATGGTGATGGGACACTCAAAAGGCACCCTATGCCCTAACTTCAGGGGCCAGCATCACGGTGAACCATAGATCAAACAACGCAGGGACATTATGTCACTTTCAAGGCTAACCCTTTTGCACAGATTCCGCCTGGTAACTTCTCATTGTCTACGTGTCTGGTCAAGAAAGCCCTGCGCTACTAGTATAGGGGGGGAGGGGGGGCGGCCAACAATGAGATACATGTGCTTCCAAGGTCACAGAACGGGGTCTATATTAACTCAATTTTCAAGGCAGCTAATATCCCACCAATCTATCTCCGTCCTCCAGTGGCCAGTTTGGTAAAGGCCTAGCAAAGCACCTACACGATGTCATTCTCCAGGGACGGCGTCTGAATCGTGGCTCGGTGTCGTTAGGCCCGGGGGGTTCGATTCCCTCCTGGTCAACAATGTTCTTTTTTTTTACCCTTCTTTTTCTTTTCTTTTCTTATTCGAGAGTTTTTCATAGTCTGCTCTTGTGTTGTGTCCAGTTTGTGTATATCCGGTCAGAAAGGGGTCGGTTGGCTGCATCGCAGGAAGAAGATTATGAAGGATGGTATTTGCAGACGCCTTTGCCTGAATATGTACATCTGCGGGTGCTAATAACAGCACTTTTATATGTCACACTTGTATTCGAGCTGATGTGTTTTCATTGCCTCATAATTATACCGTAGTTTTTCGGAAGGTAAATGCATTGAACGTGGAATGTTCTTCTGACGGCATTGTTATGATATCGGGGCTAAGGGAGGGAGGCTATGAATCGTTGTCATCATTTGGCCCAGTATCAATACTTCTTCCGACAGGGGTTTTGAGATGGCGATTACAGCGAGGCCTAGAATGAATGGTATACTCACTTGATGGCCCAGGGACTAAGAGCATCCCGATATCAATATGCGACAACCACTTACGTGATGAGCAGTTACTGTCACGATTGGGGTGCTTCCATGGGCACGAATGTCCAACTATATCATGGACGAAGTGAATAAATGAGTCTCGAGTGAATCTAATGAGGCACCAAGCTTACTCACTTCCTGTCCCGGAACCTAATAAACTGTAAACCATTACACCAATGATTGGCCGTCGTCTCTACACCGTCTATTGACTCATCTCGAAACAGTTATCATGCTAAGGTCTGATATGTTGTGCTCCGGGATGTGAATATCACAACCTACAATACATCTTGGATGAAGACGAAAGACGGCGCTCATGTCGTCGAGGTTTGAGGCTCTAGAGCGGTAGGAGTGAGGTGGTGATTCGTCACTTTCGTCACAAAGAAACACATGACCGATACGATTATATGCAAGCTGTCAACGACTATACGGCAAGAGACATAATATTGGCATGTCATGTACAGTGTTGTAGTGAAAACATACCGGCTAGCCCTGTATTCACAACCTTTCAATGAAGACTAGTCATCTCATCTTCACCACCATCGTTTTTCAACTGTATTGATGGTATTGGAAGGACGTCTCATTTATTATATTTTATTACATAGCTACTTTTTCAAGCAATCAAGTTACCATACATTCGTGAACAGTGAGTACATGACTATTATATAGTTAGACTTCACTTCGCGGCCTCTATTTGAAGTGCGACATGCTAAGCAGGCCGTATACTAGTAAGTGAGATGCTACACAAATTCTGTTCTAAGACCAACACTGAATTTACCCAGTATCTACAGACTTGACATGAGAGCCTCATATCTCACCTCATGATCCAATATCCGATATCAACCTGAACAAATAGTTAATCACAACAGTCATAATACCGTTGCGATCAGAAACGGAAACCAAACGGATTCAACTCGATTAGTAACTCCGTCGGTTACACACCCACAACTTCTCACAACATGTCTCATCCTTCTCCATCCCTTCTAGAATGCGTCTGCATTACACCTTAGTTGGTCACCTTTCGTTCAACGGCCTTTACTCATCTATACACCTACTCCATCACAGCTCCACGCCAGAAGTAACCCACCGTGTAGCGATAGCAACACGCCAAGGCTCGCTTCCGCAGGAAGGATTCTGATATATCCGCGTGCGCGGCGTGCGCATTCCTGCTCACCTGCACTCATCTATTTGCATCTTCAAAAAGACGCCACCCGCACCTAGTCAAGATACTTAATCGTCATTCTTTGCTCAATGTGCCCAAGTCAGCAGATCACCAACACCACCTACACTACCTAGTGTACTATAGGTCGTATGCATATAATACTCCAAGAAACGTTTCATGCATGGTCCTTCCTCCTGCGTGGAGCTTTGCCGGGATACACATCCTTCAAAGGATCTATCCTCGCCGATGTCTTCGTTGCCATGGACCTATGTGCCTTCTTGCCTCCCCCATAGCCTTATCTCTCCTCCCCCTTCTATTCGCTTTCCCCTCTTCTTACAACAAGTGTAGTACACTTTGTTTCGTTTCAGTCATGAGAAACATGAAGTATTCCGCTGACGACATCCCACATCAGATAGATGGATCGTCCAGGCCAGACACCGGGTCGTCTAGCCGGAATCGGCGGTCGACGCAACCTAGCAGACCACGTTCTTTCTCGGAATTTGCAAAACATCCTGCCCTTCTCATTCGTTCTAATACGGCTGCCTTCACTCTACATACTTTCTAAGTAGTAGAGCTAGGAATTCTATGATTCCAATTATCTGCGAACCTCCCGCCGATCGTCTCGACGATCCATCACAGTAGAAGGGAGGGGGTTAATGGGTGAATGCGTACCTACAGAGATCACATGGTTTTCTGTTTCCTTTCTCCCCATGTTCCCTATTTGTCAAACACATACCGGCACACGACGTTCTCTTCCCCTCTCTCTTGTTTCACCCTCACTCTCAGCTCACGTCTCATCCGGAGACCGAGTGGCGTAGATAAGGCACACCTTACACACTCACACACTCTCTACACCATATTACCAACAATAAAGGATCACTGTCAGAACAGTTCTCACACCTCCAGGAAAACACACGCCGAGAAATATCCTTCAACCCCACAATCATTACATCAAGAAGTAACACTGACATAACGTGTTCATGTAGAATACTAAAAAGGGCGAACGGGTGGGTAGTATCCATGTATTACGTACGTAGGCAAGTGTATGCAAGGAAACACACAAAACATCCAAGGTGAGTTAGTATCATGTATGTACTAATCTAAACATAGAACAACTTAAGCGAACATGTGTGTGTGTGTGTGTGTGTTTGGGGAAATAACCCAAACTTCAAGCTTACAGCTCTTTTCTCGAATAAGCCCCGCGCCGCATCGGTGCGTCCCGTTATCCTCTCGACTACCCAATAATGAGCCGTGGATCATCCCAGTAGCTGAATTACCCCTCTCACTTTTCAACTTGCCCCCTTTCGACTGGGTACGAAGTAAAGTAATAGAATAGCTAAAGGGGTCTGCATAAGTATCTTAAGAGTAAGGTACAAACCAAGCTATCCGTTAGACTGTACCAGACTTGGACGTAAACTGGTACCCCATTATCGAGATATTTCGAGATTCGTTAATCGTGAGTGAGTGGCAGCAGTATCAGGGCACGCGACAATCCTTTCAAGGATATCAAATAGATAAGTAGCTAGTAGCCTCTGAACTAGATATCGTCACCAATAAGAGAGAAAGCACATAGAAAGGTTTCCAAACGATACCAAGTTGCTTGTAGAAGAGATCAATTGTGAAAGCCATTCTAGCCTTCGTCTATACCTTGTAGAGAGCTAACGGATTGGCACCAACTGAATCTTCCTTCATTATACCGTACAACATCCGAACTCCTGGAGTGTCTGATATCGAGATTCAACAAATCCTGTGCTATGCTGAGATTATCTGTCATGCCTCGTTGACCTAATTGCATTTTCTTCCGTTATCATCAAGAAAAGGGGAAACTGGGGGCTTTAATGTTGCTTTTAATAGTTGTCCCCACCGATTTCCAGTCCATTCGAACAAAATTTGAGGATATTACATATCCCACCCGTGATCAACATGCCGTATGAAATCCTGTGTTTTTGCAAATATATAATGTGAGCCCGTTCGCCTGGATAAATCTTATGCACTTTAGTTGGTGACGTCACTGGGACATCGTGTGATGTTCTTAGCTGATGTAGACTTTGGAGCCAAGGTACACCAAACCGGGTTAAGCCAGTCGATCGAGTCGTTCTCATCGCCTTACCATCTGATACAATTTGTTGTGTACATAAGTCTGCTTGAGTGTCGCCAAAAATCTTGAAATCCTATTAGACACGTTTGAAACATGTTGCGCGCCAATGCTTAGCAAGTTGAACTTTGGCCGCGAGAGTTCTGGATTTGAATCATGCATTTCCTGATCGAAACCATAGGCAAATGAGATTCGCTCATGGTTATAGTGAGACGTAACGTCCATAGCTCAGGATGCAAACTTTTATCCGCGTTTCGAATTGCTTTTGGAACGAGCATCGATATTTATTGCGAAGGTCATACTGAGATATCTGGATTCGCTCATAAGAAGCCAGACTCAGCCAAAACCCTAGATTTTGTTAGTGATGAGGACCAAGTAGTAAAACGAGCAGGGTCTATAGTGGATTTCATTTCCGCAAATAAGTTACGCACCTGACAATCTTCTCGTCTTCACGCTCACGTGGCTCCACTTGTAAACTCTTGTCGTACATCTCGTGCACGTCCCCTGCAGCTGACATGTTACTCAATATATAATCTTGTAACTCTGGAACTGGCTGCAGTGAGTATGGCGCATTTTGATATTGCTGGATATCACGAATGACTTCGGCTGTCTTTGCGCGCTTGGCGAAATTTATCATGTTTGTCTTCTTCAAGATCGAAGGAATGCCGTCTTCTATGAAGGTCAAATCCGTAAGATATACTCCTAATGCGCGATAATTGTCAGTGCACATTTAATTCCAGCTGGTGAAAAATGAGGCTTACCGAAGAAGGGGATACATGGGGGGTTGGTGGTATGTAAAGCCTCCCTATATTCGGCAAAGTTCTTTGTGCTCGCCATGAGCCGCCGCATACTCTCCAAAACTGTATTGGTACGAGCTGGCACTTGATCCCACGTTCGTTTCAAACGAGCAATAGGGGCTGTAGTGAGAGCAGAAATGATCGACGTCAGGGTGGAGAAGTTGTTCATGCTACGACATTTCTATAATTGTTAGTAATCGTAGTTGCGGCGCGAGTACAAAATAGACTTACATCTGCAACAGACACGAAATGCTTTATGACGACAACACGCTTCTTAACGTCCATCTGAGCTAATATCATTTCGGCTACCCAGTTTGTCATCTGGTTCGAATGCAGAATGAGAGCTTTCACATTAGGCGCAGGTTCCGGTTCTCCGTCGGTAACCTTCTTCTGCCATGTCTTATTAAGACATTCAGACGGCTTAATTTTGGCATAAAGCCTCGATTCGATGATGGTTAATTGACGCGCAAATTCTGTCACGTCGATATCCAAGAACTTGAGTTTCTTCATATTCTTCGGCATAATTGGCGTGGGGATATTGTTAGTGAATGTCTGTACTAGACGCTTCTTGGAGACTTCTTGGCCAGTAAGATGTGCTTCCAAGACGCTGATGAGACCTTTGGCTCCTGGCGTTTCTGTTGACGGGAGAGTGTGTTCTGCGAATGCGTGCACATCGCGGATTAACTGCATGGATTCTTCACTAGGCTCCTCCATCCAGAAATTCTCAAACCAGCTCTTCAGAATATTGACGATACGGAACCTGATAAATTTCAATTTTCGATCCCTCCATGCTTCGTAGTCACTGTTGCTCAGACCCTCGGGAGGCTGTATGTTGAAACGCTTCACGAGCAATTCAAAGAGCTCTCGTGAGGTAGTGAATGATCGATAAGTTAAGAGGAAAGTGTTGTTGAAGTTGGGTTCAAGCTTATCGTGACGCGTTAGTTGCTCTACCAAAGCTAGCAGGGAGCCACCCTTAACTGTGGGCGGCGATGTCTTCATATCCCATGACAAGTCATGTTCCAAATCGAGGCGCAAGTATGGCTCATCAGCCGGCTGAACTGCACTTTGCGGGGTGGGGTCATCTCCCAAAATCTTCCTAACTTTTGATAAGTCACCCTTCCTAAAGTTGTTAGGTGCAGTGGTCTCCCCCTCGGTAAATGACTGTGAACCAAGCAATTGCGGCCGCATCAATACATTGCGGGATTCGGATCGCACATGGGTTGCGCCATTATAAGACATCGTTTCACCTCTTCGGAGGTCTCGTGTAAAATCGTCGCGTGTACGGACATTGTGTTGCTGGTGCTCTTGCTGTTGCTGCTGTTGTTGAAGGCTGACTTGTACTTGCTCGGAGAGAAGCTGTAATGCAAATGTGACGTGGGAAGAATTCGTTTCCAAAGCTCTCGCACACTGTCGAGTAATCTCTAATCTGAGGTCTAGAGGCTCCCCCCGAACCTCGGCCCACTCGTCTCCCAATGGCCCCGCTACAGCTTGACAAGCCAAAAGTATATCAGAGATGTTGTCGTATAGACTCTGTTTGTTGATGGCAAAATCGGCGAGCTGGGGTGTTCGGAAGTTGTTTTCCAAAGACGAAAGGTCGATCGACTCAATCATGGCAAACCAAGGCTTGAACATTTCCAGAACCTTGCCGCCTGCTGAGCAGACATTATTCGCAATGAGCTCATGCCTGTAAGGTGTAACAATTTTGTCCGAAATAATGAGACTCTTCTCCAGTTCTCTGATGCTTGAGACTAGCATTCGCCTGAGTTCATCTAGTCGTTCGAGAAGTTTACCGTCTAGGATATTTGTTGGCTCAAGCATGCCCTCGTCATCGTCCAAGAAGTTCGACATAAAAGGGTCACGTGGGCCGAGCGCATTATTCTGCCAGCTTCCTCCGGTGGTGCTTCCGATAACAAAACCGGGGAATAGTCGGGGAATCTCCTCGCCTCTTTGCTGCCTGGCAACATCGACAAAGCTATATACTCCCAAAAGAACGCCTTCAGCTTCTTGCAGACATTTCTGCACGGATTCGGCATTTGGCCAGTCAGCGGCTGCGATATGTGATGAGATTACCAATTTTGAAAATTTGGACATCATATCACGGAAGTGGGGGTAAAGTGCTTTGTTCGTGGATATGATAGAGGGTTGCCCGGAATGATTATCGGTGGTGCCAGAACCGGCAGCAAGAAGTAGTCGCAGGTGATCTGAGATATCCTCAGCCCGACTGACATATTCAGAACGGTTTCCATTGGCAATTGCCTCACGATATCTGTCTATGGCCTTCTTCATATTCGTTACGAGTAAGGGCCATGTCAAGGGTTGCGCATTGCCATCATCGAAGAAGGAATGAGGTATAGTCGCGGCCTGTGGTAGGTTGAAGCCGGTGCCGGTGAAGGATGTTGCGGAACCTAATACTGGCGCTGGCCCCAATCCCGCAGACGTTGGAATCGTGCTGTTAGTTAAACCGGTGTCGGCACGAGACCTTGTCCCAGTTGAAGCACCATTGATCGAGTCCATGGAAGGCGAAGGTGATATACCTATATTATCGTGGGCAAATGCGCGGCGTTGCCGTGCGGGCTGAGCAACTTGGTAAGCAGCTATACTAAGCCAGCCGTGCGGTGCATAATGATACTTACAAGTGAGCTTATCGAATTAATCAATAGTGATTCGCCGTCGAGTTCGGATGCTGAGGTAGCTTCAGAATCTTCTTCTTCTTCTTGTATCAAGCCTCGTGCCATCAACTCAGGAGGTGGTCGCGTCTTCTCTGGGATGTTTACATGCATCCTGTCGCGAGGACCGCTCTCATTTAGCGAAGTGGGTGACTCGAGTGGTAGTTCCGAGCTACTTTCGCCTGTCTTCGTATTGAAATAGAATAGCCTACCATCAGGCGTGGCCTGCGGAATCCAGAAATCGGCGCCAGATCTGCTGCTTGTGTTTCGCTCCAGGGGCAACGCATTGAAGTCATCCAGGTCAGAATCATTCTCAGTATCCGGTTCGTACTCTTGATCAGCGATTTCGCCAAATGGGTCGTCGCCTTGGTAAGCTTCGTTTTGGTTCGGGTCGGGTATTTCGTCTGGACTCGTGATGATCTGACAGTAGTTGCTGGGAAACCACCCACGGACGCCGTTTATTACACCGTCCCACCATCCGCTCTCTAGCTGTGTGATAACCTGAATGACATCACCTTCGTGGAAGCTTAGACTAGTTCGGTCGTCGGCTTCGTAGTCGTAGAGCGCCCGCACATAGAGGGTGCCCGGGGGCGAGGCCCCTATTAGCCCGTTCATCTTGAGACTGTAGTTGTAATAGTTGCGATCACCGCTGGAACGAGCCAACGATGACGCCGAGGAGGCAAGGTCGATGGCAGAATCGGGGTTGGTGTCGTACGTGTTGGAACGAGAACGGCTGCGTGTGTTGTACGTGTTGGAGTCTTGTGCCGTGACTAGTGCAGTTACCGGGGACTGTGTCATGAGCATCGTGATATCAAGAACTGTCCGGCCGTGACGAGATTGGAGTGGAATATGCGGGCGGAATCAATCAGGTCATAGTCTGCCAGGACCAAGAGCAATCAAAATCATCGACTAGACGGTCCGAGGCGAGGAACCGAAGCCCGGCCGGCTGGGTCGGAGCGAGGGAAAACAGGCCGTCAGCTCTTGTGCGACGGAAACAGACAGCGAGTTGCTCCTATTCAGATGGAGGAACCAGCACCGGCGTGATGATCCTAGGTGGAAGAGCAACGAGCGTGCGTGCGGCCAACGATAAAAGGAGGTGCGGTTATTGGCGCGCGATAGGCTGATGAATGAAAGACAAGGGGGGAAAAGGCGGAGTGCGACTGCGCCAACCAGACCAGACGACCCCGTCGATGCTTGCTCTGCTCTTATTGGCTTTGTGTGTGTGCCTTGGTAGTCGAATTTGCTCGTAAGCGCTGTGACGTGAAGATGCTAGACGAACACATACGCGAGAGGGACTGGCCTATGATCTCGAGTCGACGATTGAGCGCTGGTTTGAAGAGGTTTGAGTGGTGGAAGAAGCGCCCTGGCTACTCGGTGGTCGACTTGTGGTGTAGGCAGTGAGGTAAAGGTAAGGTAGAGGATGAATCCGATGCTGACTGGGGGGGCTATTTGGGGGGGACCCAGGAAGGGGGTGGTCGATGCTGCTTGCCCTGTTGTGTACCTACCTAGGTACCGTGTACACTACCTACAGATTAGGTACTTGGTGCTACTGTAGTAGTGTGTGTTAGCTGGGCAGGGTTCTGAGCAAGGGTTGTTCCTGGTCCTCCTGGCTATTATTTTTTTTTTGGCCTGGCCTTCAGAGGGGCCAAAGCGCCTTAAACCTCTTGGGGCTTGGTATCCGACTACCCTTAGGAAGGGTAGTGCTAGAAGCAGCTTGTTCGCCTATTACTGGCTGCTAACTGAGAAAAAGTATTGGATTACGCTTAAACTATTGAAGTTCACATGGAGCCTGTCGTAGACCTGCATTTCATACTTGACCTCTCTATCACAGCCTCTAACCAAATGCTTCAAACCGTTTGCCAATTCCCAGACTCCTTAGTATATACCTATTTACATAGCAGGTCAGTAGTTTAACTGTACTACAAATTCAGTTTATGTACGCACCTATGGTTACTTATTCATGAATGTACCCGCATGTGCTACTGTACATCGGTACTGTATAAATGCAGCGTTTTCAAGCTGTTCAACCAGGGCTGTCTCCGTTGGCGTAGTGGATAGGTATGGGCAGACGTAAGATGTTCAATGTGCCATAAGGGGTATGGATTATATACCTAAGATCCATAATTCAGGTCATGGATTTGTCTACATTTCAAAGCCGCCTTTACTACTTACCTACCTAGGTAGACACATTTTGATATGTTCGTTGGGTTAGGTGCCAGACTCGCCAGTTTTTACACCAATTGGTGTAATTAGATAAGCTAAACATTGTAAACACAGCGCAGAGTAATACATACCCTCTAAGAAGTGAGCACCTAGCGTTGAATGCCAGTAGTGGTATTATCTACCTAGGTATTCAATCAATTTTTTCGTTAAGAAACTGTCAAGGGTTCATGATAAGTGCAGTTCAATATTTTCTCTTTGAGCACTAAATAAACCGACTTCAACTCGTGTCTGATGCGCGGGTTAGCGTATCATAACGGAATTATACGGTCTTCTGCCCCTCACTTTACTCAGCACCTACCTAGGTACGTAAGGTAAGCTACAGTGACTACATGTAGGCCTGTTAGGTACATGGATAGATACCTACAGTGCAGCACAAAGGGTGCAATCAGCCTCCCGTCCCGGAAGAACCTAGCAAACCCCTTCCGTGTCTGTGCTGCACAACCCCTCTCTTCAAAGCTCAAATACGATCCCTCGTCTCGGCTTTTCGACTTCTCCTCGAAGTCCATCTTCTACCAGACTATTCGAGACCGATTGACAAAATTACATGCTAGCAGAAGCGTGACAGAGAGCCCCTTGTCCGTTGAAGAAATAAACTAAATCAATCCCTACCTTCCATGCATGTACCATGAGGTTGAACTACATGGCACTGCAAGCAAACTGCTGCGTACGGGACATGCCTCGTTACTGTAGAGCATGGGGGAGCATGGGCAAGGTGTGAGTGGAGGCGTACCAAGGGCGCTGCGTATCTTTCCGAACCAAGCCAAAGGAGATGACAAAAAGAGGAAGGCGGGGATGCAACCAAAAAAGCATCAATCACTTCTCGGGTCCTGCAGAATGCATTGGTGTTGCTTTGGGATGCTCGGTTCTTTGGAGCGGCAACTGTGTGTGCACCCTGCTGGCGTACTTACAGACTGCACCTACGCTACTGAGTACTACCTAGCAGTATGTACTGTATGTCAGGATGCGAGGACGTGAGGATGTGAGGATGTGAGGGTACATTGGGTGTCATGATCTCGCTCAGTTCAGGACTCGGGTTTCTTTAGGATGCTTGTTTACAACAGATGGAGCAGCCAGAAACAAAGAAACCCCTGCGTTTCTTGCTATGACCTGACATGGGTACTCGAGTGAAGCGATCCGCAATTCACTCGCAGCAGGTCAGTCTCCCTACCTGAGTACAGAGTACTGTAGTGTAGATCCGGCCATGAACCGCATCAGCACTCTTGCTTCCCTCCTCAGCCGCACTTGATACGAATTTCTAGCAAGCCACTGTTGTTTCTCCGTCCATTGAACTGGCTGAACAGAGGCCAAGCAAACCTCATTCCAGGATCGTATCAACCAGTTGATCCATGGAATGCTCATTAAGTCAAGAATGCTCTGAGCACCGTTCAACTATGACAGCAGGCCTCATACACCTGCGCAGTAGCGTTTATCCACCCGACGAGCCCTTGGTCCTAGCGTGCACTACCTCATGTGGTATCGTCTCGGCACATACCCTCTCATGTAGCCTAGGGCACAATGGCAATTCGAACCGCAACAGCTCCCCTGACTAGGTATGTCGTGTACAACCCAACTCCCAACATACTGCGGTAGTCGCGCGCTCTACACTACAACCACTGCACTCGCGCAGCTGAGGGACGGGCTCGATGTATTTGTACCAATTGGTGAAGGCAAGAGATTGGAATACTGTTCCTCTATTCTCCCATGTACGCTTGTTATCGTACATACACGAACGTCCCTCACAAACCCTCGAATCCCTAGTAGTATTTCGATATCGAAAACGCAGATTAGTCATTATTTGGAAAACATAACGACACTAAACTAGTAGGGGTAGCACGCAGTAAATCACACGTGGTGAACAACGAGCCAGGCGTGGCATAAGAGCAAGGGACTATTAGGCTAGCTGCAGCTTGCCAGGTCGGGAAACACCATTTCTTCTCTCGGCCAGATTGGCCAAGAAACTATCTTGACCGTTGGTAGTTTCGTGGGTACAGGCGCTCCTGTTCGTAGGAACAGGTTCTGCAAGGGGGAAGATAATGACAAGGTGAGCTATACCGACGAGGTGTGCCGACTGGTCGCAACCGATGAACCGCAACGAAGGGCAAGCCTCACTGGGCTCATGAAACATCCATGGTACATATATTGTACCTGTTAATCGAGGGCAAAAGTACGGCTTCCATTGGTCTAAAGATCCTCTAACGCTTGAGCCTCTTGAGCAAGCAAGGAGTAGCTCATAAAATCGTCCGATTGCAGTGTATTAGTCTGGCCATTTGCTTTACCAGAGTACAGTATAGCTATACAGTACGATACCTAGCTCAAGGTGAGCGCCGGGGAAGCCTTCCCGCAAGTTGATTCTCCGCATTTTCTTCTCAAGGACCGAGCCCGAGGAACCGTTTCTCATCACAAGGATTAGAAAATAACCCCGTACTACTGCCGATGCTAATGCCTCGTGTTAGAGTGTTTGCTCAGTAGTGTGGAATACTAGTATGCGAAGAGCAACAGCAGCGCATAGCTGCTGAATATGATACAAAAATTCAACGTCCTTACACGCCGTTCATGGAACAACTATGGAGACGTGCGTTTTGTTCATCCACACTCCGAGCAAACTAACGACCTCCTTGCGAATCCTGGATGTACTGCATTATAGTAAATAGCATGACTATGCTATTATAACCCCCGTTGAAGAAAATTTGGAAGAGAACATGGGCATGAAGAAGCTAGGCCGCCCTACTATGCCCACGTTGGCTAACAACAATCCTCCTTCACCGGCTTGGGATTACCTGCATCAACCTAACCAGAAGAAGAAAGCTTCTAGATAGCTAGCCGTTTCGTTGCAGCATTCTATGGCGACGGAACACTAGATAGTGTTGTACGAAGTATGATTATGAGAAGAACGGAGCCTATGTGGACGATCTCGTTGTAGTCAGTAATGCTCTAATGTTCGGGGCGTGAACGAAAAACAGGGCATTTCCTTTTCACTGATCGAGATTCTAGGATGCAGCCGAGGTTACGGACACCACACGAAAGACGTATCGGGTTAAGTATGCTGGAATCCAACAACATGCATCCCCCTCACTCTTCTTGCAAGCATGAAGACGGATGGCATTGAGACGTATGTGTGGGATTCGATACCATGGCAGAAATGCGGCGAACGCCGTCATCGACACTGACTGTTTCGGGAATCTTGAAATCTAGCCCAGGGTGGTCTCAAAGTCGCCGACTCCTCTTCCTAAATACACCCTTTGTTCTTTCGTCGACCTTCCGCTTTAGAGAAAGAACAAGCACTTCTGTTATTGGTTTGTATGAGTAGAGATATGCAGCCTTTACACCGGCTGTGTGGGTGTGGTACGTAACCATCTACATATAACGCATACATCTAGCTAAACGTATGCTGCGCATGACGGCAAAATACCCAGCTGCTTGGTAATCCGAACGCAGCCGAACTGCCACGAGTTTATGCTATATTAGGCCGACACGAACAACGCGGGGGATAAAGGCACACGGCATGAACCGCAATGCATTTCATGGGCACCAAAGGCTAGGTAGGTGTGATAGCACTAATGTGCTCCCACCCCATACAGGACGACGAGGCATGAATCTGCCATGCCCGAGAGTCGCAGGACTCTGTCTCCCGGGGTCGGCGTAGTGCTACGCTGGACCTTGGTCCAATGATGACGAAAAGCCCTCGCTCGAGCCCAATGACGATGTGTATTTACCCTTGGTAGACCTCCATCTCCAGCATCTCGGTGCTGCTGTACAACTTCAAAAATACATCATGAATGGAATCGTATGTTCCACGGCCTCGCTAAGAGACGCGAGTAAGAATCTGATCTTCATAAATATGCATGTAATACGCCATACCCCTTTTCTCTTAGCCCTCCGTCTCTGGAGATACAGAACCCGGCGCCGTGACATGGGAAAGGGAGGATAAAAAAATCCCAGGTAAAATCAAACCAACCAGACCCCCGACCTGTCCGTCACCGCATATATCTTATCCACTTCATCACCGAAGACTCTCCCGACACCAATCCGCTCGTAGCAGTCCCTGTCTCTGGTTTCGAACCCCGGAATCTGTACACGCCGCAAATACAACACTTCATATGCTGTAAGATGAGGGCTGAGATTACCCAGGAGCCAACCTCCCTGAACTTTTCTGGCCACTGCCGCAAAGAGCGCGAAAATTAGGTCGTCGTCAGACTCGCTCGAGGCAACGGTCTGGAAATCCGGGTGCTCGACCGAGGCCCATCCGGCGATGGTACCGGGCGTCTGGGCCGTGGTGACGCGGCGCCACATCTGGCGCCCGAAGCTGGGTCCATGGCCCGTGACGTTCGCGGCAGCAGTGCAGTCGTCTTCGCTTACAAAGAAGTCGTGAAGCTGTGCCTGCATCAGCCGTCCCGAGATGCCCAAGACCGCAAATCGCCCGTCGTTGCCAAAGACATTGCCGGGCATGTATCCCTCCGCGAGATCAAAGGCCGGGCGGAGGGTGGTAGGGTCAACTGGTACACGTACGTAGTTCTCGAGCACGCAGTCTACAGATGATCGGTAAGAATTACTCCAGCGCACCGCGAGCCCCGACCGAACAGCATCCCCAGTTGTGGTCGTGATTGTAGTTCCCATTGATGCCCAGGACCACGTCGGGATCCCCTGCGCGCGGATTCGCGGGCCAGGTTCGACTTGCTCCCATAACAGATCCCGAATTTCAGGGAACCAGGAACCACATACATATGTGTACCGAAGCGCTTCGTCATTTCTGTTTGCTCCAGACTTCTTACGCTCACTGCAGCATCCAAAAGTTAGTCTTTACCACTAAGCATGATGTATAAATGATTAGGATGCGTAAAAAGTCTCTGAGGCCTGATTCCGACCTAACACCGAGTTTTCACATCCAGTCCACTGAAAGTAGAAAGATATGATTTCGAGGAACACTTACCCCTGTCGGGCCTCGACAGCACGTCCGTACTCACTCGCGACACCAGAGAGTGCCACAAGGCGATCCTCGGGAAGCTTTGTCAACTCAAGGCGCGAGTATTCTTCGACGACATTACGCCACTGCAACGTCGGAAGTCAGCCACAACCATTTTAGCAAGACTCCCAAGTGCTTTAGAGCAAGTCATATTTGATCTGAAAGGGAACCAAATTTTGCAAGCCGGGATAAGCATAAGAAGGAAATTGAGAGTTGCTTACACCCGACATGATGTTCTCCATCGAGGAATAGTTTGTTGTGACTACGAAAACGAATTAGTTATGAGATACTCGAGACGATCGAGCTTTTTCTGCTCGAACGACGACATAAGAGAGGAATGGCATAAATAGGGGTTGCTCACTGGAACTCTTGAATGATTTATCAGGTTTCTCAGCAGTATCCCACTCGTCACCATCCTCATCGTCCCTAATGAACTTGACCTCATCGCCAGCGAGGGATTGAGGGTTCCCGGTCTCGCACTGGAGGAACAAACCGAAGTCCGCAAACGCCAGGATCCTTCGACTCGGCAGCCACTCCTGATACACCCAGCCGCGACGGAGGAGGTCGCTTCGGCCAACGGCGTTCTTGTAATCTCGCGAGATTGCCTTCCCGCCCGTGCACTGGAGGTAGAAATGTCCCTTTTGCGAGCCATGGCGATCGCGATACGGGAGCCGCGTCACCCGCGCTAAGTCCTTCGTCTCAAATTCGCCGAACAAGCCACCGTCGTTGTGCGTCCGGGTTGCCGCAACGGTGAGCCACGCACTGTTCGCATGCTGAAGTTAGAAACTACCGTCAAAAGTAATCCGTCAAAAGTAATAAGTAAAGTAATGTTTCGGGAGCACGCATGAGGGGCGCAACCCGAAAGCTATGAAAGGGAAAATGAATGACACAAGGGGACTAACTGCTGGTAGTAATCAGCCATCTTCGCCGACTCTCTCTTCCAGTCCTCGGCATCGTCTTGCACGATACACAGAGAATCAATCCAGACGTAATTCACGCCGAGCTTGACGGAAAGCTCGTAAGCATGCGTGAAGAGTGTCGTGGTCATCGGTGCCTTGCAGCTCTGACAGGAGGCAATGGTACATTTTCCAGTTCGGCAGTCGTAGTTCCCTTTCAATGTCCTGACGAGCTCCGTGTCGGCGCTCCAGCGATGGCTGAGTGCTATGTATTTGCCCTTTTGACCTTGTGTCTCGCTTAGGATGCATTTTCTCACTTGTCCGTTCTCGGACTCGATCTCGATGCATCGTGAGGGTAGCGAGACTTCTTCCACGTCGAACACTTCGCTGCCTGATAGCGTGACCCTGCATCTTGAATGGTTGAGGCGGCATCTGCGATGCCATGTGCGAATAGCGTCGAAATCGGGCTATTTAGGAATCTAGAGTAAATAATTGCTGCTCAAGATAGATGATACCATAGGTTTGGGATGGTTCCAAAGGAGATAGGAGTCACTGAATGGTCCCGAGACACGCTAAAACAACTTATGAGAGATGTGAGTGTACCGACCTGGATGCCTGTGCGATTACTGGCAAGCAATGAGCCTGTAATATCCCTGGATATGTATGCCGGCGTGCCTATTCTGTAGTTAGTCTGTTTCTTCGAAAAGTCGTCCAGAGACAAGCGGCGATCCTAGCTCATCACGATCTCTTTACGACATACAACTTCGTACCTGGATCAGCAGATAAATGAAACCATATAGCACGATCGCTTTTACCATCGCGTGCCTTCTTGTCCCGCGCTGCCGCTACGTAGGCGCCCAAGGCTTTGATATTGAGAGGTTGCTGCTCGTCATCACCCAGGGGCTCTATGTACTTCCCTCTTCGTACGTAGAAATGTACCCAGGGCGGTCGTATCTGACTGGTCAACCATTTGATGAATAGTCCCACATTATCCCCCGATAGCTTCCATTGCGCGGAAGCTGCTCCCTTGGATTTCTTTCGCATAGCCATCCATAGGTAGCTTGCCCTCCATCCATTCTCAACCGAGAGCAAATGATCGAGGAGAAGAGTGCAGAATGAGCACCCTGCTTCAGCAGACTGTAGTAGCCCATCCACTAGAACGCCCGGTTAGTTGTTATTGCTGTTTTGGAAATTATCTCAAAACCCTTCTGAAATGCAAAAACCTTCTAAGGGTGCATGAAGCTTTGACCGGGAAAGGGATGTTGTAGTATGCAGGAATCAAAGCAATATGAGAGCGACTTACGCGGATAGCCTCGATACTCATAATTCCCCTGGCGAAAAGCGTATATGTCGAAGTCCTCACACCGCGAACACAGTGATGACATCGTGGATCTTGTTGCATCCGTTTGGGACTGTTGAAGACAAAGATTCGTACCACTCATCTGTCATCCTCTTATTCTACGCCCTTTTGGAGACAGCAATTGTGCGTCGCGACCATGGAGAGAAATCAGATATCATTGGTAGAGGTCAACCTCTTGAAGTAGTTTCGCAGTGTCCAAAGAGGCGCAGTTAACCGCCCATCAAACCCCATCACGGGGCAAGGAGATGGGGGCTGAAACCTTTACCCAATTAGGGAATGTCGACACAGCTGGGCAGAATAATCTCACCTTCAGTGATCATTCTTCTCACCTCGTTTTTATTAGAAAGTCATAATGCCTTTCTCATAATGCCCTGGTACAGACGTGATGAGCGACGACGTGTCGCGGGGCGGATTAAGGCAGTGAAATGGCGACAATGGGTGCTCATGCCCTCAATACCCGTGACCATCGCCGCTCTCGTCATTAATACCATCGTTATCATCACCGCGCTGGAGAGCTTCGCCAACTACTCAAATGAGGACACCGGAAAGTTTTCATTCTATGATCTGCCTGATGGGTTAGTCCGGTCCAAGGTCGTAACGGCCGTCTCTCTTGGGGTTGTCCTGATTGCCGTCCTGTGGGCAGAGACGCTCTATTTTGCCGTCTTCTTTCACCGCGATGATCGCGTGCACCGGCGTTGTGTTATTCAAGCAAGCCTCTCAGTTGTGCTCATAGTACTCGCGGTTGTGTTGAAGGTCATCGTTGATGAACTTGTTGCGATACCGCCGACTTTCGATATATCGATGACGAAGCGTCCGGAGTTAACAGCTGAACAATCCAGTACCGCATATAGCTCCTGGCGTAATTCTGTAATTTCCGACCCGGTGCTGATCGTCTTTGCTGTTGCAGTCACGGACGCCGCTGTCCATGTAATCGTCTTGGTGTTCTGGCTTTGGCTGCTACCGGCCCGACATAGGCTCCCAAATCGGTATGAGCCAGTGATAGAGCCCAGCAAGATGAAGAGGGTAGTCGGGAGCAGTACTCGCTCCATTTATGAGTTGGTAAACGCCACGGATTCTTCGGTGAATTCAGGTCCGTTGGAAATTGTCTTTCGAGAACACGAGCGCGCAAGGCTTTCGAATAGAAACAATTCATCGGTGAGATTTCTCCCGGCAGGGTTTCATATTGTCTACTATGTTAACAACCCGTGTAGAATACATACCAGAAACCTGTTAAAGAAACATACTCAGCGTCTCTCTCATCCGGTGGCCCGCAGTTCGACCCAATAGTCCGTTACTGGATGGTAAATCCGTTACGCGACGGCGCATGGCCCGTGACAGCCGTTTTCATAGTTTTCTTCTTCGTCGACCCTATCTTAGAAATTGTCTTCTACAGCCTTACGAAAACCCACGGCTTGCGGTGTAGATGGTAAGTACTCCTCAGCTGGGTAAGCAGTCCCTACCATAGATTTAAGTCTAACTCGACTTTGAAACGCAGGTATTGTTATTTATCATTTGCCTACCCATGGCCAATTATCCTCTGGATGGCGATTATTGTCGTCCTCCTGAGGATGAAAATGCCGTTTAACCGCAGGATATTCGGCAAAGGACCGAGGTTGGACATTCTTCTCACTGTTACCGCACTGCCGTTCATCCCCGTGTGGCTTCTTGTGCACATCACTCGTTTCGCTGAATTCTCCCTCGATAGCGGTAAAGACTACCAAGACTACATAGATAGTGATCCTGGCCGTTCAAGTGCGTATGGAGCGATTTCAGCGTTGAAGATTTTGGAGGTCTCATTCGCTATTATATTGGGGATCTGTCTATCGATCATGGGACATACACTCTACAGATTCTATACTGCAGGCAGGATCTCCAGTATGTCCCAGAGGTAGACTTCTCAGACGCCATGAAAGGAATGTAGAATTTATGAATTTCTTCTCTTATAATTTTATTAGTGTAGTAAAAATGAATCAAGTTGGCAATTACTCGATTCAGTGAGTTTGAATTCATGCGTCCTGTGAAGCTGCTCTTGTCATGGCTGATCTAGAGTGATGTAGTCGCAAGAATAGTATCGCACACTGAGTGATCGAAATCACGACATCAGTAGCTTACTTAATCTCTCGTTCATTGTTGATCTATAGTCTCTTCCCCGTAAGGGCTTCCGCATAAACAATTTTCACTGGTGGGGATACAATCCTGCCTTGCTAGGTTACGCATCAATGAGTAATAAACCAAAATGGAGAGATATTAAGTCTAGATTTTGCAGACAGAATTTAGGAGCTCATGGAATCATAACTGAGCACGAAAAGACAGTACTTGTACGATGTTGATAACTACCTAGGTAGTGATATAGAGGCCATGATGTTCATTGTAGCGCAACATGCTTTTTGATATGGGCTATAGAATAATAGCTTGTATGGCTGGAGTATAGCCCGATTACCTAAACCCGAAAGTACTGAGTAAGAACCCGAGACGACGTTGGGTTATTTAGATGCTATCAGGTAATCACACGGCGCTCACGTAAGGGCCATTTTCAGGACCAGTTGGACTACTAATATTTCCGCGAATCTTCGAAGGCTTGTCTGACCAAGGGGCCTTTGCTGACTGCAAGTCGGCGATTGCGTGAGCGGCCTCGGCCGTCCTCGTGGGGCCCTCACGAGGGCGTTCCACTAATAGGTGCGATGTGGCGGTAAGACTTACGAGACGGACCGTTGCGTCCAACCTCGATTCCGAAGTTCGTTGAAGTTGAACCAACCATGTGCCACCAACGTATCGATTGTTATCCACCGCGTGTATACGGAATGCTGTCCGACAACGATACTACGTGGTTGGCAGGTTTAGCGCGAGCGAGCCCAATCTTGACCGCCATATCTACTGACAGGCGTGCCTCCGAAAGGGACCGACCGGAGGCCCGACTTTCTCGTCCCTACCGTACTTTACGGTGAAGTACCTGAGTGAATCATAGTAACGTGATCATAGACTGATGCAAGAATGAAAGTTATTGCCAGCAATTGGGCGATATTGGTGAACTGCTGCAAGTCATATTGGGCCGATGTTCGACAGTTCTCCCTTGCATTTTCTTAGCTGTTATTATTTTTATTAGATTAGATAATATGTGAGATAAGCTTCGAAGCTGAGTGGCGACATGATGGACACGCCACAACGCAGGAACAAACCGATCGTCAGGAGAAAGCGTGTAGATCGAGGATATTCAATCAGCAGGAACCAGACGGTCGGGTTGTTGGGATGTAAGGGATAGGAAAATTTTTCTGGTTTCTTCATAGACGCCTTCAACCATCGAAATTGCAGGGACACTAAACTTGGACCTGTCAAAAGGCCGTAATGTTCCGCAGAAGCCGTGATGGAAGGTCTGTCTGTCTGTCTGCCTGGCTGGCATAAAGTACGGAAAGGCGTTATCGTTGTCGCATCATTGACGATAATGCTCTGTCTAGTCGCAATCTGCTCTAGCAGAAGGCATTACCGCGCCGACATCATCATGGGTGGGCCTGCCTTGGCTCGATACAGTAACGTGGCCAGCTTGCCATATGACAAGAGCTGTCCTAGCGCACGTGGAGCTCGCCCGGAAGCTCCCCGCGTGCTCCAACACCTTGTTCTTGGTTTTGACCATGCCAAATCCATGCAGCTAGCGCGTACTGTGCGGTTATGCTACCTGGATGGTCGACTCCGTACAGTGTGCTTCGTAATCACTCGCCAGTCGATTCGTATTTACATACTATTTACATGCTAACAATGCTGTCTGAGCATGCGCTGCTTTTTTTCTCTCCCTTCGCACGACATTGAAGAAAAGCAATCGCTGGTTGCAAAAGCATTTGTTTCAGCGCGTTCTGCTCGCAGCTTTCGAACGGGCACTTATAAACCCGCCAAAGAGAATTCGAGCTTTCAACCTTCCACTCCGACCGGGTGTCAGTTGAGTGGGAACGTCTACTTCGCGCCACACTATGATACTAGACTGGGGCCGGCATATCCCTTTCATTGCCATTTCAACTGCAAAACGCCAAGATCAAGAAAAAGTGGATTTTTGACCCACAAAAATCCCTGCTAACACTTATGACATTACAGCCATAGAATAGTTTCAACTAAAATTAATTAAAAAAAAATTAATAATAGCCAGCTATAGCTATAAAAAAAAATTTAAAAAAAATATTTAAGTTTATATATAAACTTTTTTTTATTAAGCGTTTTATTTAAATATATAAAATTTATAACCTGGGTTAATATAAAAAAGTAAAATAATTAAAGCTTAACTAAAATATAATAGATGACAGGTTGTACCAACTGTTAGTGCAGTAACCTCTGTTCCTACTGAAATCAGGTGACAATGCAAGTACCTCAGAAATATCCAATTTAATTGGCTGCAGCTTTGGCTTGGCGTTTTGCAGTTGAAATGGCAATGAAAGGGATACTATGTAAGGAGCTGTATCAACCTCGATGTGCGGAGATGATGCCTCCACATATGCTGTCATGCGCGGTCAGTCATTGACCTTGAGTCGCCTAGCTGCCAGAGAGTGGTGTAGCAACGAGCCTCTGCTTTAGCATCTGACAGCTGCGTTTTCCTCGCTCATAAAGTGTTGGTCTTTCTATTCACGCGGACCGGCGAGAAGTGATTCGGATACTGCGTCGGCGGGGATAGCATCATTTTAAAGTGATGTATGGCTACGGCTGTTTGGCAAAACGTACCGTGGCAACTCAGCTCGCCCTGCAGCCAACCAGTCGTGCACGCTGCTATACCGGTGAGTCCCAAAGCGGGACGTTCTATATTCGTGGGCGTCCACGGCCCCTTAATTACACGAAATTGAGAGTATACTACACTAAGGAACATCGTCTTATGCGACCACTTAAGGCGCGTTATTCAGTGGGGGGTTTTCTTCGATAATTCCAATGCTTTTCTAGAAGAGCGGATGAGACCGTTACCCTGGGCACCGCCTGGGCCATGATTTCAAATAGGTATTCCATGTAAAGTCGTCGCTTCGTATGTGGGGCAATGAAATCCTAATTGCTGACGGGTCTGACCTAGCGTAAGTATTGTAGAAGGGAACGATCGTATTGAGGAGAGAGGATTAGAGAAAGGGAGAGACGATTAATAAAAAAATAAAAATAAAAAAAGGGCGAGAGAGAAATACCTTGCCTCCAAGTTCCTTGATCAATTTCCGAATTAGTGAAACAGATCTAAACCTCCCGAACTGCAATTACTGTAGGGATTCAAAAACCGATTGCCAGTATCTACCTTACAGTCGTTCAGGTCTTAGATGCGATTTGCTCGTCGCTTGCGCGACAAGATTGAGTGTGCACCTAAGCAGTACTTCACTGTCAGCCCCCTTTTATATCAGCGTCAGAAGCTGCACTAGGTTACAACATCTCACATCGGCTCGATCAGATCTAGTGTACATGGGAACTTTTCCCCTCCCTTCGTCTGTTCTTTAACAAGCTGAGGGGCTTTTATTCGCAAATCAACCGCAACACACCCTCGACACCCCCAGTCAAGGCTGATCTATGTCGTACATTCAATTGTAGCTAGCTGTATGACACCTGTGTGATATACCCCTGACAGACATTGATTCGGTACCTGCCCCGCTCCCTACCTGGAATTGACAACAACCCCTCGATCCTTTTCATCCCCTCTATCCTCTTTCTCAGGGAGTTCCATTTCCCAAGCAAGTATTGAAACGTTAATCTAGATAAGGACTCGTGCCCTCGACCTTTTTATTTTTTTTTATTTTTTTAAGAGGAGAACATGCTGAACCTTGCAGAAAGAGGGGTCAAGGCATAGCCGAAGTTTCCAATACCGAACATTATACCTTCTAGAGAAATAATTTGAAGTTCTAGAAGGCTACCTGGATAATAAAACAACATGGAGTCGCACAAACCCACACCAATCTCCTATTGCTGGGTAGTCCACAAGATTTAGACTTGTTTTCGGTATCGTAGATTGGATCTCGGTGCGCTATCTTTCAGGCAAATTAATACCACAAGATGGTCTGGGTATGGGAAGCTTACACTACCTACTGCGTAGGTATCGTAGAATAAGGCGCCTGGCTAAAATGATAGGCGGATACTGGCAAGCAGCAACGCTACTGTTGTGTGTGTAAGTGTCATCATGCCAACTACATGATCACGGGAGCGAGCGGAAGCGAATATGGCTGAATCGTGCTACAGGACAAGCACCTAAGCCAGAAAAGTAAAGGTGGGGATAGTGTTTTACTGCACGAGTGGTTGGTTTCTTAATAAGAGGCATCCGGAGTAGCTGCAAACCCCACTATGGAGTACGCAGCATGAACTCTACCTGCCTGCACCACACACACACACACACACACACACACACAGGCCTTTGATAGCCTTGCAGAGATGGCCACCTCAGTGATAGGCTGGTCGAAACCGAAAGGGTGGTGAATTCTTGTCCACCGGCCAACTGGAAGCCTCGGAAGATCAAGCTAGGGCGGATCCACATTCAATTTCTCTTCGGATGGATACACTAGCGTGGTGTGCTGGGGTGGGCACGATAACTGCATACATGGCCCGGATGGAGCTGCAGATTCTACTATTTCTATTCGGGGACAAGATTCTTGGCGTGTACACACGGCTTACGGTACCAAGTCGGAGTCACGAGCCATCAAGTTGCAGGCCCTATTACGCACACAGTCTCATTTCTGTTAAAGAGACTGTGACAACAGGAGCCAGTACCTACGGTAGAGGTCAGCCCACGTCTGTGCACCCCCTACATTATTACACTAGCAGCACCGTACGTGGCTAGGCAATGAGAGATACTCCTTAATACTACACTATTGATGAAATATGCACAGTGTATAAATACTTAATCCATCATCATCTCGAGTCTTCAAGTTTCCAGGTTAAAACACCGAGTCTATCTTTGGTTTGCGCGACGGCATTCCCGCCAGCATGTCTCGTACAAAGAAGCGCGCACTGTAGCGTATTATTATTTCATCCCACTTTTCCCTTAAGACTTACAAGACTCATCCATCCTTATAACTTCCAGTCCGACTTTTTCCCTTCACATTGCACCGCTTCATTAGTTAGCTCTGAGAGGAGCATCGTGCATTATTTGTTGAATCCTATCTGTTGCACCACTATACCGCTTGTTCTTCACCCATAGCGGTGAAGACGAGTTCTTTGGCATATATGTAGGTGCTTTACCTATTCAGATATAGAACACCTCAGACCGCCTGGCCATACCAGCTCCAGAGGGGCGCGGGGCAGATTCTTCCCTCCGTAGGGCATTCTTTCCGGTACACGTAGTGCGTGTTCCAGGGGCCGTAAACCCACTGGCGAGCTGTCCAACCCCACTGGAATCCCAACCCAGCGGGCCTGTCACCCCGCCAAGGGTTTCCGAGGTCCCGCTATGCGGTGGACTGCATTTTCCAACTTGTTAAAGGTTCCTAGCCAGGTACGCCTAGCCCTATTACCTTAGCGCGGGTAGTGTACGTAGTAGGTGCTTAGGCTACAGTAAACATGGTAACAGCAACACAACAATCTTGAGTTTGAGAAGTGCACTCTTTGCTGTAATCGTGCCACGCCCCACCTTTAGTTGGTTTCGCTTCCGCTCACCAACTAAAGTTGGTGCTAATCACCAAATTAGCCACATCACCAAAATAACCACTTTGACGGCCCATACAAATTACATACAAACCACTTTTTCTTTTTTCTAGCTTTTCTCGGCCACCACATTTCCGTTTAGCTTGAAATTTAAAATTTAGCTTATTAAAATAAAATATTTTATATAAAAAAATATAAAAAAATATTTTTTTTGGCTAATTCTTAAAATAACAATTTTTTATATAAATTTATATATATAATATTTAATATATAAAAAACTAGCCGGAAAAAATATTTTTATTTATTTTTTTATATAAAATATTTTATATTGATAAGCTATATTTAAAATTTTAAGCTAAACGGATTTATAATGGCCGAGAAAAATAAAAAAGAAAAAATTATTTTTTGGTGAGAAAAAAATAATTGTTAAAGATTAAATTTCTATTTTAAATATGTTTTTCTCGGCCAAAAAAAATCGGAAAAATAAAAGCAAATAATTTTTATATAGCTAAGCTTATATATTTTATAAGATTTTAATTTTAAAATTTTAAAAAATCGGCACGGTTGTTTTTTTGATAGATTTGTTAGAAAGGTGCTAGAAAAATGGTTATTTTGGTGATGTGGCTAATTTGGTGATTAGCACCAACTTTAGTTGGTGAGCCCTAGCGAAACCCAACTAAAGGTGGGGCGTGGCACGATTAGCCGCCAGCAGAAAGCGGTTAAGTCGGTAACAAGACAACGCCTGTAGCAGTAGCGTAACGTCCCTACTCCCTACCTGGCAGTCATCCTCCGTCCAAACACGCGGAGACTAGTGTAGGTACAGCAGGTACACTAATAACCAGCCATTCCTACACTGGGATATTTGCCCCGCCTCATTCCTGATCCGAACACACTCTCCCGATCGAGACACTCGCCGAAGCCACACCAACACCCCACTCGCTCTGCCCAGGTTGCCAGCCTGCCAGCTTCACTTCCACCTACGAACAACGCACTCGCCTCTCCAATCTGAGCCACCCCACCATCTTTCGCGTCGTCGCGCTCAGGACGTGCCAGGTTTGCGAAAGAGGTACCGTGTCCACACTGTGCGCTAGATGCCTTAGCACTGGTGCCAGCCATCCAGGAGTGCCCGAGATCTTGCATTGAAGGCTAATCCGGGCACCCAAATCTTACTCCTCTCTTCCTCTTTCTTTCCTGTATGTGTGTCGAACCTTACGACACTGTATGTACTATACCGGTGGTGGTACCTTACCTAGGTAAGTGCGCTAGTTAGGTACAATACCACCGCCATTACTACCTACTACGGTACTAGCTCACCCCCTCTCCATCCCTCTACCGGGCCAAGCAAGATACCTACGCTACAGCGGTTCCCCTCCTTAGACCCGCCTGCCCGCTCGCTGGCTCGCTCCTTGTGTACGCCCGACACTCTGCAACAACCAGCACCAGCACCCCCAACAGCTAGTACCCAGCAGCACCTTGTACACTTGTACAGCACAGCACAGCACAATTTCGTTCCCTCTTTTGTCCCCTCTTCATCTCATCCCCCCCATCCCCTCCTTTTTTATTTCCTGCTTTTTTGCATTTCCTATTCATTTACCTCCCGTCGCCATCAACCCCTCTTCCCAACCCAACCATCAACCCAGCATTTCCAGCAACCCGCGTCGCCCTGTTTCCAAGGACGGTCGCAACATCTCAGATACGTCGAGTATCGAGAAACAAATCACGGCCCAGGCCGCAATATCTTTTTCTACAGCATCCCATGACCCGTATAGCATTTCAAATGACCAGCTACGTCCAGTCGAGTCAAGAAGACACACTTTAAATCCCACGGGAGCGTGCGAGCGTGCGAGTAGAGGAGCCAGGCGATTTCAACTATCAGTCTGAAGAAGGGTCATAACCAGCACATTATTTTCGGAGTAGTCGACCGCAGTCATTGTCCACCAAAGCAGTACAGCCAAAGTCAAGCCACCGTCGTTTTCGTCGTCGTCGATCGATATAATACAACCGGCAATCCCACGTTACTATTATCATCATCAGTCAACGCATCCGCAGCCCAACAACGCGACAATCAGCCAAGATGCCCGGCGCCAGCGTGGCCGTTCTCCCCACCTCCGCCTCATCAACTCCGGTCGCCCGAAAGACCTCCCTCGCTCAACCAGAGCGCAAATACAAGTGCCAGTTCTGCGCAAGGGCTTTTAGCAGAAGTGAACACCGCAGCAGACATGAGCGGTCGCGTAAGTAGCGCGAACCTTTCCTTTTACCCTGTCAACCACCCCCTCCTCCCGACCCCTCTTCTCGCTTCGTAGCTCGATGTTACCGATGGTGCGACTCGACTACCCCTCAACGCCATGAATCATGCGCCTGTGGTTTTTCCTAAGCTAACGTAAGTCGTCGCAAACAGACACTAAAGAGCGTCCCTTCAAGTGCATGAAGTGCCGGAGTACTTTTGTACGAAGGGATCTTCTTCTTCGCCATGATCGCACGGTTCATGCTAAAGATGGCGGTGTTCCTCTCCATAGCGACGGGAAGCGTCGTGCTGGTGGTGCTAAGGCTCGAGCCGTCAACGGCCCTTCCAAGTCATCCATCGCCCTGGACACATCCACCCTGAGCGAACAGATAGAAGCTAGCACTGAAGGGATTTTTGATGTCGAACACGCCGCTATGTTGGTTGCCGACCTTCATCACAAGGCTACAGCTGCCATGCGAGATAACGATGCTGCAAGTCCATACGCTTCAAGTCCTGCTGTGACCTACCCTGCGAGTGGTGCGCCGTTGATGGACCCCGCCGTCGTCTACCCACCAGCCAATGCTCCCCTGCCTCAAAGCGTTCCCTGGGATGCCTTCATGTCACAGGCTGTGGCAGAAGTCAAGGCTCAATCGGTTTCGTCTTCTGGTTCTGGTTCTGGTTCTGGTTCGTCCGAGTCCCAGCAGTCTTTTGCTAGTGTGAGTAATACTTCCCGAGCGCTTTCTGTCCCCTTGCCATTCGCATCTGCTATCAATTGTAACGGTCCCGTCTCCGCACTACGCTCCGTAATCAACCCGCTTCCCTCCAGCCGCACTATAACTTCCGCTCTTAGCGAACTAGCCACGCCCATTAGTAAAATCTCATGTACTGACCAAGTCCAGGCCTCGGCCGGCTTCAAGGCTCCTCAGGTTCTCAACGATGAGGAGCGCAATATGATATTAGATAATATTCGAGCTCATGACAGCGAGCACGCTATCCCGGAAGGGTTCCGTGTTCCTAACCTCGGCTCGATGAATCGGTATCTAGCGACCTATTTCGGTCTGTTCCACCATCATCTTCCATTCTTGCATCCCTCGTCTTTTAGTGTGACTCAGGTGTCTCCAGCCATCTTGCTCGCTGTATTATCCATTGGTGCGCTCTATGCCTTCGACCAGGATCAGGCATATATGCTGCACATTGGGTCCAAAGTCTTGGTGAATCAGTTTCTGCAGAACAAGGAGAATTTTAGCTCCAGAAAATGTCCATTATGGACGATGCAGAGCTCACTGCTCAACATGATCTTTGCTAGCTGGAGTGGTGATCCGAAGGGCCTCGAGTGGGCTTGTTCCATCAAGAGTCTACTCGCCAACATGGTCGCGGGCAACCGCTACGAGCTGAAGTTACGTCAGGACGCTCGTGATGGTGCTCTCCCATCCCGGGCCGAGTGGGTAGAAGATGAAGGGTGCCGCCGAACCTACTACGCTGTGTATATTTTCTTTGGGTTATTGACGTTGACCTACAACCATACTCCCGCCATCAGTTTCAATGAATTTGAGGATTTGCAGCTACCATCATCGGAGGCGCTCTGGAACTCGAAAGTCACTGACGACAATGCCTGGTATGAACAGCTAAAAGCTTCGCCGGGAATTACCTTCATGGTAGCTCATGATCATCTATTTCAAGGTGAAACACTCAAATACAGCGCCTTCGCAACGCGTGTTATGATCAACACTTTGTTCCTGGAGGTGTGGTATCAGAAGCGCAGCCCCGAAGCTCTTCAGGATGTCGTCACCGAGTACAAGCTTCGGCTTGCCTTGGAGACATGGGAGAAATCCCTTGATCTTTGCGAACCCGAAGCTGACGCTGTTCCCCTGAGTGCGCCGCACAAGGGTCACCCTTTGATCTTCAACGCTCAAGCTATGTACCGGAATGCGCGCGCGCGCCTCGAAGTCGATCTCAAGGGTGTACAAGAGGCACTCCGATACCATGACCATTATGAGGTCGCTGCGGCGATGTCAAAAGCTCGAGATCGTGTCAAGCGATCGAGTGAAATGATCAAGGTTATCCAGGAGTGTTATAATTGCATCGAAACCGCTGTCCGCCAAGGCGTCCGCTGGGTTGCCCGTACATCACCTACCAATTGGAGCATTGAGCACCCCCTCTGCGGCATGGACCTCATGATCACGCTCACCTTGTGGCTGTACCGTCTGGAACATGACGAGGAAGCCGCCACAGAGGAGGAGATGGCCATGTACCACAAGGTTCGATTGCTGTTTGAGAAGGAGTCCGACAGCACCCTGAACTCGCCGCAGCTCAGTGGTACCGTCGCTCACCTTTGGGGCTCTATGCTCGATGAGGTGGTCGTCTGGGGGTAAGTCTTCGATTTCCTTTTTCCATTCAACAAGATATGTTTCTAACGTCGATGTTACAGGATCACGAGGCTCATGGGCGAGTCCTTCCGCCTTCACTCTCAGGCTCTCATTGGTTACGTAGATGACGTGGAAGCATCTTCCAACGTCTCGACGCCGTCGATGATATCTCAGGGAGCAGATGAAGAGAGCTTGTATTAATATTATGACGAGACCCACGATTTTCTTTGTTTTGTCGTTTTCCTTGCACCCACGGATGGGGAGGGGTTAATTAACTGCGCATATACCTGGTCGTTTCCTTAGTCGTTTCATTCGATCTCGCAAGGACAGGCGCCGGTGGTGGTTGACTCGGAGTTCCGTCGTGTCTGTGTTTGTCTATGCATCCAACGTCTGCATCGAGGGTCACTGGTAATGGGGGGGCACTGGGATGGCAGACTAGGCTCTCTTGGTGACCTGGCGGAATGGATAACAGCGCGACATGCGCACATAATGTCTGATGCAGGACTGGCTGGTCCGTTGCCGGAACTTCTCTTCCCCTCTGTTCTATTAGCTACGGCACTCATACTTTTGTTTAATGCTGTCGTCAATTGTTCTTTTTCCCCGTTACTCCTCTTCTCCTATAACTCTGCTCTTTTCTTTCCTGCGATATCTGACAATCTTGTCATATACCTTGTTCTACATAGTCGCTGCCGCTCTGTTTGTCTCTTCTCGTCTTCGCGTTTCCTTTCTCAGGTCGGCTCTCTACTCGTCTCACATCTCGTAATAGAGCTGGCAGCTGGCGGGGCTTTGGTAGTGAGGTTTACGAAGAATTACGCGCCGGTGATTAGCAAAGCGGAGGGGGGAGCATTGCGCGTACCAGATTGTTTGATACTTTGATGTGGATGGGTATTTGCTCTCCTTGGATGTATAGATCGACGTTGCACTGGTCATCAAATGAATTTGCATCACTTCTCATGTCAGCGAGCTCGGCTACATTCTGCTTTGGTAGACCTGTTGTGATTTGAATCTTCTTCGATAAGTTATGATTGTGAGTGAGAGTATACTACGTACCACTAGCACGGTACACTCTCTCAGTGACTGCTGTGGATTGTTTGCAACCAGATCAGTCGATCATCCGCCGCTCAACTGAGGAATCGATTTCAGTAGGTAATCACCAGATTATAAGGTAAGTACCTACATCATGAAAGAGATGAGATTTATCAATTACCCGCGTGCCAGCCTCAGGCTGCTGCATATATAGGCTCATGTATGTGTAGTTGTATTTATTGTATGTACTGTACCTTTACATGACGGGTACCTACTTGTTGGACGTGGAAATTGGGCTGTCGCACCGAGAAGACAGGTAGGTGGTACAGGCTCCATACTAGTACAGTTCTTGCTGTTCTGTGTGTGCATACCTAATGCGTGTTTAATGTGTGCGTCCGCCACGTCTCTCTATTGCACTTACCTACATGTAGTACCTATCCGCCTCTCGTATTCCATTTATTACCTACAACACACCTGGGCATCATCTTTCCTTCCTCGAACCCTCTGCGTGGTCGTTTCCGTGGCCGGCCCACCACTGGCTCCCGGCGTCTTGTCTTCTACAGTTGGTCTCTCCCATCAGCAATGCTCCGTCCTACCTCTGGCTGTCTGTCCGTAAGACAACCCCCCCTTTACCTGTGTCATGTTTCCTTGCTTGTTCATTGTTCTACTTTTCTGCTCCTTCCTGGTCTCGCTCTTTTCCCCTTCTTTCTTGCTCTGCTGTTGTGATCTCAGTTTTATAGCGTATCTGCGCAGATGTCACAGACCTACCTTGCCTAGGTGGTGCTACTCGACTACTACACCCCATCCCCATTCTCGGCAGCATTTGTCTGCGCCTTTTCTCTATCTGCGTCTTTTGTCTGGACATGTGACCAGTCAGGAACAGAGTCTATCTTTTTCTATCCCCTTTCGCTCCCCCTCGCCCTCGCTTTGGGCTCGTTCTTTTTTTGCTCGTGCACCTGTCGCTCGTTTCTGGTCACGGCATACGCCATCACCACTGCAAGAAATCGCATAGTTAGCTGGTGACACATGGGTTCCTATCAATCCTATGTGGCTCCATAGATCAGTGCATGCCTCAATGGCTTCATTTTGGATTTTAGCTGTCCTGCCACTTCTTTTCGGCTCTGCTAGCGCTGATTGCGAATGCGGATATTCGATGACTACCAGCTCCGACGGCATCCAGCACGTGTTCACCGATCTGCACGAAACCGACTTCATCCATGTCGATGTCACAGGAGACGGAGAGGGGTTCGCGAGCCATGGATGGGCACCGCAGGGATACAACATATCGAGTCAAGTATCCCGTGGTCCATTCGGCGAATCCTTCGCCGTGCGCAACGTCATGTCCAACGTCATCAAGAACCCCAAGACGTTTGACGGCCCCGGGACTCTTGGCTTAGATGCCGGGTTGCTTCTCCTGGTCCGAGATGTCAAGCAAGAAGATCGGGTCCCAGTAGCCGAGGTCTCCACGACAGGTCTGGACTATTTCTACGGCACTTTCCGGGCCGGCATCAAGACCACCGATGTACCTGGGACCTGTAGTGCTTTCTTCTGGGTAGGCGTCGGGCTTTCCACATAGCAAGAGGTACCTCTTCGATCCTGGCTAACGGCCTCTTCTACTGCAGTACCAGAATGACACGCAGGAGATCGATATCGAATTCCTCTCCGCCCAATACGATAAGGAAAACGGCGTGTTTCCCGTCAACTTCGTTCTCCAGTCAAAGGAAGCAGCCGCAGCCGGGTATAACGCCGCGAACACGACAGGCCTGCGTCGGGTTAATCTACCCTTCGACCCATCGGCGGGCTTCCACGAGTATCGCTTCGACTTCTTGCCCGATAAGGTATTCTTCTACGCAGACGGCGATCTGCTTGTAGAGGCGAACGGCTCGGGCGTGCCCACTACGTCCGGGCATCTCCTGCTGTCACACTGGAGTAACGGCAATCCGGGCTGGTCGCACGGTCCGCCAACCGCAGATGCAGTAACGACAGTTAGCTACGTTAAGGCATACTTCAACTCGTCGCTCGAGCAGCGGCATCAAGACTTCGCTTCGAGATGTAAAGACCCCACGGTAAGCGGGGCAGTCTGCGCCATACCTGACCACAACGCTACGTTTTTCTTCAGTAACGGCGACAATTTGACACCAAACCAAACAGATTATGGTGGCTCAGACGACGATGGCTCAGGGAATGGGGACAGCAAAGGGGGCGGAGAGGAGGATAATAGTGCGGGCATGTTAGCCGCGCAAACGTGGGCCTTTTGGCTTGCTATGGTCGCTACATTTATTGGGCTGTTTTGAGAGCTGAATAGAGGCCTGTAGTGAAACGGGGCGAGCCGGAAAAAGGGGCGCTGGGAATCGTTGCATTATGTCATCGGCGCACGTTTACAGGACGACCCTCATGGTCTTTCTCTTTTTGAAATGCGATGACGATTGGGCTCTATTGGCAATTATGACGGGTCGACTTGGCGTCGATTCACGGTGCCTTCTTACATTGCCTAGGCATCTGGCTCAGGTTTTTTTAGGTTCTTTTCTGGTTGGCGAAATAGGATATCAAAGAGCTGGTTATCGGTGTAGCATCCCTACCAACGACTACTCGCCTCAGAGATGCTTGCATATAGCCTATGGCAGGTTTAGGGATCCCACCCACTACGATTGGATGCGGGGAGATGCCCATCCGGGCAAGTACAGCAGGCGGCTATGGTGGAATTTTCAAGAATTGGCATGTGAGGGGCCGCTCGTGATACCCACCTCCTGTCGATCAGCTGCTGTGTTGTCTGGTCACACTCTTCTTCATCAGCGAACAGCGGTCTCCACTACAACGCTGGGAACGGGGTTTAGGAGGGGACAGGATATGCCCAGCCCGCATACATGCGCGTGCGACGTCGCAGTATTGTTGTGCGGATGCTGTACGAGTGTATTGTAGCCGAGTGGGCAGAGAGATAGATACTGTAGTGCTACACATAAAAGTTGCGTTCGGACCGTTCCGGTGCATTTATGCGGTGGTTGCGTAACGGGTCCACGACATCGCTGCTGCTATTATTGCTGCTCATCTATTTCATAAGCGGGCACAGATGGGATGAACCCGTTTCGCTTACGGGTGCATGCACACCTCGGTGCTGAGAGGCCAAGTTTTATCGGGCCGGGATTGTGACACAAATTTATATTTCTACGATACCTAGTGGGAAAGAAGCCGACTGCATTATATCAACTTAGGTAGGGTGAGAATAGGTATATTTGGTGTTGGAAGAACTTGTCTTTGCACTGCCAAGTTCACCTAACTAACCAACTCGTAGACAGCTTTCCTCCACACGGATGACTAATAATTGTCCTACAAATTGACATTTACCATCTTGATATTTCAACCGAGGGCCACTTCTCTATTACTCCCACGTCCATAATTCCTTGAAATCCTGTGCGCTGCTCCTCTTGTCCCATCCGCCTAGAAGCCCAGACTTCTAGATAGTACCTGAGAAATCATACGCTACGGCAAGGCGTCCGAGCGGAGACCGAAAAGTTGGAGGGGCTGCGGGGATCGAAACCGGTCACGATACCACACACCCCCGCCCTCTTTCTCTTTCTCTCTCCTCTCCTCCCCATTGGAGTTGGGGAAAAGACGGGGTAAGCAAGGCAGACAGACAGACAGACAGACAGAAAGCAAGTAACGAATCGTGATTCAGTCTGGTCTAGTCTAGCTAGGAGCTTCAACCCACCTCACCCTTTCAAATTCATAAGTCTACTGGTAGCAGCCCTGAGTATCTCCTTGCGGCTGATAAGTTACTCTACTAGGTATAAACTCTGACGGGAACAACTCAGAACTGTTTCCAACTTTTATTTCTATCAACAATAAATTCACACAAAGCGAATCATTCCTGAGTATACCTTCAAGGAAATCTCAATACCTTATCCCATCGGCAATGTCTACCGACAAAGCTGAGCGAATGCAGGCCAACTGCAGAGCTATTCGGGGAAACGGATATTATGACCTTGAATGTGAAGGAGATTATGGGGATGCATTCCAATGCCTTGTCAGGCGGGATTATGGACTTGAATTCGGATCATGCCTGATCATGACCATGCCGGCGGCGACCCCCGAACAAGCTTGGGCAGAGCTGGAGAGATTGCTGGACTATGGGGCTGAGAAAGCACGACGCAGAGCAGAAAGTGCCAAACAGCCAGCACATGCCGGCTCCAAGCCGAGCAAAAGCACTGAATGAGGGGAGATACAAATCCAGCTGCACTGTGTATTTCCTCAATGAATGACCGTCTGTTCTGGGTTAGTCTGCGTCCTCCAATAAATATATACAGGAACATCGTCGTCTTGGTATACATAAGTCGTCGATCTAGCGCGGCGGGGAGGGGAAAAGGGAGGGGGTATCATCAACATGCATATTGTGGAGAGAGAAGAGCTACAGTAGTAGGTATATAAATATAAGTATGCATGCGCATAGCAGTACATATAGTACTGAGTGCCTTGATAGTATACATACTGCTACGTACCTACAGCACACTACTGTATGCTGTATGCAGCTTAATATAGTCGGTCCTTGTTTAGGTGGATATGCAGGTGTGGATAGGATGCAGTAGAATGGCGTGGTGAAGGGCATTGGCTCTACACTAGATCTGCTGATGTCCTGGGGAAATGCTACATCACCAGTTCCAGTCCACTTACTACTTGGTATACCGTATAGTACCAGTAGTACTATACAAGCAAGTGGTTCCTGTCACTGTATGGAGACCGAGGCAAGAAAAGGGGACTACATACTAGTAGAATATGGGGAAAAGACACTAACTCCACGTTACCGGTTACTCCAGGACCCAAGGAATCCAAATGCGAGTCCACGTGGGTGGTTACTGGAAAGAGGGACGCTGCTTTGATGTTCTTGGAGGGTATAAGATCGCTTGTTTGTTCGCGCCTTGGGGACTTACTAGGTACTGCTCGTGGAACTCGTGATGTTGGCGCTTTCATGTGGTGCCGTCATTCAACGTGGAAATGGGATAGCTATGCCTTCTTTTGTTTTATTCTATCTTTTTATATGCCTTTTTTCAGGACAAAGAAAGAGGGAAGCTTCCCGTCAATAGCGATCTAAAAAGGGGCTTCGTATCTTCGGCTTTAATTTGTTTGACTGTGTGTCTACACGGTATATAATTTGAGCGGAACAACAGTGGCTGAGCTGGTATCAATCAACTCGCGGGCTACCTCTCTGTGTATTAATGTACATAGTTAGAGTCATCTGTTGCCGGGGAACCGCCCCAGTGGGATAGGAGCGAGGTTATTCCGACGACATGTGGTACAGCCCGAACCAGAGAATGAGTTGCGGCTTAGGCGTTTCCTTCCTTGTTCGGCTATGAGCTCCGGGACAACCTGGGGACACGCGGCGGCTCTGCTCACTGACGTGTATGGTGTTATGCCGCGGCTTGGCTACTCTGTTCGTCAGTGATCAGTCATTCAGGAGTTGAAGTGCCTAAGATAGCCGAATCGACACACGAAGTAGCTTGGAGTTGTCATGTCACAGTACTTGAGGGATTATATATAAGCGTTGCCGTTTTGGTGATCTTCACCTCATAAGTGTAGTCACATGCAAATATAAATCCCAATTGTACCGTCTTGCTTCGAGACATGGGGATAGAGAAATGGTATTTTATTTCGTGCGTAGTGTTTTGCTTACTCGCATTAGCGCCCGATCCAGCTCTTGTTTCGCTCCGTCTTCTTATAGCAAAACCTGCTTCAATTCATATGTGTGCCACGTTATTTGATCATGGCTTTCTCTTTCTAGCTGCCTTGAAAAGGCATTCGTGTGATAATATGATATGGGCTAAAGCCAGGACGCCACAATACCAATTCCTTGGACGAGTCACCACGACAGACTCAGCTCCACAGCAAGAACTGCACGCCGCAGGTGACACATGGTAAAGTGGATGAGGCTGTTGGGCGGCTATTTAATGCTTCTCATGATGTTTCTACATGGGCAGGTATATACAGACTCGTAAGCCTGATCGGAACCCTGGGAAGTAAAACAGCCTTCTCTGAAGTAACCACCCCCATCGGCCTCTGGCATATATCATACCGGACCAAGACATCCCCTTCCCCAGGCCCCCGGGACCCTAGTTTACGTAAAGAAACCCAGAACAGACTCGGGTCATCCTGACGCCTACCGTCTCGGCCTTTTGTAACCCTTAGAGACGATCGTCTTCGGTCACAAGTTGCGCGTGCGAAGCACATGGTCGAGACACAACACTAGGGAGACCTCACAAGATTTCACCTTCTTGTCTTCGTTGCAATTATCATGGTGATGATCTCTAGCAAGGCGAGTATCTTTTCAGTTATTTATTAAGATGTTTTCTTGTTCGGTATAGACTATAGCTCTCCGGGACTTTCTCTTCACGTTGCTCTTCACTGATCCGACTTATCTATGGGTGGTCCACTCCTTGCTACAAGATAATCTCCCTAATATTTTCGTCTTATTAAATTTCTGTTTTCCCTATAAGCCTGGTAGAAATAGATTATATATATACCACGCCTGCACCTAGCCGGCGTCCTCTCTTTTCACCATGACGAATCCAACGACTCAGATCGCCCTCAAGAACACCACGACCTCCTCGACGGTGTACGCGTACATCACGGGTCTGGACATCAACAAGGACAATGCCTACGCGTTCTTACAGCCCGACGGCAAGACGCTGTACTACCCGGCATCGCCATCGCAGCCGCTACAGCCCCTCGCCGTCGACTGTGCGATCCCGTTAGGCGCTCCCGGCACCACGATCACCGTCACGATCCCGCAACTCGCCGGCGGCCGCATCTGGTTCGTCGTTGGCAACAAGCTCACTTTCTTCCTTAACCCCGGCCCGGGGATCGTCGAACCTTCTGTCACGAATACAGACGATGTTAACTACAAACTGAACTGGGCGTTTTGCGAGTTCACTTGGTGAGTACCCCTATTTCTATTACCCATGCACCGACCGAACTCTGGTGGTTGCATATATGAATTAAATCTTCTACAAGCGTGGCAACGCTGGCTAACAATGTTTTGTATAGTATGTAACCAATGTGTCCACCTCCTCAGCCAGGATTGCTACATTTCCCCCCATTCCCCCAAAACAACAAGAGCGCCGTTTACTGACCGCCCCTTATAAACAGACAACCAAGATCAGCTCTTTGTCAACATCAGCTACGTCGACTTCGTAGCTCTCCCCATCGCCCTCGAGCTCCTCAACACGGAAGGGGAAGTACAGACCGTCCTGGGTCTGCCCACCGATGGCCTCGACCAGGTCTGCGCGCAGCTGACGCAGCAGGGCGCCTCTGAGAATCCGGGCTGGGCCAAGCTCGTCGTCAAGGGCGACGATGGCAAGAACTTGCGTGCCTTGAGCCCGAACAGCGGGCGTATCGGTGAGTGGTCTCAGTTTTCTTGTGAGGATGAATATCAAGTCCGGGACAGTCCGTTGGTGAATCAATAGGGTCATCGAAGCACACTCTTCTCCCTTTACCCCTGTGTCCCCCTGACCCTGACACCAAATCCATTGCACATATCTTGTCTAAACACTTCTGAACACGCAACTAACAAACCGCGCCCCCAAACTCCAGCGGACAGCACCATCTTCGACGGCTACTACCAGTCCTACGTAGACCAAGCCTGGACAAAATACACCTCGGAAGACCTCAAAATCGACACACAAGCCCAATGGGGCGTGGTGGCGGGACGCGTGGACGCCACCACAGGCCTCCTGAGCTTCCCCAACGCAGGCACCTTCGCCAAGCCCGCGGCCGTGGACATCTTCAGCTGCAGCACGGGGCCCTTCGGGAGCTACCCGGAGGCGACGCGCGACGAGATGGGCGCCATCGGGGCGCGGCTGGCGGCGGCGCTGAACCGGTCCACGCTGGTGTCCAACCCGGACCAGCCCGACGCCGTCCAGGCCGACGGCAGCTACGACTATTACAAGACGGACCCGACGAACCACTACGCGCGCATCCTGCACGGCGTCAATCTTGACGGAAGAGGCTACGCGTTCCCCTACGACGATGTCACGCCGAGCGGGGCGACGGGGCCGGATCAAGCTGGTACTGTCTTTGATGGGTCGCCGGCGCTGCTCACTGTTACTGTGGGTGGACCGGGAAGTAGCAGCGGCTCGGCTGATAAGGGGCAGGATGAGAAGGTTGGTGATGGTGGGGAGAAGAACAAGGACAAGAGCGGGGGTAACAAGAAGGAGAAGAAGAAGTCGGCTTTCGACTTTGAGGGGTTCTTCAAGAAGATCATGGCTATGATCAAGGGAATCTTCCACAAGTGATTAGGAGAAGGAGAAGGGGGGGAGAGTGGTAGGGAGGGAGGGAGGGACATTAAGTCTGCTCGGTCGCGCTGGCTGGATTCCAGCGACGCCGTGCTTGGACTACTACGCTCCTTTTTGCATGCATATGAGGTTCTGGCGTTCGGGGAGTTCTGCATTCTTTTTGTCCATTTCCTTTCCTACTTTTCTTTTGCTTTTATCATCGATATACCCATTCATTCGTTTAAGCATCCAAGGTTTATTCTGGAGTTTCGTTCGCTTTATCTTTAGCTCCTTTTCTGCCATTCGCTCGGCCTCTTTCTACATCATACATATATACCCACTTCTTCACTTTCGTTCATTAAGGAAAAGTCACCCTCTGGAAGGGGATGTCTGCATCGCTCCTTATAGGAAAGCGGCTTCGAGGAGGCTGCGCCCGCTCGCTTATCTCATGAACCCTGGGAAGGGCTCACAGCATATTCTTCGCACTCGCTACGACATTTTGTCATTCGCATTCAACTTTCACTCATGTATATATCGCATAGGGCAACCATCTAGGTCATACAACCTATCTTTGCATATAGCCTACTCACATTCATTGTATATAGAAACTTGCATATCCGAACCTCAGACATTATTCCTTCATTACTATCATAATAAGGAAATACCGCATTGGAAGATCACAAAGGACCAATTATATCCACCGGAAAAGAAAAAGAATCTGGTGCATCAGGGTGTAGAAACCGAGCGTGTTAGAGGCACGGTGTAAAGAACTTACGGGCCAGACTGATTTGTATCCCAGGTGAATACCTACTACGTCGTTCCTTTTACAATGGAGAGGTAAGTGAGTTGAAATAGAAGCTGATCAGTGTTACACACGGGGAGAACATTGCGTACAGCAAATTAACTGTGAGACTGGGTGTTTACACGATAAAGCTTCCCCTGAGATAACCAAGTGGGAGATAGACATTATGCAAATGTCAATCCGATGCCAGACTGAACAAGCTATGCTCTTTTATTTTATTTTCGCGAACATGTATTAGCGTCCCTTGAGCACAGCCTCAATTAAATCTATTTAGCCCTGCGGGACTCTAATTCTTAGTCGTACAACCCCCCTACGAGAGCTTGGTAGATTTGATAAGGTTTGTCTTCAGACCACTCTTTTCTCCAGCGTAACCACCCTTTCCTGGGCCGCCCGAGTACACTGCCTTCTGACTCTTGAGTTTCTTGAGCTTGCTCTGGTAGGCTAACTTCTTCTTGACTGTTCGAGGGGTCAGTATTCGAGCTTGTTTTAACGCCGATATGCAGTGGTGACAATAGAGAAGAACATAGAAAATTTTCAAAGTGAAAACACATACCTCTAGGATTTCGCACTTCCTTCTTCCTCTTCGGAGCCAGGCCCTTGTTAGCCTTAATGGCATAAGTAATTTCTCTGCGACCATCAGGCCCGACCTTCTCGACCTCGACAACACGATCAGCGGAGCCAGCGTTGGCAAGGGCCTCTGCCCTGGCCGCTTTGGCGTTCTTCCGCTGGCTGGAAGCCGCTGCGATCATGTTATAGTATTCCTCATTGCCTTCGTCTCTGATGGCTTTGGCCGTTTCATGGTCCTCGTCATCGCTGCCCTCTCCTAAATCGGCACCCATTTTGGAGCCTTTCTTGCCACGCTTCTCGGCCTCAGCTTGGAGACGGGCCTGCCTGTCCTTGAGACGCTCTCTGTAAGGAATATCCATGTCACCACCTGCATCCCGGCCGCCTGCTGCTCTGCGATTGGCCTTCTGCGCAATTTGCGAAGTGTAAAATCTCAGACTCTTCTTTCGTGCTGCTTTTTCAGCGGCTGTCTTGCTGTCCAGGTACTCTTCGTCTCCGAAATCTGAATTGCTATCCTCTTCAGTATCTTTAAGCGTAGCCTTCCTTTTAGGAGCCTTCTTAGGAGCGAGTAAAGAGTCGAGATCAGCTAACGAATCTTCGATCGCCTTGGCTTTGCGCTCTGCTTTCGCCTTGGCCCTCTTGGCTTTGTTAGTCTCTTTAGGTTGCTTGGGCAAGATTGTATCCTCATCAGGCATGTCAAGGTCCTCGTCTTCTGGTGGTGACGGCAGTGTGTCAGCCGGCTCTACAGGCTTTGATGCCTTCAAGTGCTCTACCTTTTTCCAGGTATTACGGCATTCTAAAAGAGTACTCATGACTTCGTGTTCTCGCAGCTCGGATGGATCTAATGTCTTCGCGGCACCATCGCCATCCCTAGCCGGTGACGTTAATATGCCAAAGTACATGGCCAGGGTAGCTACTAATGAACCGAGAACCCGATCTGTTCATCTCAATGTTAGTAATGGCGACGTGGGCGCAAACAAAAGCCATGCGTACATTTTATGACGGCCAGACTCTCAGGTTCCTGGCCTTCTGCTTCGTTTTGAAGCTCCACTAGCCGAGGCTGTAGCTGCAGCAGCTCGTCGGCGAGGAAAGGAAGCTCCGGGTAACGGGATTGTAGTAACCGATTTCTCTCTTCCGGGCCCATATCCGGGGGTATTTCGACCTCTTTGAGCACTTCGGTAACGACGTCTCCCTGGTCCGCATCTTCGGCTTCGCCCGCGAGCCATTCGTCCTCGTTGAAAAAATCGGCTTCGGACATCTTGGCCAGCTTCTTCTTCTGCAAGCGCAGGGCTTCTTTTTCCTCTTCCTCGGCATCCACAGTAGTTTCGATCTGGTCGGCATCGTAGTAGTCCTTCCTCGACGAACCCCAGTATCCATCATCTTGCTCCCCCTCTTCTTTCTTTTGCTCAGCGTCTGAATCATCGTCATCCTGTGTCTTTCCGGATTTGCCTGACTTCCTTGGCTGTCTGTATTGAATTGCGTCCTCATCTTCATCGTCATCCGAATCTTCAGAGTAGCCCAAAATCTCGTCGTCGTCCTCCTCCTCTAGCAATTCTTCAGCTTTTTGGCGCTTGGTTTTGGGTCCCTGGTCAAACAGGATTTCGTCATCGTCCTCATCGAATCTGTCCTGCTCGTTCATAACATCTCGATAACTGGATACTGGGCCTATTTTACTATCTTTTGGATTGTATTCTCGTGGACCGGACGGCCCGGCGGGCGCCGTTGCTTTCCTCTTCTTGCCCATCTTGTCGTCGAAAGGTGCGTATTATGTAGAAATGAAGCGTTTCGAGGCAGGCTCGGCGATTGGGAACTTTTTTTCCTAAGGAACTCTTATCGGACGACTTAATCGCTCCCACCAATTCCCACCAGGCCCCACCCATCCCACTTTGATTTCGATGGGTCCATTCAAAGAGATACCTCGCTAGCCTAGATAGGCCCTGAAAATCATTATGAGGTGTGCCAATAACAATCTATTTTAGGGTTGCTTGTGTATAACATGCCCCCCAGCTGGGCGGCATCAGGACTCTCCTGAACCCCCTCGCAGCATTCACAACCAGGGCTCCCTTTTTCATGGACCTCTCTTCACAGCCTGTGTGGATTGCTATTTCCATCGGCGTTGCTGTGCTCTTATTAGCTGTGACAATGGGTGCAGCTTGGAGCAAGAACCAAATGCCCGTCGAGGGTAAAGTGAGTAGAGATTGGGCTCTTCATCTGCATCCCCTGTATAGGGTGGATGATTCCTTTGTGCCATTACTGATTTGAGATATTGCTCGCAGACGGTGCTCATCACCGGCGCATCTGAAGGCATGGGCCGCAGTGTCGCCCGACAGCTGGCTGAGAAAGGTGCCAGCGTGATTCTCGTGTCGCGCTCGGCGAACAAGCTAGAGGAGGCCATGGCAGCAGCCAAGGTATGTGTGTCATTGATCTGCTACTTCTCGGAAAAAGTCACAATCATCGCGGCCATAACTCATGCTTCTTTGAATTACAGGCCGCCGCACGCAACCCGCAAACCCAACGATTCCACTATATCACCGCCGACGTCTCCAAGCCCGACTATGCCAATCCCCTTCTTGCCGAAGCCATTGCCTGGAACGACGGGAAACCCATCGACATCGTATGGTGCATCGCCGGCAAGTCCACGCCCGACTTCTGGGCTGAGGCCCCGCTGTCGTTGACGCGCGAGCACATGGACCTCAACTTCTGGGGCAGCGCCGAGATGGCCCACGCCGTGCTGCGTCTGTGGTGTGCGCCGGATGCCCCCGTGGTACCCGAGCCGAAGCACCTGATCTTCACATCCTCCGTGCTCGCCTTCTTCCCCGTCATCGGCTACGGCACCTATACACCCGCGAAGGCGGCGTTGCGCGGATTGGCCGACACGCTGGCCCAGGAGCTCGAGATATACCCGCAGAAGGTAAAAGTCCACATCGTCTACCCCGGCACCATCTCTAGCCCTGGCCTAGAGCAGGAGAACAAGTCGAAGCCCGAGATCACATCTATCCTCGAGGAGAGCGATCCGATACAGACGCCCGATGTTGTGGCCGCCGCCGCTATACGCGGTCTCGAGAAGGGCTATTTCGCCATCACGGTCGCTTTTCTGGGAAGTGTGCTTCGTTGGGGCTCCCTTGGCGGGTCGCCTCGCAACAATTGGGTTGTAGACACGGTCATGTCCTGGATCATTGCCGTAGTCTGGATCTTTGCTCTGCCAGATATCTACGGTAAGATCAGGAAATACGCGAAAAAGAACGGACATCCAGTCAACTACAGAAGGAAAGCAAACTAACTGAGGAATCATAATGACGGACGATGTGAGCGATATGGTGGTCCAACGATTTGTAATGTATAATATGACATGTGGTTACGGTATTAGTGCGTCAAAAAATGAAAGAAAAAGATTCTAACGAGATCTTCATACGCACGTGTAGTTTGAGGGCTCGTTGGACGTTATTTCTCTGGATACTTAATGAGCTGCTTAAAAGCTCAGCATACAGAGGTGGTACGCAGACGATGTAGCACGTCCTAACTTTACTGAGCAAAGATGCAGCTTCGTGACACTGGTGCCAGCTTAGAATTTCAGCCCCCATCGCCAATGAGCTTGGAAACAATACTACAAGGACAAGGGGCTGTTCAGACACTGACTGTCCAGTGGTTGAGTACTGGAATTCACAATAGCGAGTTTGCACCTTTTTTTATCTTTTCCGTTTTTTCTTGGATATATAGAACATGGGTTGGGTTATTCATCTTGTATCAACAATCCAACCTTCCTTCGGAGCTTCCTACTTACTCCGAAAACTCTTGACTGTGTCTTTGGTATAACTTCGTTGCAATCATCCGTACTCTCGCGCCATAAACCCCCCATATTGCAACATATGATGGCGGTGCCTCCCCTATTTTATGCGTTCACTTAGGCACTCCGGAGGCCGTAAGAAAAAAAAGGAAATCAAGGTAGAAAGGGTGACAACGTCGCCGTCGTCGAATCATAATTAAACAAGATATATGGTCCACCACGGCCATCGAATGCAATATGCCCCCCACTTCGCAGCGTGTCTCGAATCTCGTGTGGGTTTGGCGCTGTCCGGGAGCTTCCTGCGAAGCCATAGAAAACGGTCTTTGGTAAAACATGGGGAAGGGATGAATATGTCGGACAATTCGGCGCAAAACAAAACACATAGAGATCGGCGTGCCGGCTGGTGGAGAGGATACAGGTGGGTGAGTCATTAGCCAGGTCTAAAACATTACTGGCAATTGTGGATTATACGCTGGTAAACATTTTGTTGCGGGTTGTGTCCTTGACATTGGCCGACGCGCAAGCAACTGATTAGATCAGACCGCACAGTCGAAGATTTTCTTGGATAATGATGTCTGTCCCGTTGTCAGTAATCACTTTCTTCTTACAGAGCCGTAATGTTGCTCTTACCATTGACAGCAGCCATGACAAAGCGAATTTGCGTTGTGTCAGTCGCACAAGTGAAATGCTAATTGAAAATTTAAAGTCAGCAATCATGATGTACACAGGGGCAGCTACGATGTAGGGTGAATGGACCCAAAAATGGCGGACAATAGAAGGCAGCTAGACCGTGGTAAACGTACTGTGTAGATTTGCTTCGTCTCATGCTGATTTAAACTGACGAAGCGGTTGAGAATATAGTCGCAAGCAGCAGCATAGTCTTCGCCACCCTCATAGTCTGGGAAATAGTTCTTCATAGGGCTGACAGGAAGCTTCTCCTTAAATCGGTCGATCTTGTTCAAGAACAAGATGATGGATGTCTTGATAAACCACCTTGAGTTGCAGATGGAGTCGAAGAGAGTCAGAGCTTCTTGCATACGATTGACCGTCTCGTCTTCGAAGAGCAGCTGATCGTACTCAGATATAGCAACCAGGAAGAGAATGGTTGTCACATTCTCAAAGCAGTGGATCCACTTCTTTCGCTCTGATCGCTGGCCACCGACATCGAACATACGGTAGGTCAGATCCCCGATGATAAAGGTTGTCTCTGTAATACCAGTTGTCTTGACTCGTGACCGTAGGACATCTTGATCGTTGGGCATGTAATCAGGCGTAGCGATACGGACGATATTATCGAAGTAGCTTTAAATCCATGTTAATAGCAGCACAAACGGCTTGGTTTGAATGCTGGAACTCACTATCTCGCTGAGTCGTTCAGCTGATACTCGCGGGATCGCTTAAAGCACTCCTGGACACCTCGGTCTTTCCACAATGCCTCAATCGCGTTGCCAACTTCGGGAGGTAAGACATCGCCCTCAATCTGTGCGGGTTGCATGAAGATGGTCTGGACGTGGTACTCCATGCGTTGATCTTCGAGAGGTAGCTCCAGCGATTCCATAGCCTCAAGAATAACGCGCATCGACTGGACAGTATTACTGAATATGATTTCTTTGAAGGATTCCCGCTCGTCGCGTGAATAGCCACCCTCGTGAATCAGCTTCATCTGCTTCAAGATTGTCGACTTTCCGGATTCACCAGCACCTGATTAACCGAGCATTAATGACGGCGTTGAAAAGTATGATAAGTTGTGATTTACTTACCCAGAAGAAGCATTTTGATCTCGTTGCGCTGCATCATCTTATCCCTCTTCAATTGATTTTCAATCTCCTCATTACGGGCCTTGCCCTCCTTCTCCTCCGTGCTCATTCCACAACCCATCTTGAAGAGCGTGAATGAATCCTAGCAAGATATAGATCGCAATGTATTTCAATCGGAAGCACAACCGTCAGGGGTGGTCAGTCGATGAAAGCCGTTATCTGGTGCTACGGCGTGAAGCGTGTTAGCTGACGATACAACAAGTCAATTGCAAATCCAACTGTGCTTGGCTATGAGACCATAGGGGTGTTTTGGAAAGGATGATTGCGCAAGCCCGATGTTTCGCAGTACGTCGAGGCTTCTGTCTTCGAGAAGCGGGCAAGGTCGTAGACACAAAGCAATGCGCATGCATGTAACCACAACGCCGTAGATTATAGTAATGCAGATAGTGAAGTAGCGGCCGAGAATTGGAAAAGTCGCGACGCACACACTCGACGTGAGAGGGGATATTTTAATGTTCTCGACCACTTTTGCATAGACGACCCGACGACCTCTGTGTGGCTACGCGCCTGTTGATTGTGTGTCCAAGGGCGCGGATGGTGATGGCGGATGATCTCGGGAAGTTTTTGTTGCAGCAAAGGACTTGATGGTGACTTACCAAAGCAACGGCTTCGTTAGATGAATGGAAGGCGTTGAAAACAAAGCGATATGCGGATGATGGACCACCAGAAGGAGAAAGCGACGAAGTTGATGAAAATGGACTGCGAGGAGGGAAAAAGGAAAAAGGGCGGTTGAGCGAGATTGGACCGGGGGCGGAGATGGATTGGGCAGACAGTGCAGGATGGTGTACAAGGGAAAAGGCCTTGTCTTCCAGGGCCTACGATGTACCTACACCCACGCTAGCGTACTGAAATAATGTAGGCAGGTAGGCGTGGGTGGAGCGGCCAGGGCTAGTGCAGTTGGCTAGCCACTGAAAGTCATTGACCAGCTACCAATGACGGGCACTACATGTAGGTAGGTACACTGCGTCTGTAGATAATTTTACAGCCGTACAGTAGCGTAGGGTGAGTTTTATTAGCGTGCCTCGTCGCTCTCGCACTACCTACATACAGTACTCTATACCCACTACAGTAGGTATAAGTGCGCTATCTATAGGCACAGGGACTAATATAACGGGGAATCCCTGATGCTTCAGCTCAACTCCCTAATCCAATATGGGAAGTTTTACCTTTGACTACCCCTACATAGCACGACCGGACTAGGCTTAAGGAGTCGTCTATGTGCTACATTAGTGCGCTGTGGGACAGGTCCAATGCTTTCGCTTTACAGGCTACCCTTACACTTCCTAAATAGACAATATATCAATATCATGATAATTGCAGACGTTGGGTTGTGTACATATTAGTAGGTAGAGTACGTGGCAGGCAGGTATGCTTTCACCTGTTGTTTCTTGTGTCTGAGACAGGAGGGAGATTCGTGAATCATTACTGTGGTCTGTACGATACTAATGCGGTAGACTAGGAGAGCCATATACTCAATCATACAAGCTTAAACCTGACATTAGAGGTGGTTAATTTTCAGATAGATCAGGAGGATGGCTGGAAAGGCTTTCAGGGGCTGGCGAGACTTGGTGTCCCGAAACGGTCAAGTGTCATGGCGCAAGAGATGCTGCAAACTGCAAGGAGGAGCGCGGACGCTAAACCTAGAACAAATTAGCTAAATGAATAGTGGTGCGTTTTGTTGATGAGCATCTCCAGAAGAACTCCAGAAAGGGGACAAAGGCGTCGCAAAACAGTGGGGTTCGACTGCTCACAGGTGCTGTGCCATGAACAGAGGTGGGTCAATCTGCTGGGTGGACAGTGCACTACTGTAGGTACTTACCTACTGGTATATCAGACGATAAACCACAACTTCATCGGATAAGGGCACCTGCTATATATACTACTATAAGTACATTCAAACATAGTGCACAGGATGCACCTTATCTACGATAGAACACGCTGCATCTATAGATATATGTATATAGGTATATGTGTATGTAGTGCAGCATAGATAGGCCCTAGACCGACCCTACCCGGACATACGGAAGTAAATATAAACAAATAAGTACCCAGCATGCCATGAATATCATCGTCAGAAGTTTTGGTGAAGCGAGCATTGTCTCAGACCCAGCAGGTACACATACCTGCTAGTAGTGTGCAGTATAGTAGGTAGTAGCTTTTGTAGCACGAACTCCCTATACTAACTGCTTAGGGTATATAGCACCGCCGCTACTGATCCGCATTGATATAAGACGATCTGTTAAGGTCAATCGATATCCGCTCTCCAGATGTCTGCTTCATACATCCATTTTGAATCGACTGTCTATTGAGACAAGATGAAGTCGCACCAGAAAACTATTAGGATCTCAGTATTTCTTGTACTGATTTATTGATGCTAACACGCGCCGAATGCATCAACAGGCATCATTGGGTTTGTTTGCGCTTAGCATCCGGCTCACGACATGGAAAAGGTGGCATGGAATCAGCGCGAGTCGCTTGGAGTGCACTGGAACCCGAGATCTGACCTGATGAACCAAACAAGAATATTACCAACAGTACGCTTATGTTGACCCCGCCAGACCGATGCCCGGTTGCTCTGCTGACTGCCGATAAGGATGAGCATCCTAGAGGCCGATGGACTGCGATAGCTCCTGTTCGTTGTCCTGGTCTCCGAACCTCACCACAGACGATAGCACGATGTTGTAAGACTTCTGTAGTCAACCTATTGATCACGTTTGCAAACGTTTTCCAACCTCCCTACTGCTATATCAAGGGAGAGACGTTTGCAGTGGCCGCTATTTAAATGGGGTTGACGACTACCACCTGTTCACCTATTCTTTTTCTCAGCCATGTTGTTTACACTTACGCCACCAGGCCGCAGCATCGCGCTCTCAACCTTTCGGGTCCGCTTTAAAACTACTGGATGTGATGCAGGATGCTTACAATCTCACGGACTAGATTCCCGATCTACCTGCTGGCATCCTGCGCCGATGCAACTACCCATCCGTAAATGTAGACCTTCAAACGATATCACGTTTTTCTTATCTTCTTTTTAGTTCCGTGCGAAGGCGAACGACGGTTTGTATGCCACGCTTAGACTGCTCGATCATCTTACCCAGGCACCAATAACACCGAGATGAGGCCCCAAGCTGCGGTTGGATGGGGTTGGTTCCAGGTTCCTAAGAAGCAAGTTATGCATTGAATCAACTTGCAGCGAGATGTTTGTCGACGCCACTCGGTAAGGAAGTTGATCTGACAAAAAGCCTCGACACGGGACCTAATGATTCGGGAATACTACAGAGCTGCCGACGTGGGAGCCTATCAGAAATGAGGACTCCTCACCTGCCCAGCGGTGTCAGCAGCGTCATATTTATTTATATCTCCCCGCCTGCCAACTTCGGAGGGTAAGGTGGTGCGAGCAGGCTAACTGCCTCCAGACGTACACAGGCGGTCAAATACTAGTACAGCGGGAGGGTGAAGTATTACGTACTGTAGTTAAGACAACCAGCCTTTTCCACGAGGCAACAAACGTGTGTGGTTCAACAAGTCGTTGCACCCTTTCTGTCCAGTTGTGTCCATCCAATCGCCTTTGCCGGTAGACAAAACCGGAGCCCGGCCGTACCGAATTCTAGATACCACCCAAGACACTAAGGCACACTAGACTCAGAACAAGACGACTTCTTCTCAATCAAGGTGTATACACCAGCCAGCATTAGCCTACCTAGTACGGAGTACAAAGACATGAAGTTTTTCCCCGTATACCGTATCCCTTCGCGCACCGCCACGCACCTCAAGTCCACATAGTGTAGCGGCTAACAGTTTTTCCGGGTTTCGGCAGATGCAGCTGAAAAAGGTTCCATGTCATCTGCGGAAGGATGCGCTCAGATCGTCTGGTGGATCAGGAAAGGTAAGGAAAAAGGGGATTTGGCGGGGTAGATATTCACTCGACATTTTGAAGCTTCAAACATGGCGAGGAAGAAAGGAGACCCAATCAGTTTTTATGGTGAACCGATGGCATGGCGAAGTAGATATTGCCAAGATGAACCATCCCAGCAACTTTGAAACATCTTCAAGGCCAACCCGGGCACCTGTTCTTCAATGCACTACTAGTATAACCTAAGTTTATTTCTTCAACCATACTACCGTATCACCAGTGTTAGGTAGATATTGCCACGCACGACTGAGCAGTCTCGGCTCGAATCCGAGTGCCATGCTAATTTTTTAAGGTAGACATGTTAGACTAAATTCGGATGAAAGACGAGTCAGATAAGTTAAGGGGCTCATGTGTCCTCGTTCTTTGTCGCTTATGATAGGATCTTTCCTTATTTCCCAAGTACCGTACATTGATGGAGTCGAGCACACGACAAAGCGCCGCGCAGAATGGATCCTTCAAAGCAAGTCATCAGATGGAATCCGGCCGACCTAATAATTTGGTACAAATGATCTGCAACGAGACTGAATTATAAAACACCCCACCACCAACATGGTTCGCACAGCGCGATTCCAATAGATTTGAGACGGATACTACGCTGGTCCGCTTTGCGATAACAGGGGCGATAGAAATTTTCAATGTCGAAACTCAACGAAGTGGTGTCGGGCGTAAGGCAAATAGTATAACTAAGTGAATCTAGAATATTGTGTTTCCACGATAAAAATAGTAGTGCAGTGAGCGTAGGTCATCTTCACAACCACTCACGAGACGCAATAGTCCCTGTAATGAATTTTCCATCTTTACCACTATGCTTATACTCACGTTCTAGACTATATTCTAGAACCGTTGGAACCTTCTACGGTCGATAGTACCCTTGAGCTAACTCGTCGACTACGTCTAGGTCCAGTTTTTTTCCGGTACCATCATCACACTTGTTATTTCGGCAGATGCTCTGGATACTGTAGATACTGTACTATGTATATATGGATAGTCATAATCGGAAAGTTCCTGCTAGTAGCTAGCTGTTGGAATTTTCTATCAGTAATTGAGGTGACCACACCAATTTAGAGTTTCGAGATAGTCGGAACTTTAGCTCCTTTTTTTGTATAATCTACATCATTATTACCAACGAGAAATACCATCGACCAGTCCAACCAATCCAAAATCAGGTTGATATTCTTTTTGGTGTTGGGTAGTCGATTATCTTTGTCGTTCGTTGGGTGAACAATGTGACAGTCCCTGTTGTTACCGTTCCAGCGCATCTGCAAGACACCTCAATTCCCGAAGCGTACATATAACTGTTTTACCTTACTCAATCCAGTAGGCTTATACTTAGAGAGCTCGCATTCCAATACATGGACTCTGTCCCATTGCCGGCACGGCAGGTCTCAAGACGCAGCAATAGGTCCAAGTATTCCTTACACTGCTCAAGGGTGGCCATCATTTGAAAGCACCCCTATATCAGCCAGCAAGTCAGCGAGCCAGCCAAAAGCCCGGCTACCTAATCTCCAGGCCTGTCTAGCGGCAGATCTCTCCACGCCTTTTTGCTGGATTGGTCTAGTGGAAATCAGACGTGCGTAGAAACCAGATCTCACACCAGTTGCAGAAAGGCACCGACAGTCAACTAGTCTCGATCGTGATATTTACTTAATGTTGCTCTCCACGCATCTCCTCACCCCCTTCTCGACTTCGGATTCGTAAAGCTCCTACTGGCGCCCACAAATGCAAAATGTCTGCCGGAATTGAACTCGAGCGGTATGCTGATAGAGGCTTCGGGAGAATTGGCGGCAGAGGTACGGTGCAAAATAGAACTGAATGTTCTCTCCTCTACCAAAGCTAAATTTCCTCCTATTACGCACGTCCCTGGATATACAACCCTAGTACTCTAAATTAGATGCCTCCGCCCGTCGCTTACACTCAATCGATATGTCACAGACTTCAATCACCCTCCTAGTCCGACTGTCGAAGCCCAATATAAACAATGGCGCGAAGAAGCGGACAAGGAAGACCAAAAGAAAAGTGACTGCTTCCAGCGCGTACGTACATCACCTGCGCAACTCCTTTCACCTCTACCAAGCTCTATCTCGAACTATTTGCCAAATCAACAAGGCCTACACGGATTATCTGCTAATAGCGATCGTTAAACGAAGAATAGGCCCATGAAGCATACGAAAATGGCGACGGGGCCCGCGCAAAGCAGCTGAGCAACGAGGGCAAGAAACACGCTGCTAAGGCGGACGAGTTAGACAGGAAGGCGAGCGAGATGATATTTCGTGTAAACAACGCACACACCACCGCAGACACGATCGATCTACATGGGCAACAGGTCCATGAGGCTATAGACATCCTTACAAAGCGGATTCAACATGACCAGAGCAACGGCCAAACCCACCTTCACGTGTACGAATACTACCGTCTCCTGCATATACACAATGACTGGCGTACATAGCATCACAGACTAACACCTCTCTCCAATACTCCCAGCATCGTCGGAAAGGGCATCCACAGTGTCGGACACATACAGAAACTCAAGCCAGCCGTCGAAGACCTCTGCCGAGAGCTAGGGCTTCACTACGAAACCGAGGAGAATGCGGGACGTCTATATGTTGATTTACAAGGCGGTCATGTGTCACATATGCCGCCTTTGCCGCCTCAGCCTGCTTCACAATATGCTGGATATGGCGAGCAGCCCTATGGAGGCTACCAACAAGATCAATATCCTGGCCAGCAGCAACACCAACAGCAACACCAAAATCACCATCCACATCAACAGCATCATGGTGGACAGAGCCAAGAAGAGGAACAGTACGACGAAATCGAGAGGCTGGTCACGAGGCTTTTCAAGAAGTATTGTTGTACTGTCATGTAAGAAAGCATATGGGATATATACGGTGGACTGTATGTGTGATACCGCTTTTAGGCGTAGAATTAGATGGAGATTGTGACCTTATCCACATATATAAGGTAGGCTTGCCGTACACACTGTAAATCATGGAATGGATAGAAAACAGGATTGTATGGGATCATGGGAGCCGGATTGAATAGCACGAGTGCCGCCATGCACCATTGATGGGCACCAACATTTACTCGCAGCCAATATGCTAATTGCGCCAACACTAGCTTGTGTGAGGCGTTCTTCAGGGTAGTCACAGGAAAGACCCAGGGGGGAGTTACCATGCAGCACACGGCGCTTAAATTTTTGTATTCTCTTTTGCACATAAGTCTACAACCAGACTCACTGGTTTTCAGCCAGTGCAGAGATCCTAACAGGCCTAGTCATCAGGTAGGAAGAAATGGCATCCGTGCTAGTTGTACATTTCGTTTTCCCTGTGCTTTTGCTACGGCCAGCTCCGGGGTTATGAAAACGGGCAGGCTAATTACTTGCTAGGGTCTATAACGCCCAGAACTGCTCTACCGATTATAGAATTACTTCACGAGCAAGCCAGCCTGAGTATCCAAGGTCCTCCCGGCGAAATAGTTGACCAACAGCTTAGCATTGGAACCCTCATGAAAGTAGTTATAATTCACCAGATTGCCAGTATGAGAATAGCGAGGCGGCGGCGCAATTTCATTAGCAGGCCGCGTCGGCGGCCACTTCTATCTCTGTTATCGGGCAGATTTTCCAAGCCCACAAGCCAGAGTACCGGTACGGTATAAATAGAAATCAGCTGTTGGTACTCTGTTGCATGCATTAGTGTAGAGAGCTCCCGACCACAGGTTTCGACAGTTCAGTCAGTATGTAGAAAGTTGTAGAGATTTGGTTCTTTCGGCATTTTTGCCTTACATACACCTTGGAGTTTATACTATAAGATGGCAGGATATCCATACAGAGTATACGCGGGATCGTTCAACGAGGTGGAGTACCCAGACCCAACCCCAACCAAAAGAAGAGGGCTCGCACGTCGGCTCACGCCTTTACTTGGGGACGAGGCTCCTTCACTCTGCAAATCATGCCGCAGCCGCAAACTTGATTTTCGCCCCTTGATAAAGGAACCCCCATCCGCCCTCTGTAAGATTGTGGACAACGACGACCTCGAGGTGATAGAGACGAAAAATGCCGTCTATATCCATAACTTCTCGTTCGCAGAGGCCAAGGCGGCCAGATCGGAGTGCTCGCTCTGTAGGCTTCTCTACTGGTCCGGCTACCACGCAAACATGCATGATCTCGTACCCGATATGCCGCCCTGCCTGTGTAGGTTGCGGCCAAGATACGATTGGGTGAGGCATGGTCGCGATAGAGGGAAGCTCATCCATCGATATCAGGTTCGGGTGCATTTCGAGCCGATTGAGGAAGAGATGCTGTTTGACGTGGTGTATAACAATAGGCTTGGGCCTTTAAGAAAAGGGAGGCCCATGCTTTCTGCAACGTTTGACGTCGACCTACTGAGGTACTGGCTCCGGCAGTGCGATGAGAAACACTCCCATCCTGCTAACCACAGTACGTTGGTTTCACGGATGCAGTCTATCATAGACCGTGGGCTTTTTCGAGTCGTTAATACTTCCACTGGCTCCGTGGAAACAATGACTTCACTTCCGAGCTACGTTGCTCTGTCATATGTCTGGGGAGCAGCAGCCGAGCAGTCAAAATATCAGCCTCTCGAGAGTAGACCTATATCAGCCCATGCCCCCACCATTCGCGATGCTGCCGTCCTGGCAAGGTCCCTTGGTTTTGGATGGCTCTGGATTGATCGAGTCTGCATCGATCAGACCAACGAGAGCGAAAAGGCCATACTCATTCCTTACATGAAAGACATCTACGCCACAGCTGAGCTTACTATCGCGGCTGCTTGTGGCGACGGTGCTCAGAGCGGACTTTTAGGCTCAGTAGGCACTCCGAGGACGGCTGAGAGACCACTCGTTTCAATCTCGTCAGTTGACTTTCTACCCGTGGCTCTTACGCTTGGGTGGCATGTATCACGCAGCGTTTGGGGTGGAAGAGCGTGGACATATGAAGAGTATGTATTCTCCAAACGGCTGCTTCTCGTCTTCTATTCAGAGGTGTGGTTTAATTGCGGAGAGCATACTTTCTGCGAATCAAGAGGCCGCAGCCCGGTTATCAAGAATGAAGACGCAGTCAATAGGGAAATATACGGTCTCCAAGACATATGCGCAATCTCGGAGCTCCATAAAAGTCTTCGGGCCAAGCCAGCTGATATGGCAGAGGTATTGGACACTGTCACTTTCCTCGGAGCGGTAGAGGAATATAGTGAACGGAATCTCACGCTCGACAGTGACAGAGTCGCTGCCTTTGCTGGGTTGGTCATAGCAGCTTTAAAAAGCCCAATGGACAAGGCCTCAGAGCAGGCATTGCTGAAACACGGGCATCCACTACGCTTCTTCGAGATCCTCTTGACCTGGGAACAGTTCAATCTTCGGGATGAAATAGCGCCAATGCCAGATAAGCCATTTGTACCTTCCTGGAGCTGGGCTGCCTCGGCCAAGTCAGTGAGCTTCAATTGGACACGAAATCTCCTGGTCCGTAGCCCGAAGTGCTGGTTTCAATATAAGTTCCTTCTAAACAATGACATACTGGGCTTGCCAACGGACTTCGGCAGTAGCTTGATCGCTCGTTTGACCGGGGTACAGCTACCAGATGGACTAATTGAAGATCAGCCATGGATCACAAGTCTATCAGATGAGTATCCTTTTAATTCCGAAGCAAGATCGTCCACCGATTCGCCTGCTCCGGACTCGCCAACATTGCCCGCGCTCCACGTGGTGACTCTTGTATTCGATGCGCGTCTTGTCCCTTGGAAAGATGAGAAACATATCCTGCTATCTGTAGGGAGCACGGAAACTAGAGATTCTACTGACTACTATGAATGGAGAGAAGGCTGTCAGTATATGTCGCTTAGTTGGTCGATTCACCCAGACCTTGAGCATCGTTACTCTCATGAGGAGATTGGGGCCCGGCCACAGCCATTCGAGAAGTTTGCTATACTCACAGGTCGAGGGTTTATCAATGAGTTCGATAAAGTATATTACGACTTGTATATTTTGCTCCTGGGCCAGGCTGGGCAGCATGACACATATACACGGGTGGGGATGCGTCGGGCCACCGTTCTCGAAGGGAGTCATTTTACTGAGGTCATTAAGAAGGGAAGACCACATTGGCAGTACCTACGAATTGTCTAAGACAATAGCACTTGTCCAGCCTACCGAACCAATCATGTACGAACATGCAACTATGCTAACTCGTCACGGCCAATTAGGTTTGTGTACCTGGCAAGACTAACAAATGTATGATAACCAAGGAATCTTGTAATACGATGTTGTATTAGCTATGTGGGTATGAAGTAGGTAAAAATGAATCTGGCTTACGTTCCCAGATAGCATTGTCTATACTTGGTAGCACCTAACAAATTAACCCGTATGTTGTGAGTACTACGCGGATATTGTAAATGATCTCAAGTCCTCTCTCTGGCATTAAGTATACGATGGAATTATGATATAAGAAACTCTACATGGGACATTTCTATTAGTTCTATTAGGGTAGTCAACATGAGACACTCCCTCCGGACGGCACATTCAGGCAACTCGAGCTCTTCTTGCCCCCAGTGACACTAACACTGGACCAACTCCAGTCAGTGCAGCTACCCACGCCACACTCGATATATATATCAAGGGCGTCGCTCCCAACGGTGCCAGTGACATTCTGCAGCACAAAGCCAGTAATTGCGACACCGTTCGTGGGCTCGCCATCCTCGCCGTTGTACGACTGCGTGACAACGATGCCGTAATCAGAATAGTCGGCGTCGACACCGGCGCCGTCGAGGTAGATGTTGCGATAAGTGATATCTTCCACGGTCCCCGTAGCCCCTGAAATGGTCTTGATGCGCACGGACTGCTGCGACTTCTGCACCGTACTGTCGGCAAACGTCACGTTCGACACCACGTTGACTGTCTGCCCGCCTATCGACCCTATTGAGAGTCCGTGCCCGCCTGAGCAGAAACCGGAGCCGAAGTAGATGTTCTTTCCGCTGTTGATGGCCACGCAGTCGTCTTGGTTCCAGACTTGGGCTCCTATGATAGTCACGCCGTCGGCATTGTTGACTGTTTCATGAAAATCAAGAATTAGCGAGGTATATTTTGTTTCAACTTCCCCTGAGTGAGGATGAAGGAAGAAAAAGAGAAAAGAGGAAGGCAGAGAAGAGGAGAGAGAGAGAGAGAGAGGCCTACTGTTGAACGCGTCCGTGTTCTTCCCCAGCTCAGCACCATCCTTATCATCGACCGTAACGTCCTTGACAGTGAGGTTATACACATAATTTAAACTGAAGCTATTCTTCGGCGCATTCTTGATCGTGATGCCCTCAAGTACGGAATCATTAAGATGATTCGCCTTGAAGAACTTCGGCTTAGTCACACCGCCGCTCCCGCCCATCCCATCCCAGTACAAGGCCCCCTGTCCATCAAGTACGCTGCCTTCAGCTCCCTTGACCGTGATGCTGTTCCCGCTGACGGAGAACAAGGAGCCCTCCCACTCGGAGTACCCGAACGTCGTGGTCCCTTCGAAGATGACCGTCGTTCCATCGTTTAACTTCTCCAGATTTAGCGTTTCCCCGCCGGGCACCTGCAGAGACGATAGGACGATCGTTGAGCATGATGCCTTGGAAACGCTTGCGGACGAGTAGCCCAGCGACCCACTGAACGTGCACGAGTCCGCAAGAGGAGCAGCGGCGTCCTCGAGGCGTGGCGCCGACGTCACCATAGGGGCCGGTGTCCCTACGACGCCGCTGGCGAAGAGCAGGGCGGCTGTCGTCGTTGCTATCATAAGAGAACGATGCATCGTGTAAGATGTGGTCTTCTATATGCAGATTATAGATTATGATCACAGAGGCTATGGCAAAGACACGAGATACAGCGACGGGGAGAGACCCTGGCCCCTGCCCCTATATAGAGAGGAGACTCTTGCATATCGCCCTTCGTTACCCCGTCAGTCATTCTCGTGACATCTTAGGGTGATCGCCAAGAAAGTCTCTAGATACGCCGTAGCAGACTTGTGAATGCTGAACCATCGACCGATTGGTGGAGTTCAAACGGGCTTGTTGCGCCCCATATGCCTGAGCCTCTCTCTTTTTCCCCACGCCCAGTTCATTCCGATTCATGATACCATACCAGTATCAACGAATTCAACAAAAATTTCCGCGACACTGCGAAGTTAGAGTAGCTTTTCGTAATTATTCACACACGCTGGCAATTGTGTATGTGCAACGATGTTAACAAAGTAGGTAAGGGAGGTGAGAAAGCAAGAGTCAGGCTGATTGGTGGAAGGTCATGGTTCAACTACGGAACGTTATATCTCCGTTCTTTTAAGGGACCGATCCCTTCGATAAATCAAAGCGGATCATTTCTTAGATAATCGAACACTAATATTAGCATGCTGTGATTGCAGACTGATTGCATTTTGTATGCAAACTTGTTGGGTTGAGGAAGTTAAGGTTTACTTAAGAAGGCCTTGAATATTCATTTTCACAGGTAGCTACCTACTTGCGCGAGTTGCGCTGACTTCTTGATCAGGTAGAAATGGTACTTTCGCCTGCCTGTGATAAGCAACAGCCCCGCGGTTATGTTTTACGTGCGACAGCTTCGTGTGATCATAGATGGTTACGATGTTCTGGTTTCGACAAGGAGAATGTGATGGCAATTGGAATGCGACGGGTCTCGCGAGGACCAGCAGCATGGCCCCTAATAAGCTGCGGCGCATATTTTATGCGCCGCCAAGGACGCGACTCTTTGACCCTAACGAGAATGCGTCTCGATATCGGCAAGGCTGTGAGATTCATGAATAAAGAAAATCATTGTCTAGCTAAAGAGGTCTGCAACTTAGTTGGGTTGCGGCTGAAACGCTGACATCATGGATTTTGATTTCGAGCTAGACGCGCGAGTCTCAGATTGGATAGGTATCTATGTGACACATCACATAACGAAGACATCAACCGTGACTAGCTACCTTATTCTTCATGTTACGCGCTAAAGAGGGAAAATAATGGCCATGGTCAAGCCAAGGGTGATCTACTGGTTTCGAACTGACCTTCGTCTCCATGACTCCCCAGCGTTGAAAGCGGCGCTGGACCTAAACCCTGAGGTGCTCTGGCCTATTTTTACATGGGATCCTCACTATGTTTACCATGTCAAGGCCAGCTCAAATAGATGGCAGTATATGTAAGTTTATGTCTTTCGATCTTCGCGATGCGGGTGTTTACTGACCACATCTCAAGACTCGATTGCCAGCAAGATCTTTCAGATTCAATTCAGAAGCTCAACCCAAAGTCCAAGCTCTTTGTGATTCGCGAAGCTCCGCAGACTCTATTCCCTAAGCTGTTTGCTACTTGGAAAGTCACGCATCTTGTGTTTGAGAGAGACACCGATGCCTACGCGCGCCAAAGAGACAAGGTGGTCACTGATGCTGCTAAAAACGCCGGCGTTGAAGTTATAACACGTTACGGCAGGACTCTTTGGGATAGCGATGTGGTTGTCGAGAAGAATGGAGGCAAGCCCACTATGTCTATTACTCAGCTTCAAGCTGCTGGTCAGAAGGTTGGAGAGATTCCCAAGCCAATCGCTGCACCAAGTCATCTGCCCGACCCTGGGGAGACGCCGATTGACATCGGCCAAGAGCACAATCCGAAAACAGTCGATCTAAACGCTTCTCACAGAAGCAAGACCGATAAGACCTATAACAGCATTGCCGGCCCCAAGGGCGACTTCGCGGTTGAGACATTGGAGGAACTCGGGTTCCCAGCAGCTACTACACCTCACCGAGGCGGCGAGACTTTGGCACTCAAGACTCTTGACACGATTATGGCCGATGTGAAATACGCGGCTACTTTTCGAAAGCCCAAGACCAGTCCAGCGGCAATTGAGCCATCTACCACTCTTCTCTCTCCTCATTTGCACTTCGGTACTCTCTCCCCTCGACTATTTTATTGGCGTGCCCGTGAAGTAGTCGAGAAATATGGTAAGGGAGCTTCGATACCCCCTGAAAGTCTGACGGGCCAGCTTTTGTTCCGCGATATGTATTTTGCGGCGCAGGCAGCGATTGGTGCCCCTTACGTGCACACGCTGAACAACGCGCATGTGCGGTTTATTCCTTGGCACTTGCCATCGAAGCATGAGGATACCGATGTAGGTACCATGGCTATAAGTGGCGAGTACCACGTCGACTCACCGCAGGCCGACAAATGGTTTCGACGATGGAAGGCCGGGGTTACTGGATTTCCCTTTGTGGACGCACTGATGCGCCAGCTCCGTGCCGAGGGCTGGATTCATCATCTAGGCCGTCACATGGTGGCCTGTTTCCTGACAAGGGGCGGCTGCTACGTGCACTGGGAGCGAGGCGCTGACGTGTTCGAAGAGCTGCTTATCGACCATGAGCCAGCGTCGAATGCGGGCAACTGGCAATGGTTGAGTTGCACCGCCTTCTTCTCGCAGTATTACCGCTGCTACAGTCCGGTGGCATTCGGGCAGAAGTGGGACAAAGAAGGCCACTTCATTCGTAAATGGGTGCCAGAATTAAAAAACCTTGACGCGAAGTACATCTACGAACCTTGGAAGGCGAGCAAGGCTGCGGTTGATAAAGCTGGGGTAAAGGTTCAAGGGGACGGCCTAAGCGACGACGGGAAAGAGGGCATATATCCAGAAGCCATGTTCGATTTCAAGGAGAGGAGGGACATTTGTATATCTGCAATGAAACGGGCCTTCTCGATTGGCCTACATGGAAACGACGAAGCGGTCAAGAACGGGACATGGAAACAGAGGTTTGAGGAAGCAGGAGAGACCGAGATGGAAGGGATAGAAGGAATGGAAGGTTCCGACGATGAGGGAGAACACGCCGATGATGCCGATCACGAATCACACCACAACAGAAAGGGTCGCAATGGCGGCAAGCACACAAGGAGCAAGAGCGACGCTGTTAAAGAAGGACCAATGGACCGACACGTGAAGAAGCTGAAGACATAAATCAGCCTAGTATAGCGCCTGCCTTACTTCCAACACATGTAGATACCTATACCAACCCATCAAACTTCGGGATGTCTTGGTTCGTTCGATGTTATTTCCTTCATATGCTGCTTAGCTGAGAATAATAAATAGACAGGAACGTCCTGGCTGTTTATGGCAGATTTGAGCACTTGCGATGTACATAGCTAAGCACTTGCTCCTTCTACTGGGCACGTACCTCCTATTCAGATAGCCCGCGGCTTCACGATGATTCTTAATCATGCCCAGCCACTCTCGCGGAACATCAGATGAGGAATACTCTATTGAATCGCACACAGATACAAATATCTCTCAGCATCCACCGCTTGGCCTCGAACTCCAACAGCTAACTAGCACAAGGCTCGTGAACACATATCGAAGTCAATTCCAACGGATATTGCTTTCATGAGAATCCACATGGATGAGAACCGTCAAGGCCCTTGCGATCCCAGTTTTTCTTCTAGTAGCTCCAAATACATTCCCACAACACGTAAGTGAACCCATTTCAACGAATGTGAAACCTGCGCAATAGAGCCTCCCAAGCGTCAACGCACGATCACTTATCATCCTGTTTTCTGGTCCCCTTTTTCTGCCCTCTGAGGTAATACGACATCGAGTTCCGCTCAGACGCACGTGGCTGACCCAACGCGAGTAGATTCTTGAGATATTTAATTTTGACCTCATTTCTACACTTCCCTGAGATGATACAACACAAACAAGCGATTTACGATCTAAGAGCGATGTTTCCAATGGACATCGTGGCCCGAGAGGTGCCCGCCACAAGCCTCCATCTACGACCAGCTGGTGATATAGAGATCTTGGGAATCGCTACTGCGACTTGCCTCCTTGCATTCTTTCTTTGCTCCTTGTTATGTACCGGGCTGTGGATGGTGCGCCATGCCGTCTTTGCGGTAAAGACCGGTAGAAAGAGAGGCGAAATACCACGACCATTGGTTGAATTGCCCGCCAACCCGCTTACTCGGTCACAGGTTAACTGGAGTGGGTATCAAGAGAATTCTGGAACCCCTTATTCTACGAGTTCGGCCCGCATCTCAGAAATGAAGCCACAATGGGAAACATTGGCTACCATGAAACACTATGCTTGTACTCAAATTCCAGCTAGACGCAAGCCGTTGTCGCGGAAACCACTGCCGATGTCAAGCTTCATGCTGAATTCTCATAGCTGGGAAGATAAACCGTTGAACGCGGAAAGAAGCTGGAGTTTAAGAACAAATGAGGCCAGCCTTTTCGAGCCAAAAGTGAAGGAAACCAGAGGTTACTCTGACAGATCTTTTTTACACTACTCCGACGTGTCTTCAATGGGGATGCATGTAGGCTCTATCAAAAGAGGATGATGGAATGGATGGGATGGACCGGAAGGATAGTTCGTATAGCCGTGAAGGGGCGCTGGAGCACCCGAGCACTTTCGGCTTCATCAGAACTGCCGGAGTTCTTGAAGACGGGAAGAAAACGGCACACTGCATTCAGGGACCTCCCAGCAATAGCTGGTTCTAGATCGCATTGCATACGGGAGAGACGTGAGGAATGGCTCTCGTTCATCGGCTGTTCCGACAACGGCACAACCGAGCAGAGTTTGGCCAAATGGGACTTAGAGAAGAAAGTAGACGACTAAGAGTATAGTTTCAATTTCAAAATGCTTCTTGATGCGATTTTGAGTAAACATATGCTTCTCATGCATGAATGAAATGTGAGATGGTATACCCGAACAGTATACCTGATTCGTCTTCTGCACCCAGATGAACTTTCGGTCCTATCACGTCTATGCCTACTTGGATGAGACCGCGTCTTGTCTATCAAACATTGATGCTGCTGTTATACACATGTACATAAAAAAGATAGTATTACCTTGTGTCTAACGCTTGCCCTCCTTCGTCTCAAAGCCCATGTCTATTTGTCTGCCAAGTTATGCGAGGCCATGTTGCATATCCTGTTACACCCTTCCTAAATCGTATGGGCAAGCTCAACATACGTTCAGTCCTTCTCGTCTCTGAGATTGCCGGGGGTGAGATATTTCGTGTTTTGGGTGGTTTTTGCGTCGTTTGGTAGAGCTGGTGAGATATATGCGCGTACAGTTGCTCGAGGAACGAGAAGAATCAAATCTATGTCGACTTCTTGAGATCCCGCGACGCTTGCTTTAGGCTCCAGTTGCACTCCTCGTAGGCGCGGCCGGCTCCGAAGCCCACGCCCACAAAGGCGGGCCATGCGCGCCGCCGGAACAGCAATACGGAAAAGACGACACCGAATCCGAGGCCGAGAGAGGATTTGATGAGCATGTTGGAGAGACAACGGTCCCACTGCGGCGAATCGATCATTAGCCTCCAATTCTCCTTGTAACGTTGGCTGAATGGGTTGCTGCTGATGCGGTAATTATGTTTTTGCGATATGTTCCGTAGCCTCTTCCGAGCCTCTTTCATATGGTGCCGGGTGTAGAGGACTTGCCGGGGGCGATCCGAGGGGAGGTATAGAATATGATGCCTGGGCCTACCTTCTCGTTTAGCAGCGCTTCGCTCACGGGTCGTGAGATTGCGCTCGAGGGCGCGGGAGTCGTTGTCTCGGGCATCTTGGGCAAGCTGTGTCGAAGCGAACTCAGGCGTCAACAGATCGAGCCAATTGAGTTTACTGTAACTTCGGATTGAATTGCGCGTACCTGGTGCGTACCGATTAGGCCGAGACAATTGGTGGTGAACGTTGTGGTGGTGGCAGGAGGAGGCTCTTCTAATGGCTCGTAAATGGTGACGTTTATTTTTGGCACGAGAGCATCGAACAAATTCGGGATCTAACGAAATGTAAACGGGAGCTCCATCCATGCAAGCTCAGGCTTGGCTTGCTTGCGACTGGGAAGGCGGTGGAACGCTGTACCTTTGTACACGCTGGGGCGCCTATCTTATCGCAAGCTTGGCGTACGGTAGGGCGGCAGTATTATTTTTGGAGGGGACCTCGGGAGCTTTAGAGGCTAGTACTACCAGGATATTGAGAAAAAAGTTCCAGAGCAGGTAGTTAGCGCGGCGCAACATAACTACGGCAAGCTTCACACCAGGCACCTTGCGATGCCAATTCGCTGCAGGCCCTGCAATGGAAGCCATGGAAGTGGACGAAGACCGGCCGGTAAGCTATTTTCAATCGATTCATTGCACATATTTTACAAATTGCTTACGAAAAGACATACTAATAAATGCCTTCCAGTTCCAGCAATTAGCACTTATACGGGCAGTTAGGACTCTCGACGAAGACAGCTCCGTAACCTTGCCTGAAAAGATCCATAAGATCTGGCTTTTACTTACTGCGGCCAAACATACCCGGCTGCATGGTGTCGAAGAAAGCATACTACGATGGCTGCTCAAACAGATGAGCGGTAGTACCGACAGCGCAGAGCATGTCCGACGATATCCTCTTACTTGGACAATCCTCGGCCACGTCTTCCCCAAGATTCCCGCGCAATCTCTGGGCAGATCCCTGGCGTACCTCCGATTTGTACCAATCCTCAACAAGACCTTGGAGGATATAACTAAACTGGAGAACCTTACTGGCACGCTGGGCACCGAAGAAGACACTACAACCACAAAGAAAAGGAAACGAGGGGCGGATTGGCCTGCCACGCTCCCAGAACTTCGTACCTCTCATGGATGTTTAGGGTCAGCTTCGGAGGTCTTTGAAGCCTTAGCAATTCTGCTAGAGCAAGGCAGTGCCCAGCCCGGCGCGGTCACCCCGGAAAAACGAGTTGGCGCCGAGCACGTCAAGTCTCTTTTTTCATCCTCTGGCGATGAGATTCGGGATATCACAGCCAGGCTGCTAATAATATGCGACGAATTGCTGTCTATCTCTGATGAGGGGCTCGTCAAAGGTCATCAGCCTTGGATAGATACTGTGACTACTATCTGGAATCTACGACTCCATAGCAAGGAAGACAGCCTCGATTTTGCTAGATATATCTACGAACGGGCCTCTCTCACCCTAGCGAAACTTGAAGACGGCTATTCTACCCAACCCTCAAATCATATAAACAGTGCTTGCGGTGAGATATGGAGGTCGCAACTGATGAGATTCTTAGGCACGTACTTCATTCGACCCGCAAGACAGCGCTTCGCTGTGGATAAGAATGTAGACGTGCTGAAGTTGGCACTGCAAGTTTCTCGGAAGGACATTGTGGCATCGACTACAGTCATGTGGAGTATAGCAGCTAGAATTCCACGAGACACTAGTGACCCAAGGTCCAAGATCGAGCACAATGCATGGGCCGAAGTTATCTTCCAAATAGTGCTAGGTGCCCTGCAGCCCCTCCCCCGCCGGAAAAAGAATGAGGTGCTCTCGAGACTTTTAGACATTGCCCTACAGACCCGATCAATTCCCAGTACCGAAACTCTTCGGGCACTGTACCAAAAGCATGCACTTGATGAAGCTGAAACGGATTGGACGCTGCTATCAAAGATCCTTGCTTGCGATGCCGAGGTGTTTCTAGCTGCTCAAGACTTCGAGGCTATGTTCGACAACTTGAGTAAGGTCTCGAATGAGGACGCTGAGCTAAAGGATAAAGTCGTTGTTGATGTTATTCTTCCTTTACAAACTGCGTTTGCCGATGCGCGAGACCTCGCAGGATTCGTTACTCAATGGCTTCGGAGTCTAAGTGCAGCTGAATCTGTCGAGAGATCAATATGGTTTGACTCAAGGATTCGAGAGCATTTGGCAACCGTAGTACAGACCTCCTTTTCGAGCAGTCAGCTTTTACGACTACTGGAAAGTTTGGAGTCAATGACCAGCAAGGCCGGAGAGATCCTAGTTGTTCTTGGTGGTATTTGTGCTGGGCTCACCGACGAAAATACTATCGCCAACGCAGATCCGAAGATATTCTCCATGATGGATCAGAAGTGGGAAGGTTTCTCTCCAGAAGTCCTTGCGTTAAGATGGCGAATCTTCGGCTGCCTGGCCTCATGGAGAGGGTCAGATGAATGCAACAAGCTTTGGAAAGTAGTCAAGTCTGACTTGAAACCAATTCTTAAGAAAGGCAAATTGACTGCTCCTGAGACTTTTGAGGCGTTCTCTTGTTGCTACGAACTCTGTCTTGCCAATCATATAGGGGGTAAATATGAAGAAGACCTTACTAAGCTGATTTGCACAATGTTAGGAAGGTTGGTCTCATCTGTCAAGACCGAGGCTGATATCGAACTGCTGAGCCCTTACAGAGATTTGGTGTTCAATCGCCTCCCTAAGCTTGGCGAACAACCAAAACAAGAAGTTAACACACTAACCGACCAAATCGTTCAATTCTTTTGGTCTGTAAGCAATAAACTCCCGCTCTCACCAAATCAGCAAGATCTGGGACCTGTACAACCCTTACTCCATAATTATGATGTGGTTGATGAGGAGCCAATGATCGATGCCTTGATGGCGCGGTTTCTGGATGCGTTGGATAACTCAGAGGATCAATGTGGCTGGACACAACCGCAAAGCTCAAGATTGCTTTTGATACTCCTAGAATTTCCAACTGAAAGCTGGACAAGGGGCCGCCGGAAGCGCATGATGAGTTCATGGAAGAAGCACAAATCTGCGATTAGCGCTCGCGCAGCTGAAGATCCAAAGTACGCTGGTATTGTTCTGCGATTACTTGTAAAGATCATGCAGCAGCCAACTTTCTATGAGGTGTGTCTCAGCTGCTGTTGATGACTTCAGTTTTCACTCGCTCTCATAATGATTTGCTAACACATTGTTTAGAACATGGAATTCACCGATTTGGTTGAAATCTGCTCTACCATAATAGCTGGTGATGCTATGCTCTTATCGCTGGCTGAGAGATTTGTCGACACTACAATCAGGTAAATAGTTGAATAGCCAACACCCCACAGTCTCCTTTTTGAAGGCTAACCGGTTATTAGACAAGTCCTCGCGAATACAAATGAACTTACACAATCTTACCTGCTCAACGCATCCGAATACGCTAACAGCGTTAAACCCGAAAAGCAACCAGCAGCTCGCACTGAAATCTTTCTTCTAAAAAGCTTAGTGACTGCGCTCTCTGACCATAGGTCTTTCGGTAACTCCTTCGAGCGATTGGGCATAGATCTGAATATCTTTAGGCAAAAGCTTGTTCAATCGTTTGAACGAGCGCTTGGCGACTTTGCTTCAGATGCCATTGAGCCTTCCACAGATACGTTAAATGATGAGAAGCTTAGTTTCTTATCAGCCGTTCTAGATGCAGCACGAGTCATCAGTAGCGACGCTGTCTCTCCAGTAAAGATTGAGCTATCAGGTGACACTCTTACTCGGCTAGAGAGAGCTGGTAACGCTTTGATGTCCAGAGATGCTGCAGTGGTATGGAAATTGAGGTCATTTCTCATGAACCAAAGTGCAGATCGCTACACCCCGGAGTCCTTCAGCGCGATTCTGGACGAAAGCGGTCTTGGAGTTGAAGAGGAGTTGATACACGGCTTCGTAGACGCTTATGTGCAAGGGAAAAGCCAGTCTGTCCGAAATCAATTATTGAGTGAGTTGATAGGTCGCGAGACACCTGTCGAGGGCTCTATTGGACCTTTGCTGGCTGTGCGAAGGTTGCTTGAGCTTTATCAAGGTACGTTGATTGACGTTCACTGCTATCCATAGCAATATCTAATATATAATATCTAGAGCAAAATGCCGATGATGGATCAGTTGGTGTACAAGGGAGTCTAGACTTGGCTCAAGTGTATGAGCACTTCACTTCGAGCCTAAACAGAGCTGGATCTCTCCTCCACTTCAAACAAGTTTCAGAAATCATGCTATTTCTCCTCGACAAACACGCCAACGCAATGACGCAATACAATATCGAAGCCACATTGGCAAGCGTGGTCGAAATATGTTCTGCGCGCGGACCCAAAATCCAAGGTCCCAAAGCAGCTGGCGAAATCTTCGCCGCTCTGTACAAGCTCGTAGCTCTCATAATCAAGCGTCACCGCCTCCGTCTCAGCGGCCACTTCCACATCTTACTCACGGCCCTCCGCGCGCTGCTCACCGTTCTCCTCGCTGACCCCAACTCATCAATATCGAGCCGCCGTACGGCAAAATCTCGTCATCCGCCCTGGCTACTCTCGCGTCTTCAGCCGCGCCACGCGGAGCGCTTCGGCCGACTACTGACGCTAGTATGTGAGCCGAGCGCCGCGTCCGTGGCCCGGTCTCGGTCTCGGTCCGAGCTGGACTCGGCCACGGACGTCGCCAAGCGCGCCGCCGGCCAGTACATGTATCTCGTGCTCGAGGTGTACATCAAGCTGCAGCTCGAGACCGAGGTGCCGCGCGACATGCGCAAGGCTCTCGAGGTCGGCGTCTTCTCTGTGCTTGATATTACTAGCGAAGGCTGCAGGAAGGCGCTCAATGAGAGTCTCGACGCGAGCGGACGCGCTGTTTTCAGGGCGTTATTCTCTGAGTATCGCAAGTTTGGCAAATGGAAGGGTGTTTGAGGGGTTGAGCTTAGGGTTATTAGATGCTTATGTATGTGTGTATATAGAAACCATGAATTGATAATCCCGTATTTGTATATGTTTGGCAAAGGTGCTTAGAGATACTCATGCTGTACATGTGCGTATCAAGGCGGTTATAGATAGGTATTTGTAGATGGTTTTTATATATTAGATGGGGGTTTGCTAGATAGGCCTATAAATCATGTCTAACCAAGCTCCTTGACTCTCCACTTACTTATCTACTCCTACCCTCTCTCTTCCTAGACTTACTCTCCCTTTCCCTCTCCCTGTCAACACCCTTCATCTCCTTGCGCCAATTCTCGACGAACTCATCCATATCAACATGGATCCTGAGCCCCTTCTCGCACATAGTCGCGTACACGCTCTTCAACTCGGCGGAATCCATCTCTCGGCCCAAGGTGGCGAAAGCCTCCATGTAGACGGCCTTAGACCACGGACAGGCTTGGATGGCGCGGTAGAAGACGGCCTTGGCCTTGCTCCGCAGCTCCTTCCGCGAGTGGCAGAAACGGATATAGGCGACCCAGAGCCCCACGTGGTGTCTGCAGACGTCGGAGGCGAGAGCGCGCTCGAAGGCGGCGCGGGCTGAATGTGCGTTGCCTGTGCGGAGCTCGTAGGAGATGGCGAAGACGTGGCTTGGTAGGGATTCATTGGCGCGTGTCAATATGCTGTCTTGTAGCAGAGAGCGCACGCGGTCGTTGACGCTCAATCGCTCTTCGCGCCATGCGAAGAGGGAGAGGAAGATGGTGTTGGAGGGGAAGTACGAGAGGTATTGTGTTAGTTGCTCGCGCAGGAGTCCCGAGCGGAAAGCTCTGTGATTAGTTTCTGTTAGTTCTGGTTTCAATCGCGATGAAGAGGGCTAAGGGGAAGAAGATGACTCACCCGTGAGTGGCGTGATAGTAGAGCAGGCGAGCAGAGGATTGAAGGAATCTCTCATGGGCAGGGTTCCGTTGCTGACCACGCAAGACGAGATCTTCAGAGCATTGTGTGATCCTTACGATGGCGGACTGAATATCGCCCTGTTTCTGAGAAGTGGGCTCCTTTCCGCTCCGTTGAGTCAGATATTCGAGCAGCACTAGGCCTTCTGCGTAGATGACTGCTTGGGAGATATCACCTGACGAGATTTTATAATCTCGGTTCGCAAAGAGGGACTGTTTGGCTTTCAGGATCTGAGATGGTGAAGCTTCTACGGGTTCGGGTAATTGCGCGTTGTCCGCTTTCGGCCCGTCTTCTGCGAACCGACACAGCTGGAGTGCAGCTTTCGGGAGCTCTCCATCATCTAGCTCTAGCCATGCTGCTTGAATACAAAGGCGAACACGGTCGTGGGCTGATAGCGAAGGTAGACCGAGTGCTGCTGACACAACCCCAAGAGCAGTGGACTTGTTCTTCCGCTCGCGTTCGAGAATGGAATACCCCAAGTATAGATCCACATTTAAAGAATCTTGTTTGAGGAGTGCTTTAGCACTCTTCTTTTCATTTCCGGGTTCATTGATAGATTCAAAAGCCAAAGCATAAGGACCAAGCCCGCCGGTCCCGACCACCCGAAGAAGCTGCTTCAGCGCCGTCGCTATCCATTGATATCTAGCATGTGGTAGGCTATCACGAACTGGGCCAAGATACCTGAACCAGTGTGGAGAGGGGAACAGGACTTCAGGGGTGGGAGACATATACTGTATCTCATGAAAGAAGTCAGGGGATTTGTTCAACTGATCTTCAGATAGATCTGGTTTGTTCCTGGAAAGGAGACGTGTAAACGGAACATCATGTGCGCTGCGGAGGAGAAAGGAGTCTTTGGCGACCTCTTTTACGAGGTCACCGTCTTGTTGAGTGGGTGGAAGGTGGCAAAATATTAAGAAGGCGTCTAATAGTTGTTGTTTAAGGTGTGGGACAACATCCATGGGGAAGTATAATAGGATATCCTGAAAATCCGCAAACATCACAACTCGGAATGGATCATCCTCGGCTCCCTCATCCAGCGTTCGAGCGGGTATAGTAGCATTATGAGCGCGATAATGCTCGGTAGTATACCAGGCTTTGTATCCGTCACGAGTATTAGGCGGGATAGCTTGTTCAAATGTTTTAGGATCAGGAGGCTCTTGCGCAGCAGCATCGGCTACAAAGGTGGCCCATCCCCGCCAATCATCTTCGCCGAGCCGTGGTACCTCACTCTCCCAGTATTCTTGAAAGCTCGAAGGGACCTCCCAACCCTTTTGCGGTGATGCAGAAGGTCGTGCTACGTTTAGTTCTAGACTGGCTTGCCATGCCGCCAATGCTAATTCCGCAAAGCCAGCGTCTGCGAGAAAGCGCGTTAGACGTAAAAACACGTATATTATCTGCTTGGAGCACTCTAATTGCTCTGAAATAGCGGAGAGATTGAGGAGCTCCTCGCCCAGAGATCGGATCTTGTCCGCGTAAAGCCGTTTTATCTCATCAAAACGACAAATCGGGAGCGTGGCCTGCATAAAATTCACGTAGAGCCTCCAAGCTTCGAAGCTCTTAGGATATTTCTGCATTATGTCTTCAAGTCGCTTTAAAGCCACCTTGAACTCCCATACCTTGAGACCTTCCTCGATGATCTTTAGATCCAGCGTCTCGCGATACCGGTCATCCTTGGTGTGTGACAAGGCCTTTTCAAGCAAGGACAGCTTGATGTCAGCAAAACTTTTCAGCTCTGCCGCAGTTGGAGCGCGACCACCAGTCTGGAAATCAAGCAAACTGTTCTGGTGATCTACTAGCTCGAGCCAGGACTCAAGGTCTTCTGGATGTTGATGAACCTTCCTCGAGAGCTCAACGGAGCGCATGGTCATCGGACCACTCATATCTTCATTTGACGCATCCTCGAGTGCATCGCTATCATAGCCCTCGTCGCTGTCGGAATGCGCATGCTTCTTGCTCTTTCCATGAATAGACCTGTAGGAAGGCCTCTCGTCACCGGATGACGCTTCAGAGATACTGCCATCTCGCTTCCGTTTCCTAGACGTCCTGAAAGATAGGTAATCTTCTGCGGTAGCACCGGTCTCGGAGTCTGTACGCCGTATCCGGATAGACCGTGCATCTGGACGAATACCCCTCGCTAGGAGATTCTTTTTGTCATTGCTAAGCAAAGAGTTGCTCTCATAATAGTTGCGGATGGAGAACTCTTCTCGGTTCCCGATCTTATCAATCTTCATCACGCCATCGGCCCCGAGGATGTGACCGGCGCCGATGCGCCTGTATCCGGGAATACGACCGCGATCATTACTCCCGTACCGTATAATGAGGTTGTCACCTCGCTTGTCGAGGCAATACCATGGTTCCCCGCCCGCATCCCGTTCAGCAAGCTGGCGCTGTGAATCCCGAGCAAGCCGAACAGTAGGTTTAGATGCCACATTTACTTCGACGGAAGTGTGACGGCGACCGTGCCGGTTGCTCGTTTGAGCAGTGTGATGCTCTTTAGGCCTCGACCTGTCGGCGCCCGTCTCTGCAACATTTTGTGCGGCATCCGGGGGTTTTGGCTTGAAAGATGCGAACTTGGGCACGGTTGATCTTTTCCCCTTCTCATGAGTCGATGACATGGCGGGTTCCAAAATCCATTTTTCTTTAGGCAGTAGGGTACCAAGAAAAAGTGTTCATCCCGCGCGACGCGACAAACGAGATATTCCTTTTCTGGTTGGGTTCGGTGGTGGTGGATCAGATAACTGTGGTACTACGGTAGTTCGTACCGCCTACCACAAACTTACTTAAGTACTCAATTCAGTACGTTGTCAAAGGCAGGCGTAGTGCAGCTATCTTACCTATCGACTAGAACGCTTATCTATGATACACTATCTCAACGTATTACCCTCTACCTAGGTACTTTGCTTGACATGTCTAAGATTAAGTTGGTACCTACATTCTCCTGGGGCCCGTGCCTACTTAGCATTTGTACGCTTGTTTCGTCAGAGAGAACCTCCAATGCGCGGTGGAACGTTAGCTACCACTTCGCCAAGACCCCTCCGCACGCCGCTAGCCTATCTGGGTAGACTGTAGACTTCTCCCCCACATGACGCTACTCATTGCAGCACTCCACATGGTAGCACATTCAGTGACGCGATTCAGTGCCTGCCAAACTGCCAGCCACCTGCGCATTGCGTGTGACACTACAGAAGCTTAGCGTCAGCAATTTGGAGTCAGAAGGAGGGTCTCCTGGACCCTTCCTCACACACGCCATCGTCGAGCATAATTGCTCCTGGAGCAGTGAACTGTCCACGCCGGAGTTGTTTATTGTAGTGTAGTATATCTGACGACCGAGTCGGAGGCGGTGCTGTGGCCACGTGAAGGAGAACAGACCATTTCTTGGCCCTAGGTACCTACCTACCTAATAGACCTGGCTTCCTCGGACGTCACACCATACACTTGCACACTTGCGCACTCATAACACACACAGAGGCTGAGTGCAGTGCAGCAACTGCACTTACACCTAACATCTACACATGCATGCCGTTACGCCCCAGCCCCAACCCTGCCGTGCCACGGTTTTGATGCCTCGATAATTTCCCTCACTCCTTCGCCCTCGACCGCCCAGGTTCGCACGTTCGTGCATATTCCCAAGCTCCGACATGGCCGACAACGGCTCTGGGGACGCCCCCCTAGATGCTCATGCCGCCGATGCTGCTTCCGCGGCCGCTCCGCACTCGAATCCCCGCCGGAAGCATCACAGACAGACCAGACGCAACAGTCTATCTGACCCTCCAGACGAGACCACCTCGCTTCTGCGGCCCTCCCGCTCCCGTATACGCATCCAGGGCTCCGCTGACACCCCGAACCGTCCTCACCATCTCTCGCGGAACCAAAGCTTTCAGAGTCCGTACTTGTCCTGCCAGCATTTTTCTCATATAGACAACTCGACGGGCGCCTGACTGATCCATTCCCTAGACACTTCTTTCTACGGCTCTACCCGAAATCATAGTCGGCATGGGTCTTGGAGCCACCGGTTGGTCCAGGCCCTCACAGACCGTCACGACCCTATGGCCGAGTCCAAAAGCTCCATCGCTCCCGATGAACGAATTTGGTACGACCAGTTCACTTGTACCGACTGGGTTCACGATGGCATCGCCGACGCACACCGCGTGAAACGGCTGCGCGCCCGCAGAGATTGGTGGGGCAGGCTCGTTGTGCTGTTCGACGGCGCCCAGGGCTGGGTTCTCAGTGCTGTCGTCGGCGTTCTGGTAGCCCTGGTGGCCTATTGTGTCAACGTGGCCGAGACGACAATATTCGACTACAAGGACGGGTATTGCGCAAAAGCCTGGTATCTCAGGGAAAAAGTGAGTTTCCTCGCCTCCCGCACGCCGCCTGATAGCCCCATTTTCACGACTAGCATACTAAATATGCATAATCACAGCGATGCTGTCCCCATGGACCGTGTACCGACTGGCGGTCTTGGTCCGAAGTATTGGGTGGCCGCCCCTTTGGGGACAAGTGGACTGAATTTGCTGTTTACGTCCTTGCTGTTGTTGGTCTCTCTACCTTAGCGTGCCTCTTGACTTTAACCACCAAGACCATTGTTCCGTCTGCCTACCGAATGTCTACGCTTGATGAGAACCTAGCTGCCGAGCATTCACAACTGCCCACGGATATCGACAACGAAGAGGGAAGCGACTCCGTGAGCCCGAAGCAGACCCCCGAGGATGACCCGCTACCTGCCCCCATGGTCTACTACTCGGCCGCGGGAAGCGGAGTTGCAGAAGTTCGTGTGATACTCAGCGGCTTCGTTCTCCACGGATTTCTTGGGCTTAAGACGCTCATTATCAAGTCCGTTGGCCTCATCGTAAGTGTTGCGTCAGGCCTCAGCCTCGGAAAGGAAGGCCCTTACGTGCATATTGCCACATGTATCGGGAATATTTGTTGTCGACTATTCAGCAAATACGACCACAATGACGCGAAACGACGAGAGGTTCTTTCGGCTGCGGCAGCAGCTGGTGTTGTGGTCGCCTTCGGCGCTCCTCTTGGCGGCGTTCTTTTCGGCCTGGAAGAGGTTGCCTACTTCTTCCCCGCCAAAACCTTGTTTCGAACCTTCTTTTGCTGCATTGTGGCGGCCTTGTCCCTGAAGTTCTTCAACCCTTATGGTACCCACAAAATCGTCATGTTTGAAGTTCGATATAAGATCGATTGGGAGTGGTTCGAACTAGCCGGCTTTATTGCGGTGGGAATACTTGGCGGTGCTGCCGGCGCCTTGTTTATCAAGGCCTCCCGTCGTTGGGCGCTGAGCTTCCGGAAAATCAACATAATAAAACGGTATCCTCTCGTCGAGGTTGTTCTGGTAGCTTTGGTCACTGGACTAATTAGTTACTGGAACCCTCTCACCAAGTTGCCCGTTGCGAAGCTTCTGCTTAATCTTGCCGCTCCTTGCGACGTCGATGAGAAGGATGGCGAGCTCGGACTTTGCATTTCGAGTATCGATGACATACCCGGTATAATTGCTATGCTTCTTGCAGCGTTTTTCATCAAGGGATTTCTCACCATCATAACTTTCGGCATCAAGCTTCCTGCTGGAATATACGTCCCTTCCATGGTTGTTGGTGGCTTAATGGGCCGCATCATTGGTCATCTCGTCCAATGGGTGGTCCTTCGATTTCCGCATTGGTCTTTATGGGGTACCTGTCCACTGCTGCAAGAGTCTACTTGCGTCCAACCTGGAGTCTACGCTCTTATCGCCGCCGGATCGACTATGTGTGGCGTAACGCGACTATCAGTTACTCTCGCTGTCATCCTATTCGAACTGACCGGCAGTTTGGACTACGTGCTACCCTTTTCTCTGGCGATCTTGGTTGCTAAATGGACAGCGGATGCTCTGGAGCCACTGAGCATTTATGATCTCCTGACCATGATGAACTCCTACCCGTACCTAGACAACAAGAACAAACCCATCTTCAGCGGTGAATTGGCCGATATCGTGTCTCGGGTTCGTCGTGAACGAGTCATCGACATCACTAATTCACCCCTTGTGCCAGCCACAAGCTTGAGGGCCAAGTTAGAAGTACTCCATAGGGCAGGAGAGTTAGACGGAGGTCTTCCTATCCTTAGGGACGAGATTCTAGTTGGCCTAATTCCTGCCCCAGATCTTGAGTTTGCTCTAGACAACCTTGAAAACGAGAGCTCGAGTCTTTGTCTGATGACACACATCCCAAACATAGACGACGAAGAGGATGACAGTACAGACCCGACAGATTTCACACCGTACATTGACCCAGCCCCAGTGGCATTGGATATAAAATCCCCGCTTGAATTGGTTTACGAGTGCTTTGCCAAACTTGGCCTTCGATATATCTGCGTTCTCAAGAATGGACGCTATGCCGGCATGGTAAGCTTAGCCCTAACCACCAGACGATGTTCCCATCTGACCACTATCCAGACACACAAGAAACGATTTGTGAAGTACGTCCGTGAGTTGGAGGAGGAGGAACATAAATCATAGACAAGCGGCTCATTTCGCAGCGTGTATTGCATGGCGGGTTCTCTCTTAAGTTTATATACCCTTCGGTTTACATACATCGCTTCCATATGGCAAGTATTTACATAGTGGCGTTAAGATATTGCATGGTTTTAGGTTGTCAAGGATCGTTTCTGAAGCATGGTCATTGGCTATTAAAGGTACTATCGCGTTAGATATTGGTTAATACATGGCGATGCATCTCAAACAGCACAATGGCTGTGCAGCTAGCTAGCAATATTTCTGGTGAAATTAGAGAATGGCTTCTTACTAACGCTGACTGTGTCCAAACGCAGTTTTTGTCATTTAGTCGAACTGGGTGGTTTAGGAGCTCGCTTTTTAATACCTATTTAATCACCATATCGAACTCGGCTCGTGTTACGGAGGTTTATCCACTGTGGGAGGCTTATAGCGTGAAGCCTTGCTAGTTACCACTAAGGATCTCACTGAGGTATTCGACTTCTGATGCATCCCTATACAAGTCAGTCACGGCGACAAGCAGCCAACGTGAAAATCAGATATAAGATGCTTAGCACTACATAAGGTCATCTGTTTCCATGACAAGAATCACTTAAGGAGAATATTGCCAAAAGGCACTAACGTATCGGCGCTAGCGAGGCGCAAATATTAATTAATCAGTGAATGTCAGCTAGCAGAAGTTCAGGATCTCTGCACACGCTACTATTCTACGGAGCCGCCAGATGTTTCTGCAGAATATCTACGGGGTAAACCCTTGAGATAGTGATTGTTCCATGGACAGAGGGAACTATGCGAGCTGGCCGTGTCATGAGACCAAAACGAACGCTCCTTGTTTACCTAATCGTTGTGCTATTGTAAGTAGCGATCTAGTAGGACTGGAGAACTGGAGGAATATATCGCGAAGAATCCGTTTGTGATACAATTGGGACGTATAAATATACAATAGACATACAAAGCCCATAGCAGCCTCATATTTGCCCCTAGAGAAGCCATATATGATAGAGAGCTGATTTCGCGATCCTGAAACTCGCTATAATATAACTGGACCATTGGTACGCCCCTTTCATCAGTCAACCGGCAGAGCAGGTCAAACCGGGCACTGGTCTCATAAAGTCAAATATCTCTCGCTTATTCTCTTCACAGCCACTAGATCCCCGCCTGCCCAGCATATCTGTTGCAAGTTATACGCGGCTTCCTGCGAAAGATCACTCCTGCCAAGCACGGTGGGTTCCGAGACATCATCGGGTATGTCGCGCAGCACACGCTGGTAGAACTCTGCGGCTAAGTGAGGTATGCCGACGGCGTGGTAGCTCCGGGCCATATTATAGTGCGCCTCCTGGCGTTCGGCGGCATCGGCGGATAGAGCTTTGAGATCGTAGTATCGGTGAAGAAACACGAATCCTTGGACTAGGAGGTATTGGCGGTTCTCAGACTGTCTCTTCAGCGCATAGTGGATGTAACACTGGCCAACACTGAGAAGGATCATGTGGTTCTCAGGATCTATGCTGTACGCTCGAAGGAAGTAGTCTAAAGCTAGATTAGCATATTGGTGCGGATGGTCATGATGATCTGGATCGTCATATATATGTGATGATAATGGCGGACACTCACTCAAAGCATAGGTAAAGCTATTGGACACGAACAAGATGTGCCCGTAAAGTACGAGGAGGGTAACATCCAAGTCTTTAGAAGGGTATACTCTACCGCCGTTGGCCTTAGCCTCCTCTTCCTCGCTATCCTCTCCTCCCCCAGACATCAACGCGCGATCCATGAGCTTGATCTGTCGTAGCATGTACTTCTGCACCGGCCCGGAGGCGTACCATGAGGCAGGAGAAGGGCAAAGTCTGCATAGCGCGGCGAACATACGGAAGGGGTCTGAATCAAACTGCCTGTCCCTCATGAGGAATCTGGCAGCGGCTACACATGTCTCTTCGTCACGAGCACGCAATGCGCAAGCTGAATAGTCTGTCAGTGGCGACATAGTATTAACACTCTGAGAGATATCTTACCTGCCCAAGTTACATGGATAATGAACATATCTTCTCTATTTTTAGCGAAGACCTCAGCATCACGAGCCGACTCGCAAACTTGATAGGCTTCCTGAAACCTTTCGGAGTGCCCAAGGCCAATGGCATATTCGAGGAATAGGTCTAGCCATTCGCCGAAAGAAACTCCTCGATAGCTAACGGCGGTCCGTTCACCAAGTTGCCGCTCTGTGTTTGCCCCATACGGATTGAGATCTGTCATGGAATTAGATGAACCCCTGAACAGCAGAAGTTAAAGATGTCTTACTGTGTGATAACCTCTCCTTCATCTCAATTAGGTTACGATTGCGGGAAACATATACTTGCTTATCCTCGTCGATTCCCAGATGCGTGAGGTATTTCTCCCAAGTGTAGAAACCTTTACACGATCTAAAATCGTCAACAAGTTCTTTTGCCGCTTGCATGAAAACGTCTGAAGGACCAGTCCTCTTAACGTTGTCAGCAGCCTCCCGAGCACTATGAACTGTTCTCCAAGCGGCGGCCAATTCCTCGGCCCTGCGTTTTTCTTCAAGTGTGACTTCTTCACTCCGGCCAAAGACCTTTCGCCGTGGTCGCGGTCGGCGAATTTCCCGCCCGTCCTTGTCGAGGACGACAGGTTTGGTTGTCCTTGGTTTGAGCCTACGGGCAGCACGTTGATTTCTTGACCGCGCCTTTCTAAGACGATTACCAGCGTCGTCTTCACTGCCTTGGTATTCACCCATTTCTTCCTCGTCGTAATCCCCTTCGGCCTCATCGTGAGCTTGTTGTAGTCGCAAGGCTTCATTGACGAGGATATAAGCTTCTTGCTCTTCCCTTGCTGCTTCGTACATCTTTGCCAATTCATATCGTGCATCAATCGATGCTTCATCATTAGACTCGTCAGCGTCGATAGCTGCGCTGAAACACTCTTCTGCCTGTCTCTTATCACCAGCATCCAGGTAACAGCGTCCCGCTGCTAGTAAGATAGCGGAGTCAAGAACTTCTGGGATACTCAAGAGCGGTTCGAAGAAGCGAAGTGCCATGTCCCGAAGATCCGAGTCGTACAAAGCAGAACCAACTTCTGCTAACAAATGTGGCTCGTTCGATAGTACTTGTATCCCATTGGGGCCTTCAGGGTCAAGATGATCGATATGATGCTAAGGCTGGTTAGTCGATAATCTCTTTGTGAACTGAATTGCCAACTTACTCGTGCTTCATGTATATCTCCTAACTTCAGGCGATAGACCGCTAATTTTGTTCGCAGATCCAATGGAAGACTGATACCGTAAGAAGATTCTGGATATTTCCCAAAATGAAATTCTTGGAATCCTGTTCGGCGCGCATTGCCGATATCCCATTCTCGATCATCGTCCTGCCAGTCGTCCCAGAAGTTTTCATCGGAACGGCCCACCAGCCACCTTGCTAGTGATTTGAGCTCATAGAGGGCGTCTTTGGTATGCTCGATATAGGCGAGCAGTCCAGCAAAAATACTGACGTCCTGCCACTCAAAGGGATGGCCATCTCCGCCATCGACCCGAAAATGGGCAAACGCGCGATAATACCAGTCTATAGCACTATCAGGCTTGTAAAAGCTGCGTTTCCCTGTGCTTGCTAGGATGATGGTCATTTCGGCGTACGACCGGAGAGCATGTATATCGTATTCACCATGCTCAAGAAGATAGAGATAATCTTTAGCGGCAGTGCGAATCTGTCCTCTTTCAACCGCGATAGCCGCCCTACCATGCCGGGCCTGTTGGTTAGTGATATCCGCCCTCAGCGCTGCTGAGTAGCAAACAGAAGCCTGTTCGAGGAATTCGGCCGCATGTTCTGGAAGTTCATCTCGAAGCGCGATCCCAATCTCGGCACAATTAAGCCAACCTTCAACGTTTTTTGGTTGAAGGTTACATGAAAATACTCTAGCGGTGAAGCTTCTCTTGAGATCACCTTTTTCTTCGAGGAACGAAGCAAGTAGCGTCCATGCTCGATATGTCTCAGCGTTAATACGTATAGCATCCTCCACCCAGTCAATGGCTTCGTCGAGTCGGCCATTTACGTACGCGTTAGTCGCCATGTTAAGACGATACTTCACATCTCCAGTGGGCTCGGCGGCTTTTCTTGGGCCCCGCCGTGCGCCGCGGCTGCGACCAGCCCGACCACGTCCTCGACCACGACGACCTCGTCGCGGTTCATCGTCGTCATTGTTCCTATATCTCGACCCTCCTTGCTGCCTCTGATCGGATTCGCTGCCCTCGTCTGACCCATCTTGCAGATGTATCTGCCGCTCTAGGAGGGCATCAGTGGCAGACTCCGTGAATTTATTGCCGAGATCTGGATCTGATGTCAGGATACGCTGATCTGGTGCTGAAGCCGGTCCATAGCTGAGATCGCTGGCATGAAGGTCCTGTGCTAGTGGTGAATTGGAAGGAGCTGGATAATTGTATGCTAGGGCCTCTGTGGTGGGAAAAGCATTATAACCATATCTCGGTGTTTTGGGCAATCTAGGATCGATCAAATCATCATCAGCTCTCCTTTTCTGCATAATGTCTGTCTCAGAGATCCGGCTTGTGATTTGAAAGGCTCCCTGCGCTTCATGACTCGAGGTTGGTTTTGGCACAATTGAGATGAGATTTCCGCGTGCTGCCGTTGCTCTCGCTAGACCATCATTTTCTACGAGACCTGTCTGTTGATGAGAAGACAGCCGACCATGGCGTCGATCATCAGCAAGAATGAGCGGATCCAGGTAACTCGTCGGCGGCGATACTCGTGGGGCGAGAGGCGGGTTGCCATTGTCTCGGTGAGATGATAACTGTATCTGCGTCGATGGCGACTGAATGCTCGCGTTCATGACGCCCGATTCTAGTCCCTGCTGGCTCTCCTCCGAGTCAAGCTCGCTAGTTCGACCCACACTCTTCTTGAAGTGTGCCTGAAGGGCGTCAAATGCCGATGAGTTTGGACGGCTCATATCGATGGTATATGCAATTAGCAACTCGATATGGCCAGGTCATCAGCACTTTGGAGATCCTAGCCGTGGTAGGTTGTTGTCTCAATGTTGAACATGAGTGCGCCTGGCTTCTGTGGTGCCTCGTCAAAGCAAATGCCAAGCCTAAAGGTGGCGCGCCATATACCTATACACATTGAACCTTGGGGTTGTTTGGATAATGAAGAAGGTAGGGCACCATTTCGCGTTTGCAAATTCTCAAGAGGTACGTAAGTAGGTGTCACTTGCGCTTCGAAGCCTCGGCAACATAGTACTACAAGGCATTGAGACTGACTTGATATTGCTAAGTTGAGGTCTGATCGGGACCCATAATTATATGTAGTAAAAGAAAAAGAGGGCACTAATGCTGCGCACATACCCCTGCTAAGGTTTAAGTTTGTACCCCAGTCTGTCTTGCACTCAGTTAAAAAAAGGTACGAATTACATCTAAACAGTCACTTTTCCTCAATGTGTGAAATAGAGATTCGTTATAAATCACTGCCAGATGGTGTCCCGTAAACATGCCTCGTAATAAAACAACTACCATTTTTATTCCCGTTCTCACTCTGTATATATAGCATGAAAAACATTCATGCAGTTCCAAACCCTGGCTACGTATCCTGGCGGGCACGACATGTAGCGCATGATACATTTATAAAAAGAAGTACAGTCTCTTCTTGTTGAGCTACAAATAGGTCGATTCGCTTTGCTAACTTTCATGTTAGGTAAACTTCATTCTCCGACAATCGAGGGGCGCAGCCACAAGTGCTGCAGAGGCTAATTAGGGGCAAATTTTGGAAGGCTGCTAGCTGGCAAGCTTGCCCTCGGCCTTTGCTTCTGTACGAAGGATTAGCACGTTGTCAATAGTTACACAAGATCCAAGCATTATATTACCTTTGACTTGCTCGAAGACCTTGAGCATCTTCCTACGCGCACCTAACGCGTTGACACCCCGGCTTTCCAAAGCGGCGTCGTCAAGCTCAATCAGCTCCGTCCACTTCATGTCCTTCAAGTTATCCGTGTACTTGTGAAGCCGGAGACTTCGCAGCCATGAAGGGATATCCTGAAGCAGAGTCGGGTCGGTGGGATCCTCGGGCGGCTTCGACGTACCTCTGCGCCCTCGAGGCGATCGCCCGCGATTCAATTCAGAATGGTCTGACAGGTATCCCTCATTGAGGTTTATGCCAAGCTGCGCCATACCCAATCCCGGAAACCCACCGCTTAGGAGCGGGTTCTGCGTGTCGAAGGCACTCAAAAATCCATTATTCTGAGGAGACGCGAACGGCATCTGTTGCGGAAAACCAGCCGGCTGGATTGCGATGCCAGGCGAGTTGGGACGTGATCGATGCGCACCAAATCCGCCCATCACCTGCTGATTTTGCAGGGCTAGGATTTGATCCCTGTTCAGAAACTGGCCATGCTCATTAACCATTACTATATTCGCTCCGGGAATATTGGGCACCTGAGGACCAGCAGATACACCACCCGGATTCTGTCCGTTTGCATCATTAGACCGAGCCCGGCGGTATTTGCGCACATCGTCGAGAGCAAAGCGGTTGTTAACAGTGGACAAAGCTGCTAATTTCATCGCTGTGGCGTTCGCAACCATATCGGCTTGATGAGGCGCATTGCCGGGACTAAAAGTCGCGTTCATAGGCGTGTTCACCATTGACGCCCAATTCCCACTTCCGGCGCCGTACGGGGAGAGCAAGGGCAAGTCGGAAACTGACTTGTCAGGCGCATTGAGCGTTGTGCTCTGAATGTTGGAGTTGGAACCGAGCTGAGGACGAGGTGACCGCAGACCCGCAGAAGGAGGCGGTTGGACGAACTGGCCCATAGGCGGCTGTCCAGAAGATGAGGATTTAGGTCGAGAGGCTCCTTGATCATGGTTGTTACCCCATGGTGAGTTCGAGTTTTGTCCGTTAGAATCCATACCTTCAGATGGCGCAGAAATGGTAGGTGCAGCTAGAGAGTTGCGAGGATCAACTGCAGCACTGTTACGATTTGATGGAGGTTGGTTTCCAGTCTGCTGGGTGAACCGAGCCTTTTCAGTCGCAATGGCAGCAGCGGCATCGGGAAACATGGAGTTGATTGCGGAAGGGTCAAGGCCAGAGTGTCGTTTAGTTGAAGGTTGTGGCTGTGAGAGAGAATTGCGTGCGGAGCTAACATTCAACTTATTCATAGCATCGCTTAAGCGATTAGACATAGGATCTGCGTTCGAAGGTTGTCAGATTAGTACAACGATATTCCTAACTTAACTTTAATTCTGAACCTTACCTTTGTCGAAGTTAGCGGGCGACAAAACGCCTGACATCGGATGATTCTTGCCCATTTGCTGGAGCACTTGGATAAAGAAGCGGACCTGCACTTGGGTGGTTTGCTGGAGTAGCGCATAGAGGGCAGCAGTCCTCTCTGCCTCCGAGAGAACACGGAACCACTGTTCGATAGCACTGAGTTCATCTTTGAAATCTTGATCCAAGGTAGCTGCAGCCATCTCTTCCAACGTTGTCTCGTATTGGTCGATGTCGGCGATCCATTGTTGAGTCATCTTATCTTGCGGTGAGTCAACATCCGCAGTCCCCTGGTTCTGGCCTTGCTGTCCATAAAAATCCGAAGACGGACGGATACGGCTTGCTGCTGAAGATCCAGTAAGAGCAGCCATGTCGGCAGAGGCACGTAAGTTAGATCCGGTCCCCACAGCTCGGGATGCGGGCGGCCGAAGTGAAGACGCCGTGCTGGCTTCCGGGGTGCTATTGCGATTCATGTTGAAAACTAACCCGATTTCTGGCCTGGAGGCGTGCACTTTATGTAGGCAAGCTTTTTGGGGAGAGGCGGCGACCTGAGTATCCTCAATCGGACCGTTGGCTTGCTTCTGTTGTTGCTGACTAGGGTCGGCAGAGGAATGCTACAATACTGTGTATCTTTGTCGATCGGAGGGTGCGTGAACTCAACTTGAGCACCATGTATCAGCGGCTCAATCGGAAGAGGACTGTACACTAGTGTGCAACAGCTGCAGGATAGAAGAGTGTTGCGACGCAGAGCGGAAGTGCAATACTAATATGGAGGCAGCGTTTCGTCGGTGTAAACCAAGTCAATCAGCTTCGACAAGAGGCGGGAACGGCGGAATAGGAATATCTCGAGAACTCCTGCAGTGACCTGCTGACCTCAAAGGAGTTGCCGAGTAGAGGAAGCAGGCTGAAAGGGAGATATTATCGTTAACGATGAGTGATTAGATAGTTCGTAGCTGAGGCGGGAAAAGTTAGCAAGAGACTCGACGGCGACTCTGTTTTTGTTATTTTTTTTTTCTTCCTCCTCGACCCTCAACCCATGTATTTAAGCCAAAATGGGGTGACAGGTTGATGTCTTTTTAAAGTTTGAATCGAGACACGATCAAGGTGTGTCAGTTACTTAGTGATTGCGAGGGTGACGTGCTGGGGCTGTAGAGATGAATAATTGAAGGAGGTATATGCATCAGACAAAGAAGGCTGTCGCGCAGACTCCCCAGTAACAAAGTAGGGACTCGGAGAACAATGTGTTTCCTTAACACCGCATAACAATACCTTGGGTATCGACTAAGTAACCCAAGTCTAGGTTTGACAAACTACCTAGTTTGGTGCTGCTTGGCTGAGCGAGCAACAACAAGCATGGAGAGGATGTTTGCAAACAACCAAAAAAACTGATAGCTGCACATACCCAAAAAATGAAGGTTGACAGACCACATGCAGTCCGTTGTCGATTCGGCGCCAGACCGTTGTGGCACGCAGGTTGCCAAAGACCAGTGAAACAGCACAGAGAGCACGTCGCCAAAGAAGGAGGAAGGTGGGAAGTGAATGTCTACAGACCGGTGGCCTGGGGGCGGGTGGAAGAGGAGGAGGAGGAAGGTTGAAGCAGGTCGGTCGCGGGCCCAGCTGATGGATGGAGGATTAGATAAAGGATGCGTGCGAAACTGCCTGGGTACATACCTAGCGTAAGTACGAGTGAGCACAAAGGGCCAACGACTTAACTAGCACGGTAGTAGCACCCAACCTTAGTGTACATAGTGTACCGAGTAGTGTAAAGCCGAAACAGAAAGTGCTGTACTGTATGGATGAGCATCGTTGGTATTGGATACCTAAACTTATGCATTTCCAAAGCCCCCAACTTATTATACAGAGTACCTTGGTAGGTACAGATGTCTACCTGATGTCTCGCTTGATAGACATAGAGCCGGCTGACTGACAGTGGTACAGAGCACGTCCAATAAGTATCCAGAAGGTAGTGTACACAAGGGCTTTAGCAAGCTGCAGCAAGAGCCGCCGTCCAATAGGTTTTCATGTTCGCAGCGTTTCCGTTAAAGGCTGCAGCACCGCCTATCCCAAACGCTGTCCATCTGCCTCAGTGATAAATTTAGTTAAAAGGGGGCCTTAAACGGTCTAGGTCGGGTAAGTAGTGCGCCACTTTCAGGTGCCTAGATCGATCCGCTACTCCTCCTGCCTCGCCTGCCTACATGTATGTACCAAGGGACCTACAGTAGGTGCCTATGGGCCGAATCTGGGGCGCGTCTAGCGGCACTGGTCCAGGCACCTGCACGTGCATACAGAAAGTTCCCACGGTACTCGAGCGGTAGGCAAGTACCGGTACATATAATCATGTAAGTGACTGCAGTGTGCAATGATTAATCCAAGATGATTGATCTCTTTACGGGTGGACGGTTGGGGGGGAAAGAAATACTGTTGAAACTGGACCCGAGCAGGTCCGCTTGTGGACTTCAAACAACGGCTCTAGTAGTGATGTCCAGTCGGACTCGTAACAAGATGTCGCAAGCTTGAGCTCTTATTACTACACTTAATGTCACGCATAGGGAAGGAGATTGCTTCCTACCAATCACTATTTATTCTGCGTGGCAAACAGGCAAGCGTCTTTAACCTATCGCAAGCAAACCTCAAATTCACTAGGTATCAGGACAGATGCACAGCCTCGACATCCTCTTACAAGGTTAGGATGCCTGCCACAGCGACATATTCGTCTAAAAGGAACGACGCATGATACAGATAGACGATCATCTTGCGGACGGTCTGGAAAATGCGGAGAAGGAAAGCGAACAAGGAAAAAATGAGTCTTGCTGGCTCATCAGCGCAAACTTACTATATATTCGTCAGATCAATCATGTGCTTTATGTGTTTGATACACACTACCTTCACATTGATCCTGACACACAATATGCCCAGACAATAATACCCCATGGGTTGAAACGCGCCGCGCGGCAAGCAAAGCAAACAACGCGGGAAATTGGGTCATCATCCGATCTCTAGCTAATCGGCTTGCACATCCGAACGAATCCATCCACATGAGGCAGCGTAAACTGACGCAGGCGCCTCGACCAACATCAGATTTGCGCTTAAATTGTATTGATTTATAGGTCCAGACCTCACTAAGCAGCCTGGCAATGAGTTGAGCAGAATACTAAGGCTACAGAGGCAGTAACCTTCTGTCGGACGGCCGCATGGCAGAGATAATTAATCATGTAGATAATCAAGGCACAATTAGTGACTATCAATTCTGAAAGATGTGGCCCAGTCTCCATGCACCCTTGCCTTAAAGTAAAACGAAGCACGGGTGTTTGGTAATAGACGGACTCATTTTCCTGTTGGCACGAGAAGAAATCCTTCAGCAAATGGGCATGGGGAAAAGCCCAGAGCTGTACACACTAATGCCGTGTTGTGAAATGGTTCACATGTGAAGATAGGATAGGGTATTGGGCCAGGCAGAACAGGCCGATGAAGGGGGATACAACCTTATCACAAGATAGTAAAACCGGGCAGGAAAGAGGAGGTTGGGCTCGACGGTAGCTTCCTTTTTCTTGGCTACTCAGTCGTTCATGTTCTCCATAGACAAATGCAAGACCGTTGACTCCATGATCATGTCCGCACATTTTCCGAAAGTTCCCTGTTGTCCATCCGCAGCATCGTAACCCCAAAATCGTCTAGTAAATCCATTAAACCGTCTCGCGCTTGCCTTCTTTCTTCTCTTTCTGTAGGGTCGTTAGTCATCGTCTGGACAGTCTATATTGAGCCTTGCCCATAAGGAGGCTTGACGTACTAGGGCGCGCATTGTTCCGTGTAGGGCATATCTGTGGTTGCGTCGGAACTTGGGGTCGGTACCCTTCAGGGACGGGTATCGGTTGGTCTTAGGCTTCTTGATACTATAAGTCCGGCGTGTCAGCTAGGCGTCCTCGGACAGTCCCTTTACTTCGCATGGTAATCGAGAACAACGGCGCTGTGTCGGTGGTTCTTTCCATCTCGGATCAGTTGAGGACATACCCATTGCGGTGAGCCTTCTTCGACTGGTTGTGCTGGGACGAGTTCTTGGATTCTGTAGGACATAATCAGTATGAGAGCATTATTCCCAAACACAACATACACGTACTCGCCATTGCAACGGTTGATGGGCTGTCGTGCTTTGGGAAAGATGAATGCCACGGGGATTGGTGTAGTGGATGAGAAGAGCCTCCAAATGGTCGTCCACACGATCAGTATTGTCAATTGTGGGTGCAAAAATAAGCGAAAAGGTAAAGCCAAGCCAACCTGGTTGGGGGTGGAGAGAGCTCCCAGCTGCTATGGCTTTCCACAGCTGTCAGCAGCTGAGAACCCAGTTATCGCTAAGTGGGTAGGTAGCCGATCAGCAGGTAGAGGTTAGTTACACAGATTAGCATATACCAGCCTCTAAAAACCTCAAACCAGATATTGGACTACCTGTACCTCTTAGGATCATTCACAATCGTTATGAGCATCTATGAGAATAAAACTTCTCTTCCTTTCTATTATCCTTTTATATATAACTGAATTGCTTCGAGATACAGGAAGATGCAAATGCAAATGCCGCCGACCCATTCCGAAATGTATCTATAGTAAGTACCTAGGTATATTCACCTGGCAGCCCCTGCAAATGCGTATATACATATCTGCGCAGACATCATTTGTTCGCGAAATTGATATATGTACGGTCCCATGGATCCTCCCAGACTGATACGCGCATGCTTCCTTCTGAGTCTGCTTCTATTTGGCGGTGACTGGTAAGGTAGCTTTGGCCTTGGCGGCCAATGCAGCTGCTTTGGCGAGCTGCTCTGACCGAAGCTGGCGAACATATCGGAACAACAGGATAAACATGAGTTCCAAACTGTCGAACATCTTATCAGCACAATACTAGTTTATCGCAATGCCGTCACGAACGTACCGTTCTTTAGTCATCATGAGGATACCCTGCACTAGAAGACCCTTGAGGATTTGTGGCCCGATGCCCTTGAAGAGACCAAGAACACCTTCATGTTTGATGATGAATTGCATCACCTCAATGAAGCCCTTGAAATGCTTGCCCTGGCGTTGCGGCGGAGGCTTAGACTGGAGGCCAACCTTGGCGACAATAAGCGGCTGGGTCGCAATGGTAGCGAGCGACTTGGACATAGCACCGAGCACTAGAGTCACAAAGTCAGCATATGTACTTTCAACGGAATTTTCATAGGCTCACAGAATGCTTCTCCTGAGGTTAACCGAGCCTTTCCAGGGAAGAGGATGGCTTTCAAGCGCTCGTATGCGCCGTATGTTATGGCTGGATTAACAACCAAAACCAGGCTAGCCTTTAATCCTCTCCATAAACCAGTTGGGCCATCCTCGCCATCAATAATTTCACGGGCCGTTTCCATTAAACCCTTCCTCTCGGCTTTGCTCTGGGTCTGTTGCCTTGTTGTTACGACAGCGACGGGAATCGTAAAAACTTGGGCGACAGCACCAGCAATAGCACCTAGTACCAGCTCTGTCGCAGTTGACGGTGGAGTTGGCATCTTCTTCGACTTGAAATACAGTTCCCGTACAACCGAATACCAGTAAAAATACGCAAAATTGGTCGAGGCGACGCCAAGGAGTGCACCATTTATTCCTGTGTAGAGCCCCTTCACGCCGTCCTCGGCAACCATCTTGGTGATCGCGTCCCATGTCGAGGTATAATGTGGCTCTGACTCGTTATGCGCATCTCCTGGGTTTCGTTTTACTTGGACTTGGAGGCGGGTCTTGACTCTGCCGACGGGTCATAGATGGTTAGCAAACTTGTGCAGCATAGCCCGTGAGGATGCAACGAAGGCTCAACAACGACGTGGCTTCAGAGGTAGACGGCTCACATATCCAGGGGATACACAAGAGTATTCGCCAAGACAGCACCGGTAGCGCCAGCTACAGCTGCACCCCATGGTGGAAGGGGTGCGGGTTTCGACTGGACGCCCATGTTAGAGGCTAGCTCTGTTGCCGGGCTAATGTGCGGAATAGGTATCTCGACAGATAAAGGGAGCAAGTTGAGTGCATGCAAGCCAGTCGCCCCGAATCTGCGATGACGGTATTCGGTGTTTTCAGCTCGCGCAAGGGGGACGAAGGCCAGGCAGTTTAGCCGTTATATTGACGGGCTAAAGCTAACGACTACTACCGCAACATGTGTGGATGCGACTCGGACAGCAATGGAGAGAACAAAGCCCAACAAGACTTTTTGTGGGGAGCAATTAAGTGGTACAAGACTGAAGCATGAAGACCTTCAGAGTTGTTCTACGTTTGTCATGAAAGAAAGGGTGGCATTATTCACGTCACGGCGGGAGCTTGCTGCTGAGATAGCCGACTCGGAGGTTAAAGTGAGATGCATCTGACCGAGCGAGCCTGTGAAATCATGGATTTGAACCTCGGCCAATCCACCTCCGGCAATCTTATCATACAGTACAAATTCGGCAGGCTCGCAAAATGGGTACCTACGTACATTTACTACCGCTTGCGTACTAAAGAGCTTCTGCCCAGAATATATAAGTGGTCCGTGCGGTCTAGTACTACTTAGGTAGTAGTAACCACTCTAAGTTCTAGGCAAGCTGAGTACTGCTACTAGGTTAGGCACGACCCAGTCAGTACACATAGTTTTAGGTAGTATAAATCTGCCTCATCATTATCACAGTATAGTCTTCCAACCTACATTATCGATCTCGATGGTTGCTTGCTTACTTTGCCCATAGAATAAGTCGCAGTCGGGTCGTCTTTTCTCACTATCAGCAGCCACTGCGACGTAATGTCCAACATATTCTTCGACCTATCATATTAGTGATAAAGCACGGCCGTGGCTGCTGTCCCGCTTAGCTTGGGGGCAGGTCATCTCTCCGATGTGTCGGCACAACGATCTACTACTGTTTATTTCAGTAGTAGTCACGGGCATCACTACCACTAACTAGCAGTAGCAGCCTCTTTTGAGGCAGGACAGAACCTCGTTCGTGTGCACAATACAGGCGGTAGCACGGCTACTCGGCGTAACACAGATACGATCAACATGGAGGCCAAAGCTCAGGTAACCCAAGCTCAGTCGAATTTCTCACCTTAGGTCCACGCATCTGACATGCGGGACTCTAGGAGCATGAAAGGCTGGTATCGTCCTGCTCCGGGAAGGAAGCGCTTGACCATGCAATAGCAGCCGCAGAGCTCTACATGAAAGCCGCCAAGCAATCAACTAGTTCTGCAGACAAGAAACGCATGAACAGGAAGTGCGAGGAGTTGATTCGAAAGGCCGAGAGCCTGAAGGAGTCTAGCCGCGTGACAGATAGTGTTAGCATTGTAGAGAGGAGGCTCAAAGTACCACGGCAGGTGCGACCAATTCCAACGAGTGAGAAAAGTATCCTATACCGTAACTCTCGTCTCCATGGCAATACCTTTCCTCCCTGGGAATCTGATCCAGATCCAACGTTTTTCCATGGAGACATTTACAGGTGGCCTTGCCGTGCTATTCATTTGATTCGCCCAGCTCACTGACTCGTCGGTAGTGACCCTTGCTCTTTCACATTATCGCCCAGACAGAAGGCTATCTTGGCAGGGTGGAAACGGCCTATCGAAATCCTCAAGCAAAGACCCAAGCTTTACATGGACTCGGGAAATAGAGCCGCAGAAGCGACGGATGACTATGACTTAGTACAAGACATCACGACAGACTGTTCAGTGGTCGCCAGTTTGTGCGCCAGCATGAAGCATCTTCGACCAGGTCCTAATTCGGTGCTCCCTGCACTGATGTTCCCTGTTAATCCAGAAGATGGGCGCCCGGAGGTTTCTGCAAACGGTCGGTATGTGTTTCGAATGTATTTCAATGGCTGCTTTCGCAAGGTCGTCATCGACGACCGCCTCCCGGCCTCCTCCAACGAACGTACTCTCTACGTTGTCGACCGCCAAAATCCTAGTCTAATCTGGCCTGCACTAATCGAGAAAGCTTACCTTAAAATTCGAGGTGGCTATGACTTCCCAGGCAGTAATTCGGGTACCGACCTCAGCATCTTGATAGGCTGGATACCTCAACAGTTGTTCCTACGGAGTGACGAAGTGGACTGGAACGCTACTTGGCGGCGAATAAAAAAGGCCTATGATTTCGGCGATGTCATTATTACGCTTGGCACAGGACGTCTATCACTCGATGAGGAGGAAACTCTTGGTTTGGCCGGGGAGCACGATTATGCAGTTTTAGATGTGTCGGAGTCCCCTGAAAATAAGAGGTTTTTGGTGAAAAATCCCTGGTGTGACGGACTCGTCTGGACAGGAATTGGATCAGCTTCGTCGAAGTCGCAGGAAGAAGTCGATGATCATCCTGTGAAACTCAAATCAGGGTCTTTCTGGATTAGTTTCGATGACGTGACCCAACATTTCGAGTCGCTATATTTAAATTGGAATCCAAGCCTCTTCACCCATCGCCAAGATCACCACTTCAACTGGCAGGTTCCTGAGGCAAACATGGTCGGCTCATTCGCACATAACCCTCAATACTCTATAACGGCTGAGAACGATGATCAGACATGGATTTTGTTGAGCCGCCACTTTCAAGACGAAGAGCTAGAGATCACCCGGAAACCAAGTGCTACTATGGCTGCTGTGTCTAACATGCTTGGCTTCATCAGTATATATATCTTTGAGAATAACGGCCGGAGAGTGCAACTGAGTGACAACTCGATATATCGAGGTCCTTTTGTGGATTCGCCTCAGACTCTCGCACCGTTCGAGTCCAAACGAGGTGTCAGCTACACGGTTGTAGTTGCGACCCAGGATTTGCCCCTACCGAGTTATTCCTTCACCCTATCCTTCTTCTCGCGCACAGCACTAGATATTGCTCCCGCACTCCACGATCTAAAGCATTATACTGAGCTACACAGCAGATGGACGCATCGCACAAGCGGCGGCAACTCTGTCTCGCCCCTTTACTTCACAAACCCGCAATTTAGTATTGCCCTGCCACTTGCGGGGCCCCTTTCTATTCTACTCTCTACAGCCAAGGAGGACATCCCAGTGCATGTAGACCTCGTTTGGGCAAGCGGTAAACGCGTTACGACTGTGACGGTCCGCGACCTTGTCACCACCTCAGGCGATTACCGTCGTGGCTGCGCTCTGGCTTCGATCCCAAGTGTCGATGCTGGTACGTATACCATCGTGTGCTCTACCTTCGAACCTGGCCAGACGGCAGATTTCACGCTGCGCGTTGGTTCCAACGTGCCGTGTACTATCACCCCTGTACCTGCCGATGCGGCGGGCCGCCTACGCACCCAGCTCCCTCCCCTCGCATTCTACGACGGCGCGGTCAAGACGAGAGCCTCAATCTCTGTCGCCCGGCTCACGCGCATCAGTATCGTCGTGATGAGAGGGAATAGCGGCTCAAGTTTGGCTAACTCAGGGCGGTCATCAGGTGCGGCCGCCGTAGGCACGCCACGTTCGCACCCGACTATCCGCGCAACCCTTGAAGCAGGTCGAGGGCCCCATAAGGGTGTTCTAGTTTCGACAGGGCAGGGCGAGTTTCAAGAGGTTGGATTTGGGCTGCGGACCGCCGAGTGTGATGTTGATCCTCAAGTCGTCCAGTCACGAGGGTTGTCGTTGGTGATCGAGCAAGTCGGCAGTACTTCTCCGGATGAAGGAGGCATCCAGGTCGAATTGTTTAGTGATAGGCAAGTGTTTGTCGGCTCGTGGGAGGCTGTAGATGATTGATGTGTGGGACGAAAGAAAGTGCTATTTATAATTAAGATAGAGAAATGAATTTTTTGCAAATTTGGCCTCGTCCCGACCTTCTGCGGTTTTCAAACCCCAAAATTGAGAGTTGCAGCAGCTTGAATGAAAAATGAACCAAAAATAAATTAATATTTTTTCGTCCTTCACAAGAAGCTAAGCTTCCTAGCCTCAAAAGGCATCATCCTACTATCTACGCAGTAAGGCTCTGGAGGTTTATTTACTTCCCCGCCGCTCCCGTTTGCCCCGCATGGACGGGTACGCAGTGTAACCATGTCGTATAACCAACAACTCTGAGCAAGCTCATGAGTATGCATGATAGTACCTCATTTATACCATACCCTACCGTAAAAACAAAAACGCCTGTCAAGATATCGTATCCCACTATCCCAACCGAACGATCAATACAGCGCGCCCAACTATGCATCTCGTGACTTGCTTTCTCGTTCCCATACAGCACCCATCTGCAACGATCCATATCCCCTACAACGCAGGAGTGCCTACGTTGGATCCGCGGTCATTAATACCTCCCAACCGACCTTTCATCCAGCAGCGTAAATAATCCCATTCATTCCTCCGAGTGCTCATTCGAATTAGACTCCGAACCCCCATTGCTACCCATGATAGAATTCACAAATTCCTGATACCGAAAGACCTCGCCGCGCTTCTGACCCCCCACGCTGCTCTTGCTGAACGCCTTGCGCCCGCTGAACCCGGCGATGATCTTGTCGACCTCGGCGGGCGTGGGCGCGCGCTCGCCGGGCTCGGGCACGGTCCGCAGCAGCGCGGCGCGCAGCTCGGCGACGTCCACCTGGCCGCTGTCGTCGTCGTCGAAGGCCGAGAACGCGGACAGCAGCTCCGCGGGCGGGGACAGCGCCACGAGCGCCGTCGCGATGGAGTTCAGGAACGCCGCGAGCGTGAGTGTTTGCGGCCCGCCGGGCGGGAAGAATTGTGATATGTCGGATGCGCTGGCTGGGAGGCCTGTAAGCGGGTAGAAGGTTAGCTTTTGCCCTCTATTTATTGTAACAATCTCGACTAGGCAGACGGCAATTGAAGGATGAACGAAATCAATTCGAGTTACGCACCCAGTTGTGCCAACATGTCTGCTACATCCTCCCTATTGACGACGCCATCGCTGTCCCTATCCATGATCTGGAACCCGTCGCGAAGCAAGCGGACCTGCGCCGGCTGGAGCTGCGACAGTGCATTGCCATGTCCAAGAGACTGATGTGCCATCGCAGATGCACCACGCGAAGGCGAGAGGGGAGTGGGCGAGCCGATAGGCTGTGACGACGACGAAGCCATGGTGTCGAATCTACGCGGTGTGGTGCTATCTAGCGTCGACGTCGGCGACAACGAAGGCTGTGCGAATCTAGACGGTGCGAATAAGCTCGCTCCTCCTGCTACTCCTCCTCCTTTCGTGGGCGACGGCGTCGGCGTGATCTGTCGGCTTGATGGGGACGGTGAAGAAGGCGACTCTGGTCTGCGGAAGGGAGAGCTTCGCGGTGAGCCGTAGCCCAAAGGGGAAGGCTTGTATCCCACTGGCATGGCCTAGGAGATCATGATTGATTAGAAACTTTAATCCGCCGGACCCTAAGTGACGCAGTAGACTGAAACAAGTGGGTTTTTCTTTACGTGTACGTACCATTTGTCGCGACTTCTATTCCCGGCACGGTTTAGGCGGAGATCCGAACGTAAACAAAATGGAGAAGGCGGTGACGACGCACTTGAAATCTTCAAATCTGGAAAGAGAGTACACCCTTCTTTGCTTAGAAGAGAGGGAGACCTAAGACACGATGTCGCAGAAATAGTAACTGAAATTATTCGTGGAGGAAACTTAGCCGTAAGATTGTCATGTCGGCCTGGCGCGTTGAGGTGACGCTGATTACTGGCGTTAAGAGGGTGCTGGGATGCCATCCCCACAGCAACCGCAGACTACCCCACTTATACCTATCTACATAGTACCTTTAAATACCTAGTACTTTAAACCATCTTCAGTCTCCGAACTACCTTGGCCGTTGGCAAGATAACCAATTGGACTTCTCTTCTGCACCAGTTTCTTCTTTTCCCCTCTATCGTCAAGATTGTCCGTATACAATGATGCCCAATATTGGTAGACGTTATGTTCTGGTAGTATAATGCTATTACTACCTAGGTACGTATGTGGAGGGTAAGACTGATCTAGATTTACCAAGACGCGCGCACTGGTAAGTCGCACGAGATATATGTGCTAACTATTCACCATATGTCTCTGTTTGATTTCAAAGCTGTCACTGAGGAGAAGGGATCAATACCTATACTACGATGTCCATATACCCCCGATAATATTTTTACCCACATACAATATAGTCATCCGCTTCGAGGCATGAAAATTGAACCCTCGCGGCGACAAATCTCATTGAGAGAAGACCGTCATCATATCGTCTTCTCGTCTTGATCCCATACAAGTCCCTTAAACGAATGGCTCAAGGCAACAACAAAAATAAACGCTACTTTTCTCAATTATGCCCGCAAACTTCCCAAAATCCAGCAAACGGTTCTTCTTTTCTTTTCTTCTTCTTTCTTCCGCTTTCTTTCTCTCAAAGAGGCAGTGCAGGGTACGCCGGCTGAGAAGGAGGCCGAACAGGTGAATCGCCCTCAGAGGAACTCGAGCGAGGGCTACCCTCATCAAAGTCCTTGCGTCTGAGACGATCGTTGACGTACTCTCTGAGGAACTCAATAGTACGAACGTTCTCCAACCAGATCTCGTATTGGTCCTCACGCTCGCGAGCCTCCGTACTACGCTCAGATTCGGCAGAAGGCGAACTGACTGTAGACACCGCCGACTCAGGCCCTTTGGGAGTGCGTGAACCCTCACGGTCAAGACTCGGTCGTGGACCCGCGCTGGCGCGCTGCAGCATACTACCTGAGTAACGGCGGCGAGAATCCGCTTCAAAATTGGGGCCCAGAGTTGATGTGGCCGATTGGCCAGGATAGCCCGAGGTCACAGCAGGTAGTGTTGGGTATAATCCCGATGCGGTAGAGCTATGGCGAGATGATGGAGAAAATCCAGCCGAAGAGGCGGCGGGGGAGTGACCCGAAGTATATGACACGGAACTGGATGGTGGCGTAGCGGCCGGTGTGCCAGTAGAGTGCGTTGACGAAACAGCCGTCAAAGGCGAAGCGACATGAGCTGCCGAGTAAGGGTGAGTCCCCATGGCAGACTGCCCCTGAACGCCTGAATGCGGCGGCGAATGGCTCTGTCGGATGTTCATGGGTATGTACGGCGGATTGGCGCTCTCATAAATTGTGCTTTGCATTTGCTCAAGCATCTGGTCCATGCGAAGCAATTCATTCTTGGTGCGTAGTTCTGGCATAGGTGGCAATGCATAGTGCTGATAGGGTGCGTGACCACCATGACCGTCCACGGATACAACCGCAGGAGCAGGAAGATATTCTGCGCCCAAAGAATGAGCGTGGATAGGCAGCGCCCCGTGAAGAGGGACGAGCCTCTGGCTAACTTGGTGGTATGATGTAGGATCGAGTTGGCGGCGCTTAGTATCACTGAAAAATTCGTGGACAGCTTCGTAAGATCTCTTAGTGCGGCCGTCATAGCCCGCAGCAGCCTGATATCCCATATGATCACCCCGTCCGTTCATGGGCTGGTAGTACATGGGAGCACCGCCAAATGAAGGAGGGGGCGCATGATGATGCTGATAGTAGCTACTGGTATGAGTGGCTGGATGAGGCGGCTGACCAAAGGCGGCCGAGTTAGTACGCATCTGGCCATTGTGATCATAGTAGCTAGAAGGTGCTAGGAGGCGGAATTAGCCTCGCTATAAGGAAAGCCGCCGGGTTTGAACCGAGTCAAATCTTACCTTTGCCTGAAGCTCTGTACGTGCCGTTCATGCCGCCATGCTGCTCTGGGGATCGCACCAGAACAGAGTCATCGGCGTGGGTCTGAAGTATCATGTCAGTAAGGAGTCCAGACAATAGTATTGCGACAGCGAAGTAGCATCGAACAACCCAAGGCAAGGGCCCGAAATCCATAGTACAGCGGCCGCTTCAGTCTACTTATGACTTTTCCAAGTCGATGATACAGAGCCACTTAGCCCGAAATTGCCAGTCTTCATTTAGCGGCAATCATCGAACTTCTCTAGCAGTAGTGCACACGATTGGAGGTGAATGAGATCTACGCAGAGAGAAGAGCATACCTTCACATGTTTCTTCAAGTCCTGAGGACGTTTGAAGGACTTGCCGCAAAAGTCACATTTGTGAGGTTTCAAAGGCACGTGAACTCTAATGTGCGAAGTAATGTGGTCACGCTTGACCGTCGTAATACGACATTGCGCCCACTGGCACTGGAGGTTTAGATTATTGGTACTTTTCCGCCCAACATGCTTCTCGCAGATGTGTTCCTGTCTGCAAGTCAGCAACAATCTGTATACGACACTGTAACCAACCGGGTAGACAGAGGCAAGTGTTTAATTTTGCGATGCAGGTACCAAAGGTCATATCTTACATATAGACTTTCGGCTGATGTGAACTTCTCACTACAACTCGCCCATTTACAGGTGAGCGAATCATCTGAAGCGGGCGCACTGGATTGCGATGTGGCGGCAGTTGAGGTGGAGGCCGGTGTAGTACCATCGTTGGAGGTGGAGCTATCGCCCCCAGACGGGACCGGGTTGCTCTCAGGGGCTGCAGACATGGCCGTCTTCACCAGGCTGTAGGTACCTTGTGGGCTCGCTGACTCCGAGGCCAAGACTGGTGATTGATCGGAAATAAGGTTTCCCCGAGGTCTTGGCTCACAGTTATCCGAGGTTCTACCGGGCTAAATACCAAGACTTTGCTGGTGCCCAGAGAAGCCAAGTTGGTTAAGGACAGACGCTTGAGGCTAATCCCAAAACAGGATACACGAGGCCAATCACTGTGTAAGTCGAACAAGCAAACAACAAGATAGAGCGATAAGAACGGACTCGGGCGACAAGCATAAGACCGAAAAAACACAGTTTAATCGGACGGACAATGGCGACAAGCTTTCCAACAAAAAGGAAAACAAACAGTTTAAGAATTTTGGCTTTTGGCTTTCGGCGGGCGACCAAGCTCAGTTTATGTAAATCAGGTGCTGTTGCAGCTCCTGATTATGGTGATTAGACTTGGCGGTGGGTAGGCGGAAACTCTTGGCAATGGGTCTATTGCCGTCGGGGTGTAGCAGCAGTTCGGGGTCTGATTGGGTGCAGCCGAGGGGCTGACAGCAGGCTGGGTACTGGGCGTGCCGGGGTACTTCGCGCAAGCGGCAGGCCAGGCCAAGAGCCAAGTCCCTGAGACTCCTCAGCGACAAGCTTGCCAAGAAATGCCAAGACTCCAGTCGAGGCTTGGTGTGTCCTTGGCAAGTCTTGGCGGCTCTTGGCGTCTGCCGATTGTCTCGATGCTGACACTCACAGTGCAGCCGCTACTGGCGCATTATGGGCTTGTTGTGTCGCCCCTACCGCGCCTTTTGAGGGTGTCAGAGGGTGTGTCGTGCGTGACCCAACTGACACTTTCTTTTTTCGCTGGCCTGCCGAGCCTTCCCCAGCCCGCCCAGCATTGCCCAGGCTTTGCGCCCAGACTCCTTTCGCCCAGACTCTTGCCGAGACTTTGCCCAGGCCTTGGTACGTCGAGAAATTCCTTGGCCACTTGGCTCTCCGGGCCCTCCTCTGCCGAGACTCTCAACTGCGCCTACCTTGGCATAAGTCTTGGCCTTCTTGGCGCTCTTGGCAGCTTGTGCTCTCTTACTAGTAGCTATGTCCAAGGAAGAAACACCAATGCGACTCGTCGAGCTACTTGTATCGCATGGTTGCAGCCGATGAGATGAGATTGGCACCCTTCTCTTATAATTGTTCTCATCAGGTTATTCCATGTGCAGTTCATTCTTCAGTAAAGCTGTACACTACACATGTACACAGGCTGTAGTAAGCCGGATGACGATCGCACTCTTGGCTTATTTGAGATTTCCTCGTCTATTTCTCTACACTTTGCTTCGTTGTAACTTCTTCATCACGACGATTGAGTCAACCAAGTACGTATCACATGTTGAATCTGCAGCAAATGGCTGAATGCAGGATCTTTAAAAGTCACCGACTTATTATTCCAATGTCATTATCAAGCGGTAATCTGTCGCCTTTACCAACCGACCTTCTTTGAGTTTTACACTGGAACACCTCCGTAAGTTCACTTTGTCGTGGCATGGCTATACACCTATCTTCCGTGTTGTCCATTCTCACGGAAAGCATCCGTTCCTAAATAGGCAGTATCTATTATCCAAGGACGGGCGGAGGAATCTCTTGGTATGTTGGTTATACTATCAGCAATCCATAATGGCATCAGGGTCTTGGATTCTTGGGGCTTAGCATAGTCATCAACTTTTCCGCCAACGGCCAAGCCTTGGTATCCCTCTCCGCCCGCCAAGCTCTTGGCCTTTGAACCACTTGACAGCTCGATGCTGAACTAGTAGTGGACAACTTACCCGGCTATAAATATTCCCCTCCACACGACGAGCTGTTGCGGGATGCTAAATGAAGTAGATGAGGCTTATCTCACAGCAATTACCCACAGCAGTGCCAACTATCTACGTAGTCGAGATTAGCAGGCTATTGCACCATCGTGGACGCCCGCGGGTCGAGGGATACTACCCTCATGCTCCGATTTCGCTAAGACGACACAGCGAATGATAATAACAGGAATGTCAAGCAATCAAATATGGCGCTTTCGGCTACGGGAAAGGTCCGAGGATAGACACTTGTTGTGGACGTCCGATCTCGCTTTGTGACACCGTGTACATCAATCACTGTATCATCAAGTTGTGACCACCAGTATAGAGTTTGTATGTCGCCCTATATATTACTCAGACACATAGTGCGTAATTGGTGTACCCGGAGACTGAATCATCTGACCACCCAAATCTTGAGCCTTTCGGAGGCCTGACGTATTAATGAACAAATAACTTGTATTACTCAAAACACTTCTACACGTATTAGACTGGCTAATGCCCTTTCAAATAAGTTGTAGTGTATTTACTTTGCTACAGTGGTGCGGTAGGCCTCTTCACTATACCCGCCTCCCTGTACTTAATTTTGTACTACATCTAATATTACCTGCCTAAGACGATGGCAGACATGTCATCCAGGCCTAAGAAGAACAGGAAAGGGGGAAATTATCAGCGATGATTCTTAACCACCAGTTAGGGTTTGAGTAACTCACTATATACCACGCCATATTTAAATACATAGATAAATACATATAAGTCCCTGTTATTCCCACGGTAGGAGTCTATTGCCTAACAGCAGCGTATAATATAGGCGGACGGAGATTCTAGGTAAATGAGGCTATGCTATGCTTGAAGAGGATCTTCTGTGATCGCGGTCATAGGAATGGCTTTGCACGCCATGAAGATTACTAGTATTGGCATTAGACCCCCGAGGCAAAGGGCACCTTTCGATATTCGACGCTTCACCTATATAGATAGATGGCGATCACCTCATTATCTACCCGTATGGCTAAATCTGATTCTCCTATTTTAGGAGCTAGCCAATCGGCCAATCTAGGTCCAGTTCTAAACTCATCGAATCCCTTCGTAGCCTCTCGCATTGAATCACAGAGACCCTGCCGGTCATATTTCATCGGCCGAGCCGCCGCGGATAATCAGTCAAGCTGAAGCCGCGGCTTCCAGCACTCTTCGCTATACTTAACTCGGAGCTTCTCACCAATTCTAGAGTATCAGTGTAGTTGTACTTGTCTCGGCCGGCTCGAGTCATAGGAAGACAGCTTGTTCCGGAGCATCCTGTTCAGCGGTAGTAATTTCAGTATCGATTGTGTACTTATTCGAATGGTAGAACCGAAAGGTTCGAGTTCTATCGGCCATACCTCCATCACGACACATATGGGCCACTCAAGCCCGTGTGATTAGTCTATACATGGTGTCTCCCAATCATCTATAACATGACCAGGACAGCAGAACAAAGGTCAAGACACGTCGTAACCTAGTTGTAAGCCGTGCAAGCCTCTTCATAGATCGCTCATATATCGCGTATGGCAATGCTCGTATTACGAGCTCCTGCTGACGTCGAAACACTTTGCGCCTCTAAATAGTACGCCTCTGCGAACGATTGTATTATTTCTAACCAAATTGTACTGATGGCCAAAGCGGCACCGGGCTCATCAAGCTGGTTCGAGACTCCTTTCTCCACCTGGCAGACTGATCACCGCAATACAAATATCCGGGCTACACCTAGTTTGGATCTGAGAGCATGATAAAGAAGTATCCGAACATCAATACTACCTTGCCTCGTAGACAAGCTTATTACATACAAACAAAATGTCTCATCGCGATTCCATACCCCCTCGCATACGGGCACCTCTGTGTCACTGAATTCTGGAAGCGCTGCGATCGATATCCTCCAGGTTACTCAAGAATAGAGTTCTTACACACATCGTACAGGTTATCTACGGTCATTTCCCCACGCTGCTTATCATTCCTCAAGAATCTTCTCGGAAGCAGGACATAACTTCGACTCAGATAGTTGGCAACCCTGCGGGATTTACGCCAACGAACCCGGCCACAGAGGTCCCGTTGGAACAGTGCTTCATGAACTCTCTGCTTCCAATGCGTCTCCGGGATAGTTGCAGACCGAGACTACTCGTGATTTCATTCAGCGATAGCCCCAACCTCAGTTTTTGCTCTGCACAAGCGCCTTACATTCAACAAGCATCTCGCAGAGGTCACTATGTTCCATATAAGCGAGCATTCGCCGACATAACCTCAGTGACGGTATTTTCATATTATAGTCCTATGAGTTTTATGCGATGATTCAAAGATAAGCAAGACTGAGCACGTGGCATTCGATTACGCCCACCTGCATCGACCCCTCACGTAGCGTAGCCAAGCTTTTGATAGAGTTTATCTATATAGACCCTACCTGCACGGTGAGAGGTAGTTCTAGATGATATGCCTGTAAATGAAGGTTTTCAAGGATTAAGGCGTGATCATATCTGACCGGTATGCACTGGTATTCCCCTCTCCTTACGTATACGGGAGAGCATTCCAGATAAGAGTTAAGAAGAATGGGAATATCCCTAGAGCCAGCCCGGAGAGCAATCGCATCGGATCCAGCAAGTTGGTAATTGCAGATCTACATCTACAGCTAATAACAATTCTGCTGTTGTTGCGCATCCATCGGATACTCGTACGACACCGATATGGCCATCAGCTTATCTGGCTGCCAAGTATCATTTCCTTGGCTTGGCAGTATATGACCCGCAAACGTTAAAGTGCATCATCGACGCGTATAACTACAGCTCCGTGGATACCGAAACCGGCAGGCCATGCAAGATTCCAGTGTCATATGAAGCCATGAGGGTACCTGCATTAACCTTATTCCACATCTCGATTCGCCAATGACATCATCGGGTCTCTTGGGATGTTATCCTATCGTGGCTCAAAGTCTCTTGTTAGTTAGATAACGACATGTAATTCTTGTGCAACTTCTTGATTGAACCTGGTGTCGAATTCATGTAGAGCTGCATCGCATTCGTGGCGCTTCTCGCTATCGACTCCTTCAATCTTTTCCTAAGCCCGGAGGAGATATTGGGCACAGAGCACCATTATTACGACCATCATGGAGGAAGGTAGCAGGGGACCACGGAAAATAATACATGAGCATCAGTTGAGGTTGTCAGAGTACCGAAGAAGGAGTAGTAAATTAGTTTAGGAAATATGACTGTACATATAATGTGATCTCTAGTATGTCTAAACTTTTATACACAGGCAGCCTCGGCACTGCCAATAGGGGCGGAAGTCGGTTTGGTCGGGCCCCTACAATCTATCCTGAAGTTGTCTCGCAAGCCAACTTATATTGTAATTGATCGATATGGGTCTGGTGCCTCCTTCTCCAGCAGCGCCTTCGTGCCCCTGAGTTCTCGTCTCCTGCAATCTGGATCTTGGTGTCTCGTGCAGCATAGTCCGACTCCCAACCCCCACCAACGACCTCAACGATTCGACGGAGCCGTTTTCGGATCTGCTGTAGGGCCTTCTACCGGGCCAGAACGGGTCCCAGGACGCCGTGAGATGTTCGTCGTCGTCGTAGCAGAACGACCGTCTGAAAGTGTTCGGCGTAAGTCTCCCCCGCGACGCCTCTGACTCTTCTATTGCTTGATTAGCCCATGCCATATCGAGTCCGCAATAGGACCTCAACGCCCCGTGCGCAGCGGGAGGGTGTAGCGCTGCCACCGACTCTTCGTGGATCGTCGGAGATAGAGCCCGGTGTCTGCGGGCTATGTGCACGGCCGCCCCATATTCGTGTGCCATGATGTAGTGAGCTCTGCTGCCGGGTGGTGGTGGTGGTCGGGGCGGCGAAGTTCCCGGTCTTCGAACAGAAAATTCCGGAGACCCTGGCCGCAGTGTTAATATAGGCAGGGACCCCAGCGCGCCCAAAGGCAATGTTGAGTGAATATCGGGTTGTGCTACTGAGTCTTCTTCTGGAATTGAATCATTGAGCACGCAGTGTTCCAACTGCACCTGAGGTTCGTCATGAGGGGATACGTCCGGCATGCTGCCGGTACTGTGCCTGCGTATGCACCCAGGGGAGGGAACGGGTGTATTTAATGTAGACATGATATAAACGGAGCTGTCCTGATTTTTCTGGCTGAAGGAGGAGATTCTGATAACCTAAGCCTTTCCAAGAAGAGGGGGAGAGACCGCTTTTATGATCCGTTAGCAAAATCGTGTAAAGGGGCTAATCTGGTATCTGTGCACTCATACTCAATCTTGGCCGGTAACCGGAGGAGTGGGATGAAGCAAGCCTGGGGAAGACGCGCAAAGCAAATTAGACGGGGCGTTCCGTGAGCCGGGTCGAAAAGTATATCAGCCATCGCGTTATTTCAGGGTTTATGTCGTTGCTGACCCGTGACCACCCCTAATAGCAGCGAAGAAAACAAGGCGGCAAAACAAAGCAGCAATCCAAACCTTGACCGCTCACGTTCTGAACCTTTTAAAGTTGAAAGGCTGATAGGGTATCTAGAGAGTGCGCATCATACGGCCACTACCTGTTATGGCCATCCCCAGAATCAGATGCTGTATTATCATAGATAACCAGTATTGAATATTAACCCTTAATTGTTCCTTAGCAGCAATATTCGCGTCGGCCGCAATGTTCGACAAGAGACTTCCCAATGCCCCTTGAACACGTTTTTTTTAAAGTTTAATCTTGAAGCCTGAAAAACCCGTGTTGAGGCCAGCGGCATAAATGCCCATGCCCAGCAGAAAGGCTATACGTTAGTCATCAGCCACGATAGCTGATTCTCTGCCGAAGCCGGAGTTGCTATCTCTGCTATAGTCATACACATGGAGCATAGAGGCTGTTGTCTGCGAAGGAAGACACAAAGAAACTTGGTGTATGCGAGATGATGGATCGGGTTGCACGCCTACGTAGTAAGGGGTAACATGGACATAGCCGAAGGACTAGGGTCACTGTTCATTCAAAGTCCGAACCCGATCTAGTGATATGGATATATCATATGTCATTCATATTGATAGCACCAAAATCGGAGGCAGCAAGCACGACCAGATAAGCCATTGGTATGGAGACGCATGAAGGTTGCTTTCATTTTTGAGCTTAGTAACAAGCCATAAAGCTATGATTATAGGTCCTCAGAATGCTCTCCTCTCTTTCCCTGCCCTTTCTATTTGTCTGCGGTTCCCTCTTGTTAGACTCACCGAAGACGGTCTCGGGGACGATGAGCCATAGTCGCCGCATTCAAGTCTGGGTAAATCTGACATAACCACAGACAGCTCTCATCACCACTCATGTGGTCGACAGTCCCATAACATATCCAGGTAACGCATACCAAGACCACCATACGTCATCCTCCTTGGACCTCGCACCCTCCAAGTTTTTGCTAGTAATTAAAAATGGTATGAGTGCACAGGAGCACCAAAACCGCATCTCTATTGCAGATGCACAATCTGCCCGTAGAAGTTGAAACGGGCGCCCGCATATTTGTTGAAGGCGGGCATCTTTCTGAATATGCTGAAATAAAATCGCGAGGGGTATATACAAGTGTATAGGGGTATAAAATATCGTCATGAAATAGGCCGGCCACAAATCATCTAGACCGAGCACACGAGGGTAACCACAGGCTCAAGATCACGAATGATTTCCTGGGGTACGACGAAATGAATCGCAGTAACGCCAGCTGCTGTTCGTCGTCTCGTGGTAGAAATAGGGAAAAAATTATAATGATGTAACTCCGAATCGCTCGCAACTCCGGAGGCCACGTTCCACCTCCAGGGCCGAGAATGCTGATAGTAAATATTTGAGTGGAAAAGGGTTGGCAAACCAGGAAGGTGTCGTGGAAAATGTATGTCCTTCCCCAATGCCGAAGACACCATACGTTGTAAAAAAAAACGTCGGGTGATAATAAAGCAGGAATAACGCCGCGTCGATTGAATAGGATGGGCCCGAAACCAATCAGACCGATTCCGCACCATGCACAAATGTTCCCAACCGGCTGTTTCCTAAACGCCACCCATGCATGATAATTATTACACAGAACCAAGCTGTAGAAGTGCTTGAATAGCCTCGCGCTCTTGCGCATCAGAGGAAGCGGCTAGGGCGTCCAAATCGATGTTGTCGAGCGGAGGTTCTCGGAGCATCCGAGTGTTCGTAGAGAAGGACCGGTAACCCCCAGTGTTATATACACGATAAGAAAGGTTGCTCGCGCCGCGGCGAGCCTCAGCTGGGGTAGAGTAAGAGCCAGCTCGCAGAGCAGCGGCTCCAACAGCTCCCCAGTCTTCATCATCAGTTTCGTCTTCAGGGTTGTCATCGTTCATAGTAATGTCGGCGGCGGCGTCGGGGGCCTCGGAGCAGGAAGCTGAGCCAGGTTCATCAAGAGAATCGAGGGACATTTTATCCGCCTCATGCTCCAACACACTTGCGTCTCGATCATCATGTGAGAAGGAGGCCGAATTGCCCCTGCTAGTGGCACGAACCTTAAGTCGTCGGGATCGATTCGCATTCCAGGGCATGTCTCTGTTGATAGGGATACGGGTTGGATAGGAGCCTGAGTAACTCTCGCCGGATACGGATCGAGACAAAGAAGAACGCGCGGCTTGCCCCCTTCGCTTCGCGTTCCAACGACCCCACCCGACCTTTTCAAACTCGACATCTCCATTTATACCGCCACCTTCAGCACCGTGTCCTTGTCCGCGTTGCAATGCAGATACCACTAGCCGTCGTGCTTTGTTCGGAGGGATGCCGGCGAAACCGGGCACTGATGTGGTCAGATAGCCCATGATATGACGGATGGCCAGGGGACCATGGTTGAGGAGGATCTCGGGGAGATGGAATTTGGCGAGCAAGGTCGCAGTGATGTCTCCTGCAGCCTCAAAGGACGATGACACGGCCCGGTGGGACTGCGAGTCGTCCTGGAGGTCGAGGTCCGAGTCGATGGAGTCGAGCCTCGCCCTCTGCAGCTGGGCTTTGAGTCCGTGAGGAGGAAGCGCAGGTGAGATGGAATTGGGGGGAGTCGGAAGAGGTTGAGCGCCTGTCACAGAGCCATTCCTGGCGGCCGCTACACCAGCTAAGGTGTCTCGGCCAGCCGGGAAAGCCACGGGGATATCGCGAGCAGCGGTAGCAGATGCCATAGTTGCCATATTGAAAGTTCGGAACTTCAAGATGTGTCTGCAATGTGAAGCGACACCGAATCAGTACTTATCTTAGATGAAAAGGGAGTATGGCGCGTGGAGGGCGCGGTCGGGTTGCGGTGTAGATATGGAGCGGCGAGTGATGAAGACGGATGATAACTGAGTCACCTCACTTACAGGTACAGATCCGAAGTAGGCGCTAATCAACAGTGGCGGCAAGTCTTTGGTCTCGGCAAAAAAAGAGACGATGACAAAGATAAGAGAGGCTTGCGGGATGGACTAACTGGCTGCTGGCTGTGCCGATGCGATTATCTTGACTGTGACAAGAGGGCTCTTTTGTTGGGCTGGTCTGGTGATTGCTGTTGTTTTTGTTGTTGATGATGGGAGAAAAGGGTCGAGCAGGGGAGCGAGCGACGCCCGTCATTTTACTTGGAATGACCAGCGCACGCCCAGCACCGGCACGCAACCCAGCAACAGTGTCTGCGCAATCCCCGTGCAGCGTGTGCTATGTTGTGCCTGCTCAGTGGTTATGCCAGGACTAAGTCCATATGTAACCCGTAATGGAGGGATGCACGTGGTACCGATTCGTACCTAATACCGATGGCGGTGGCAGTTAGCCTGTATCTTGGCGGGTACTGTACAAGGTCATTACATCACAGTCCTTGTGAAAGGGAGGGTGTGCCTGGCTCTTTCTTTGGACAGCGTGCATAGCGCAGATAGCGTGTGTGTTCAGAGCTCGAATAGGCATCACGCTGAGTGAATGCGCAATATGATTGGCTGATTCATGCTTTAATGTTGCATGGCAGTCCGTCACAACTAGGCGTCTTACTAGTCATTCCAGAGGTGTGTCTCCATACCCACTTCAACTTGCGGCCTTGGATGGCCTGCATTAGGCACTGCTCGATGATTGCCCTTACTACTATTAGCTCAAGATTTGATGCAAGGTAGTTTCATCAGTAGAACATGCCGCAACATCCATTTCCCCCAGCAGATCAAAGAGAAACAATGCTGAGTTGGAGTCTGCTATGAGGTACCTAGGTATCTATGACTTTTGAGTGTAGCGTAGTTGAAGATTCAATTCATCACCTGTGGAATAGTCAGCTTGGATAAGATTGGCTCATATAAGTCTTTTTTCGTCATTTGTCAGGAAAATTCTAACCTTAGTAGTGTAGATGTAGTTTGTACTCAGCTGAAGTAAATGAGTATGATCAGCTACTAAGATGAGTTCATCCTGGTTTGTCATATCTAAAGGAGGTACTATTAATAAACTTCCCACAACACAATCACACTATACAGATGCTCAGTAGGTATTCTCAGCATTACCTGGGTAATACCTACTCAGCTTACTGGTTAAAGATTGGCATATGGGTTCTCGTGACCGAACCCCTCTTGCGAAAGACCTAGGTCTCGCCAATATCTAGACTCCTCGGGTGGCTGATAGATTCTGATAACTGGCCTGGGAGGGTCGCGTGGCCCTATCATGGGGTGCAGGGGAGTACGTAGTATTCTTGCGATAAGTGATTTCGTAGATACAATCTAGGGTACTACGCTGTAATCAGTGAAGAAACGCATCTTATCTTCCTAACCTAGATAGTTTGAGAAACATGGCGCATGTCATGTGTACGTGGATGTAGCTCGGCAATGCGCAAGCCTTTCTGTTACCTTCTTCTTGTCTCTCTTCCTGTTTCAAGCTTTGGCAAGAAACACCAGGCGCAAGTAAATCGATGATGACGCTTGTTGCGTCGCTTTGCAGGATTAGGTACCTATCCACGCTCGTACGGAAGTGGGTTTGACTGAGGTGGTGTAACCCATTCTGACTTCAGCACCTACATACTTGGTTAGGCTAACCAATGATCGCTTCAGCCTGGCAAACCGTGGGGTGTAGATTTAGTCTAGAAGATCTCGCCTTAGAGGCTGGTTTTCTTAGCACGTTCTCTGAAGCCGAACGCTCAGTCAGCTAACTTGGACGCCGGTACATGCGCCCAAGCTTCAACGCTGCTGGTCATTCTCAGATTGCGACACCGGCCGATGGTGCAGATGTGCCCTCTGAATCATAATAAGGTAGTCCGTAGTCCGTAGTCCGTATAGCAATTTATTCAGCGCTAGGTAAATCTCCAAGAGAGCTGTAACGAAGTTAAGCTATGGTGTCCTTTATCGGTGAGCTGAGTTTCGACTGTACTCAATCCACCTGGGAATCCTTGACATGGCAAATAGAAGGCATGCCAAACGAATCCCTTTGTGAGGTCCGTTTTCTATTACGCAATTAATCAATATGAGAATGCACTCGCCTATCATGGCCAGCCTGGGGGGTTTTGACTAAGTTTGTGCTCCCTGTGTCTGAGTTTAAATGAGCGACTCACTATTACCGACTTACATAGGGGCCGGATAGTCACTGAGATGGCTCACTGAAGTGTCAAGAAGCCTTATCTTGGCTGCGACATTTGTACTCCAGTTGCTTAAGACAAGATGTGGTCCCGGCTGTTCCGCACTTAATGATGCGTCTCCGGTTCATGCCTACTCAGTACTTACTGACTTTATGGTCGTCGTCTTCCTATCATTACCCCGCTATGAAGGAACTTCACTACGGCACCCCATCAGCCATTACTGATTCCCCACGTTGTTAGCAGAGCGCATTTCCCCATAGGACGTTCGGAGCTTTATGGGGACGCGGCCTATAAATTGCTTGGGCGTCGAAGCGTGGACAAAGAGATTGGCCGAGGAGGAATGCAACAGTCGTACTTTCCCTTCCAACTAACCAGATTACTCTCTTACTTCCCGGGATTTCCCATTAGCCCCTATGACCTTGCTGATTTGGTAATATTTCTGTGCAGATATACCTCATTAGGACAATCCTCTTAGTTTGCGCAACGGTGTGTATCTCGGTCCGTGTAACGATCGCCTATATGGAGATAGACCTGAAATTCGAAGTAGGACCCTGCTAGGGCTCAATGCTAGACAGTGTCCCATGATACCAGATCACCACCACTATTGTGCTTGAAGCATCTTGTCCTTAGGTCAGGGCGACAAGGGATATCATTTGAGCTACAGCGGAACGTCGTAAAATATCGCGAAAAACTTGGCATAGTTCAAGCTCTCAACACGTACTCCCGACAAGCCTGCGAATACGTTAACGTTCCTTGCTGGTTATCCAAGATAGTAGAGGGGTCCCCACCGTTTTGAGTACGCTAAGCTTTTGTTGCGATTGCATGTAGACATGCCGATACTGCTGGATGCTTTCCTCCAGGACAGCTTCCTTTGTCGTGCGCCCCTCACAGATAGCCTTCATCTTAAGCTCCATCTCTTTGCGTAGAAATGGTTTGCCCAGGCTGGTCTCGAAATTCATCCTATCAAAGCCCTGGATGAGAGCTACGCCTAGGTGGGTCGGGATGAATTCCTTGACGCCTCCACGTCCGTTAGTTGTAGCCCCTCTTCCTCGGCCTTCTCGGCCACCGCGTGCTCGTCCTCCGCGCGCAGAACGGCCGTTGCGGCGTTCATCTGCTGCTTGACCGTCTTCTACATCATCGGCCTCTTCTTCCGAGCGGGCTGTTCTGGAGACCGTCCGAACATAGTCTCTTTCTTGGATTTTTTGGATATGTTCCGCCATGGTGGCATCAGTCCCGATGCCATTGGCATCCATAAGAGCTATCAGATCTGCCTCGGTGAGATAGTTGGGAGGTGCTGTTTTGCCTTCAGTCATCAGTGCCTCCGTAGGTTCGAAAGTCTCCCCGACTGTGAACTTGGGTAGTTGAGCGGTCCCTGTCCACTTATCATATACATAGACTTCGAGGTAGTTTCGTTCCAGAACGACAACTCCGTGGGCATGGAATGACTCCTCGCCATACATGATGTCGACATCAGTGGCGACACCCTTGGCATCCTCCGAGCAGCAAGCTAGAAAGCGTCTAACTACGAATTCATATATCTTCTTTTCCTTTTCATTGAGCACTGACGGCGCAGCGAAAGTTATAGGATGGATGGGAGGGTGAGCTTTATCATCGTTTCGTCCTTGTCGGGGTTGTTGAAACCCACCGTCAACCAGACTCTGAGCAAAATCTCCCCAAGCATGAGACTGAGTTTGCTTTTGAACCAAGGCACGAAGATTCATACCAGTGTCAAACCGGTCGGTCTCTGTTCTTGGGTAGCTGATGAAGCCCTTGTTGTAAAGCCCTTCGGCAGTTTCCATGGCTTCTTGACCAGTCATATGCAGAAACCTCGTTGCCATTTTTTGCAGCTCAACCGTCGTTAATGGTAAGGGTTTCCATTTCTTGGTCGGTTTCTCTTGGACCTTGGTAACCCTGGCTTTCTTGGCCATCAAACATCGTTCATAGAATATAATAACTGACGCCCTGTCAAAGAGCCGGTTGCGAGCCCAACTGAAATTGACGTCGATTCCTTCGCGTTTATGCATGACCTTGATGCTCCAGAACGGCTCGGGTTTAAAGTTTTTCACTCGAAAATAACGATCTACAACAAAGCCCAAGGTTGGAAATTGACATGATCCTGCCAATAGGATGAGTGAGTGATATCTTTCAAAAAAATCGAGATCTGAAACATACCGTAACTTAGCAATAGTTGTTGGAACACGCCCCCGAGTGATTTTAGATTGATGGTCAGGAAGCGAGTGAATGCATATCCTATCCTAAGGTCGAGCTCGATGCGAGATGCCACGGCATTAACCTGTCTATGATCAAGGTTGATGAGGTTTTTCGAAGCGTTGATAATATGTCTGTGGTATATTAGCAATAGCTGCATTAAAAGGCGGGAGTTTAGGTGACCCACGCTCTCTCGATATTGCTAAATTTAGCCCTCTTGATGTCAAGAGTTCGGTTCCCCTTTCTCGCAGCTTCGCATATCTCGTGGCCGATATGTTCGCCCTCTCGATCACAATCCGTCCAGATACACAAGGCATTTGCATAACGTGCCTGCTTCTCAATGTTTTCTGCAACCTTTTTCTTGTCCTGGATCCAACACAAATGAGCACATGATCTACTCAAGGCCTGCACTGCACTTACCGCTGCAATAACTACATTCACAGGGGCATCGAATAGGCGATCTGGCGGTGGGTACTCCCACTTCTTGTACTCCGGAGGGAACTCAGCAGAAGTAATATGACCGAGGACCGACGTCATGGTGACCTGACACTTGCCCCAAGGTCGACCGAAGTCATAATCGAACACATAGTTCTTGATGTATTTTTCGGGAGTATTAAGCTAAAAAAGAAAAACGTAAGCGCATGTCTTCTTCAAACTGAAAGATGGAACACAAACAGTTTGCACCTCACCCCCTGACAAATGGCCGGCTACGGCCTTTGCGATGGAAGGTTTCTCGGCTACGCATAGTACTCTCATGATAGAGCTGGATCGCGATAGCGCTGTCGGTACGCTAACTGATGCGATGAGTCGAACCCCTGATTTTTGACATGGAGGACGCAACAAGTGGATCATGGATTAGTCTGACGAGACTCATGTGGAAAGGAAAGAAGAACGAAAACGAAGTAGGATTCGATTGGTGCTTGGCTGTTGGCTGGTGTGGACAGCGTCCGATTGTGAGGCTGTGAATGTGAGAGGGTGGATTTATAGGTCGTAATCGGTACCGATTTACGAAAAGATACGCCACATATCTTTAGCTGTCGACTTGACCGAAGCAGGCGCCTGACAACCGCGTGATGAGAGTCTGCGACCTTTTAAACCTGATATCTAATGTAAAATGTCAGCGCTCTTGGAGAATACCCAAGTATGTATCGGGATTCGCTGAGATGGGAAACTACATAGTATGGCAGGAGGTATCTAAGGGGTATTAAGAAGATTTCTGTATCGGTCGTGCGCCAACACGCGCCTGCTCTCACCAAATCGTGAATCCCTGCGCAAATCTCCATCTACCTAGGTAGTGTAGTTGTACCTAAGATTAAGGCTAGGCGGGCCCAATTACTACCTCTAGGTAGGTACGTACCTACAAGATACAATCGAGAAAGCCTCGTTGCATTCTGCAAATCCACCAGTCTATCACAAATATTCTTCGTATTGAACTCGCAATTGCGGTCGTATTCGTACACCGAGCCGTGTCTGCGCTGCACAGCAAAATGTTAGGCTTATAGGCTCGCGCGATTACAAGTTTAGTGCCCGAGACCCGATAAATTCTGCTGTACTAGTATGACCTGTACGTGGTCTGTGCCCTTCTATGTAGCGCAGCTGAATACCTTTGTATATACATAGTAGTAGTAGCTGCGCCCCGCAGTTGGCGTACCTACCTGCCTAATGACGTCCATCTTTTGTTTGGGATATGAAAATGCTTCCCACCTTTCAACATACATAATACAACTCCAGATCTGCATCTGTAATGGTAATATCTCCAAGTGTGTTATTACATACCCTTGACAACCCCCTCACAAAATGGCCCTCCCAGCCCTCAAGTCTCTGGAAGACTGTGCCGATTTTTCCAAAGTTGTCGAGCCGTTTCTTCCCCAGCTCTATGAGCTCCCTTCCAATGTCTTGAGCACCGTGAAGAGTGGCGAATCGCTCCTCAGTCTTTACGCGCATACCAATCCCCTCGTCTCAGGCTTTGCGTTCTCCATATTCCTTGGCGGCGTCTTCTGGGTCGCCTCTGAGGCAAATCGTAATTACTCTCAGGTGGATCGATTTTGGAGCCTGCTCCCTACGTTTTACATCGCCCATTTTGCTGCCTGGGCGCACCTTAATGACCTACCAAGCCAACGGGTAGACCTGGTTTTGTTCTGGAGTATCGTCTGGAGTGTATGTTCATTACCTTGGTTTCCAACTTGCCTCTGTGACCTATGTCTGATTCTCTAAAGGCTCGGTTGACTTTCAACTACTGGCGCAAAGGTGGCTACGAAATTGGCTCCGAAGACTATAGATGGTTTGTGATGCCCTTGGCACTAATGCCCATATCCGAAACCTAATTGTCCAATAGGGAAATCATTCGTGGTCAATGCCACCCAGCGATTTTCTTCATATTCAATGCAACCTTCATCTCTTTCATACAGAGCATTCTACTTTACCTCCTTGCCGCGCCGACGTACATCATTTTGCTAGCTTCGAACATCGAACCAGAAGTCGGCACGGCCGATTTGTTCTTCGCTGCAACCGAGCTAGCCCTCGTTTCATCAGAATGGTTTAGCGATCAGCAGCAATGGGGTGAGTTACTTGACTCGTCCAAGACCGGGGAATGGCACTAACATAGTCCCAGATTACCAAACTGCTAAGAAGGAATACCGACAGACAGCCAAAGTGCCACGGGATTGCGCGTTTACACAAGAAGATTTGGACAGGGGCTTCATCACATCTGGGATGTGGGCATACTGCAGGCATCCCAACTTTACTGCGGAACAAACTATTTGGTTCGTTCTTTACCAGTGGAGTTGCTATGCTGGCAGTGTCCCGTACAGCTGGGCATGCTCGGGGTCCTTGTTTCTTATCATGCTGTTTCAGGGATCAACATGGTTGACTGAGTTGATCACTGCTGGGAAGTATCCAGAGTATAAAGCTTATCAGAAACAGGTTGGTGTTCTACTGCCCAGTCTGCGGCCCTACAAGCCGGTGCCACCTACTCCGAAGATCATTCGAACGAGTGACCTCGCCAAACGAGAGAACGCAAAGCAGAAATAGAGGAGCTATGTGTCACGGCTCGTCAGTGGTAGAACTACTCAAGTCGAGACAATAGCTGTGCCAACAATCTGAGTCTTTGAGCCACAATACGATGCATGTAATTATATCTGTGCGGGGTTGTCTGACAAAGTATGGGAATTTCTGGATAGGATTGACAAAGGGAAGAGTCCCATGAATCGTAATTTTTGCTCAACTAGGCATAGTGTGAATGCACGTTGGGAACATCATATGCATGCTGGGAAGAGGGGTTACTCTCTCAATGGTGTGACCCTTCAAGATCTGACTATTAGTCTTCAGGTTCTAGTCTCCTCTTAAGCTACTAGTATATACTCTATCTTGAGTCGATACACCAAACTTTTATAGACCAGTGTTTCATTTGAAAACCCACATCGTGACTTTTGTTATAGATATCGTGCTCCAAAGAGCTCCCTGACAACGCTGTATCATGGAGCGGCACCATTTTCCAGGACGACTAGCTCGCGGCGAGCTATGTACTAGTATTACCTATCTCACTAAGCTCACTAAGCCAGGGACGCAACACAAGATACCGATATCCAAACTCGAGCAAGCCCATGCCCTCTAGTGGATACTTGCATGCGAGAATGCGGTCACGAAACTTGGTCAGATTGTTGCCATGATGGCCAAATGATCGTCTCGACCATTGCCATTAACTGCGTATCGGCGTTTACTAAATGCTCGCCTCCCGCAGATCAGCGGGCAGTTGATTGGCGAGCCTTGAAAGACCCTTCCGTCGATCAGCACGACCCACCTCCGGCACCGGCTCCGTGAAGATTCGTTTATTTAGTGTACTTACTGTGTAGGTGTAGCGAGCGGGCCGGGACCCTTCATACAGGTAGGTAGGTGGTCCCCTATTAATCATATTTCACGTGCGACAGATGCCTCACCGTAGGTTTTAAATATCGTGTCTTTCCTGTTCTTCTTCTTTTCCAATTCTTTTCCACTTCATTCTCGTTTGGATAAGGTTTTGCTCGCATAGGAAAAGCAGCTTCCTACACAACTTTCCTCACCGAGCACACTCACCGCCACTCGGCTCCACTTACTTACATTGAGCACACTTTCGACGATGTCGGCTTCCAAGGCTTCAGCTGTCCATCATACCAAGGGTCGTTCGCTCGTACAACCCTTGGAAACATCCAAGAGTTATTTCCCTGAAGGTGCAACAGATTCAACACTACCAACACCTTCTGCCTCCGCAGCCCATACACCATCCAGCAGCAACCCTCCATCTTTCAACAATCCACTATCGCCCTTGGATCGCGAGTATACAGAACCAGTATGGGACCTTGATATCGCGGAACAACTTTCGAAAGAGCCCCCGTACTGGTCTGTCAAGGGTTGGGTACAGCGCACTGCGAGCTCAGACGAAGTAGCAGTGAAGGAGGACCCAGAGACCAGAGCACAGAAGTTTGAAGCAGCCAAGAGGGAGCTGCTCGCTTCAGTGGGTCGCTTTTAACTGGCTTCATGTTGCAGGGGTTCGACTTGACGTCCAGAACCACAAGCCTGCAATTAGTACGACTTTACGACGAAACATCATTGAATGAGCGTCATTGCCTATCTGCGCAATGAAATATACCCAGAAGCGATACGACAGAGGGCTGCCAAACAATCATTCAGAAAATAGGCAGCCCGTTCACAGTTGGAGCCAATTGATTTCGACATTTACAGGCTTTAGAGGTCATGTGAGAAGCTAGCGTGAGGTATTTTCCACGTCTCGGCAGGCTCACTATATAGTCAATGTTGGTAGAGAATACCAGAATTTGTTTTACCTTACACAATCCTTGCAGACAGGTGCACTCCGTAGACCACTGTGGCAATAAATGTGACTAGGTTGAACAGCGAAGAGTAGCCGTGCAGCTTGCCGAACTTCTTGTTCAGCTCTTTCATATCCTTGGACTGGGCCGTTTTGTCCCAGCTAGATTTACCGTCTTTAACCTCTGAAATGGCACTATCGTCAGCGGCTATGCCAATCAAGTCGTACAACCGAGCCGAACACGTAACACAGAGTAAAGCACGAGTAACATAGAGAATCCAGTAGAAGCACACATACCTTGCTGCCTTCGTAGTGCAGTAACTTTATTGGTCTCGGGTAGGAAGTAAACCAGGTTCGTCAGACCTGTCACGAACACCGCCGTCAGCGGCACCAACACACCCCAGCGATTCGCTGGGTGCAGTACGCCACTAATGCCCTGCGGCAGCGCCGCAAGTCGACCACCCCCTCCGGGATATGTCAGAGCTAGCACTACAGGCGCTGCGGTCTGGATCCCGAAGTAACCAGGGAAGACGGCTCGCTGCAGGATGGCGAATTGCGGACGCTGTAGGACCTTGAAGGAGATTATCGAGTTGATGAAGGTCTACGTCGGTAAAAGGCGTCAGCATCAATAACCCCGAACCTATGAAGTCGGCTGAAGAATTAACAGCAAAGGTTGCTAAGGTATGCAATTTCAAATAATATTGGTTGCACTTACGTGGAAGAACTGGGTGCCTAGCAGTGCGCCATACCTACGACAATTGAAGTGTTGTTAGTATTCCGTCTAAGCCGGCTTCAAGTGGGGGTTACCTAGGTAGTGAAGGCGTCATACGATAAGACATGGTAAGGAGCTGGAGAGAACAGGAGAGATCCTTCGGGCATTTTGAGTTTTTGGTCTTAGAGTTTCTGATACCGTGATGTTTGAGGACAAACCAAATGTCAAAGCAAACTTTCTTAGGTTGGGTGCAGTCAAGGATTCAAATGATGGCACCATATAAGAATGTTTCACGGCGAGACGATGTGACGATTACAGTGAGCTTTTGACCCAACCAGCGTACAGGAAGAAGCTTGGGCCAACTGAACGCCGAAACGGAACCTAGCTCGAGGTGCACCATTAATAAAGGTCACGTGGTGTCGCGCCTGCCTGCGCATAACCTCCCTCTGGTTTCGCGATGATATGATGCGCGTCCAGGCAGCTCTCGAAGTGGGGCAGCTCAATTACAAGGCACCTGGGTAGCATGAGGTAGAGCTCACACAATACTCCCCTCGCCTCCTATAAGATAACACTAATGCTGCATTCTCATATACATTCGTTTCATCCCCCTTGATCCTCACTAGATTATCCTCCATATTTTCTGCCCACAATGGCCGACAAGGAAGCAACAGTTTATATCCTTGACTTGGGTGCGTCAATGGCCGATTGTCACAACGGCCGCACTGAGTCGGATCTGGACTGGAGTATGCGTTACGTTTGGGACAAGATATCCACCACGGTTGCCGCTTCCCGAAAGACTTGGAATGTTGGTGTTGTTGGAGTGAGGACAGACGAGACCGACAATCCGTTGCAGAGCGAAGAGGACGGCAACGAAGGATATGAGCACATATCGGTCCTGCAAGAGCTTGGCCCGATGACTATGAATAGTATGACCGCTCTGCGCGACCGTATCAAGGCCAGCAATACTCAGGCTGGTGATTGCATATCTGCTATCGTCTTAGCCATTGAGATGATCGAGAAACTCACCAAGAAATTGAAATACAACCGCAAAATCATTCTAGTCACAGATGGAGAGGCGCCCATGGACAGCAGTGATATCACTGATATATCCGAGAAGATGAAGAGCTCTGGTATACAACTTACAGTATTGTGAGTTTCCTAGCGCCTCCAAGTAGAACCTCAGATGCTAATCTTCGGATAGGGGTGTGGACTTCGATGATGCTGAATTCGGATTCAAAGAAGAGGACAAATCGAGCATCAAAGAACAAAATGAAGAATTACTGAGAGATTTAGTTGAGAAATGTGATGGCTTGTATGGAACCATGGCTGAAGCCATCTCCGAACTCGAGACCCCAAGAGTCAAGTCTGTCAAGCCCTACAAGACGTATGACGGCCTGCTTACTCTTGGAGATCCCAACGTTCACGAGGATGCATTGAGCATCAACGTAGAGCGGTACTTTAAGACACATAAGGCAACTGTTCCGCCCGCTAGCAGGGTTGTCATAAAGACCGAGGCCAGTGCTGGCCCTTCTGATGGCACGGACGGCGATGAAATGCAAGGCGTTGAGCCCACACCAAATTTCTCAGCTGTAAAAGATAGTCGCACATACAAAGTCAACGATCCCGATGCGGCCGGCGGAAAATTCGATGTTGATCGTGACCTACTTGCCAAGGGATACGAGTACGGAAGAACTGCTGTGCATATTAGCGAATCAGATTACAACATCACTAAGATTGAAACAACCAAGAGTTTCAGCATTGTCGGCTTCATCTACCAGGAGAAGGTATTTACGCTCAATCTAACTGCAGGAGTCCGAACTAATGGTCATAGTACGAGCCTTTCCTGAATATGGGTGAGGCCTACATGACAATTGCCCAGAAGTTCAACGATGAAGCGGCCTTGAAGTTATCGTCACTCATCCACTCGCTGCATGAGCTAGAGTCTTACGCTGTCGCCCGTATTGTAACAAAAGACGGCAAAGAACCGGCCCTTATCCTCTTAGCTCCTCATATTGAGCCTGATTTCGAATGTCTCTACGATGTGCCTCTTCCATTCGCGGAAGACGTGAGGAATTACCCGTTTCCGCCTCTCGATAAGGTGATCACCGTCCAGGGAAACACAATCACTGAGAATCATCGAAACCTCCCTTCTCGGGAGTTACAGGATGCTATGGATGACTACGTGGATGCCATGGATATATCATCCTGGGAAAAGGATGATGAAGGGTGAGTCAGTTGTTTCCCGCGGACCAGCAGAATAGAGCTAACTTCTACTAGTAACCGTACGTTGGAATACGCTGCCATCGAGGACCTTTTCAGTCCAGTGCTTCACCGCATCAACCAGGTTATACGGCATCGTGCAACCTATCCTGATCAACCGATTCCGCCAACCCCGAAAATCCTTTTGAAATATGCGAATCCGCCTGAGGAGCTGGTAGCAAAAGCCAAGTCGGATCTTGAGGACCTCATAGACAAAGCTAGCGTTAAGAAAGGTAAGAGTAGCCTAAGATTAGAGTTAGACCTATGATGTTGACCAATCTTCTATTAGTACCTCCTAAGGCAAAGGGTAGAAAAGACAAAGGCGACAAGCCCAAACCAATATCTGGCCTTGATATCGATGCCCTACTTAAACAACCCGAGAACAAGCGAGCAAAGATCAGTCCTGATAAGGCCATACCTGAATTCAAGCAGAAGGTGGAAATCGCCGACAGTCAAGCCGATATCGAAGATGCGATGAAGCAGATGGGCGCCATTATCCGTGACATGGTTACTAAGAGCTTCGGCGACCAAGACTATGAGCGGGCTATTGAGCACATCGGTGTCATGAGAGAAACAGCAATCGATTACGAGTATCCAGCCTTGTTCAACTCCTTTATGACAGACTTCAAGACCCGTCTCCTGTCGGGCGAATTTGATGGTAATCGCAGGGAGCTATGGTGGAAGATCAAGCACACTAGATTGGGCTTGATTGATAGCAATGTATCTGAGCATTCTAAGGTGACACCGGAAGAGGCAGCTCAGGTAAGTGTCTTATTGGCATACCGTGTCTTGATCATGCTGCTAACCTTTGATTACTAGTTCCTTAAGATGTAATGCGGTGCGAGCGATAGATTGTATCAATCCTTTTTCAGACAAGGGCGTTTGTTGATGTTTACGGTCTCCGGGTCTCTTGGGTGTGAAAAATGATATCAACGAATTAGAAGGCGTCCAAAAATTGTAACTATCTAGAAATACAGAACTGTTGGTCTACAAATAGTCACCGGCACTGATTCACTTAACTCTGTATCATACCTGCAATTGGAGGGGCTTCGCTGTCATGTTATAACAGTTGGGCGTGGCATGAGCCTCAGCTCCGTAGACCTAGCAACCTCTCATCAAGTACAACAAGTCACTGGCCTAACTTTCTCGACGTCTCTGGGTTCGTGACTTCTTTCCTTTCACATCCCACGTTCACTCTTCCGCTATTGGATTCTCGTGTCATATAGTACACAGCCTACAGACACGAACAGGATCACTTCCTTAACACCCATTTCAACTTCAAACTAATCTCAGCAAACCTCGAGGTCACTACCCCTGGTAGACTCTCCTTAAGAACAGCTCGGACCATCTAGATCGAATTATCCTCTACACAGTGTGTTGTTCGTTCCTTCCTGCCAAATCAAAAGCACCCCAGCCCCAGGGTTGGACCGGTACAAAATCGCCACAAATATCACTTGACCCAACGCCTATCTCACCCTTCTCCCACACTCATTCTCTGATCTTCCCTCACCTTTCTTGTCATCAGCTTGGAGAGCGAGGGCTGGAAGAGTAGTCTCGCTTGAAATTGCCATATCCTCGCTCCTGGTCTTGGTAGGCTTCAGCATACACTCCATGCTATTCCACCATCTGCACCCTCATTAGCATCGAGTGCTGCCACCATACCCCGCGTGCATTTTCCTGGGTTTCCCTCTTACATCCGGACCTTCCCTTTCTTCTCACTCTACCTTAGGAACCTCAACCCCAAGAACCGCAAGCAAAATCCACCTGCGCTCAACCACCACAACCTCTTACGACATATCCTCTCTCTTTCCACCGTTGTCTCTACTGCATTCATCACTGGCGTAATTGAGGGTGATATCTGATACTGTTGTCTACCTCCCATGAGAGTTTTGACAACGCGCATTTCGATTACCACCCTCCCAACAGCAATTATTCTCAACGGCTTTCACGAGCTCATGACCATTAGTCGCCAGGACTGTTGGACGCATATACCATCATTCCCTGGGAACAGATCCTTAATCTTGGTCAAGCAAGCTTCCAGCTCGCTGCTATCACTGTAAGCCCATTCCAAATGTAGCATCTCAAGTATCTCGTCCCAAGTATCCCATCTTCTTCAATCGCACAATCAATACTCCAAATACAAACTTGACCATTATCATCATATTGACTTCAAGCCACCTAGAGACAGGAAATCCCGAATCGACCTATTTGTTGGATATTCGTCTAAAAGTAGAACAGTGGACACCTAGTCCCCACAATGGCACCCCCTTTCAAGAGAGAGGATGTAACTCCTGCGCCCGAGTAAGTGCCGCTTGCGGTCCTATTTCTCCAGCTTGAGTATGACTAATAGGTATGTAGGGAATCTACGGAGACGGTAATTCTCCGATCACCCTCTGGTAAAGAATTCGTACTGCACGCTCGACCACTGGCTCATCACTCCAGATACTTTCGCACGGCACTCAACAGCAAGTTCCAGGAAGCAACTACCCGAGAATTCAATTTTGTGGAATATTGCAGTGACAAAGTCCTGCGAGTCTTTACCCGTTGGATCTATCTCAGGAGCAGTGGACTTGCCTACCAAACTGTTGAGGTGCCATTCCTATACAAACTTGGGCAGGCTGTAGTAGTTGAGGCATGGCTATTCGGCGATTACATACAAGCCCCATTATTCCAAAACGAGATGATGGCGCTGATGGTCGCCGTGAGCAACAAAAAATTCGATATTGATCTACTTCCACTCCTTGTGAAGATGGCTCCACAGGATAGCCCTCTGAGAAAATACCTCGTGGATAGGTTTTGTTCGATGATGCTCCAGAGCTGCAGAGAGTCGATAGACGCCGCGATGTCTGTACTGCCAGCTCATTTTACAACTGACGTCTGCAAGAAACTGTTTGGTTTGATTCTGGACAAGGAAAAATGGGTTGGGGGCAAGTTCTATGACTGGAATAAACGCACAGTTGAAGACTACCAAGTGCAAGTAGAGGGAACCATTGGTCCTAGGTAGTAGACCATAGGACGTGAGGGGCAAATATTGGGTTGTTTCGCACGAGTTCAAGAGTATCGTGGTCAACACATAACAGCGACTCCGGCTTCTGGAAGGCATTCATCACGACATGCTTATAGTGTCGCTGATCTTGCGCAACCCTCACACAATTGTTTACTTGCGGCGGCAAACGGAGGCTGAAGGAGACTTGAGCAACTGATTCCTACCAAAATCTCTTCACTCGCTCAGAGACCGTGTACCTCACTTGAGTTGACATAGTCATTCAATCTACGTTGTCTTCTCGTGATCCAGCATGCAACAGAGGTGCTTACCCATGTACTTATGCTGAATTGTATACCTACAAGGCGATAAGTGATGCCCACGGAGAGCAGGGTAAAACTATGTGCAAACCTAGCGGTAATGAAGAGCGCAAAGTCTAGGGAGGTGGATAGGAAGTCTAACATGTGCTTAATTACATGGCGGCTCTGGCTTCCAAGCTGGCTCTGTTAGATCTAGGCTACTATTCTTCTCACACAATATTTCAGACATTCCAATCAGTGGCAATTCGATGGAATCATCTATGAAGCGTGGTACTGATGCCTTCTACCTAGATACAAACACGAATATCTCTGAAGTAAGTAAGCAGGAATGGGATTGGATGATAATAGTCTCCATTAGCTGAAAGGCGGGCTCGAACTACCCGAGTCACGACGATTTGATCTATTAGTATCCTCTCTCCTGCAGATAGTTGAATACGCACTTGTTCATTTTATGTGCCTAACTCCTTGTATTTGCCGGGCACAAATGATGGCTTCGCAAACGACTTCGGTCTGTTTGGCGGCCGGTGCAAGGACAACTGGATAAAGACCAACGCACGAGCTAAGGAGCTGAATGATCCATGAACCACATAGCGGTACTCTCCCATGCAGGTATTCGGATCTTTGCCTTGTCTATAGGTATATCGGAGAGGGCAGCCGTGTGGTTACTCAGGGATGTTGGGTACCGTACCTAAATGCTAACATGAGATATCTACGTAAATAAGGTAGTAGAGAGGGAGATAGGGAGACATTGATACCATAGGTAGAGCCAGGCACAAGGTGGGCACGAGGCAGGCACGAGGCAGGCACGATGCAGGCAACACCTGGGTGCTTGTCTGTCTTAGTGACTTGACTTTGCTGGAATACACCTTCTCCCAGTACCTTGGCGCCGGTAAGTTCCAGCAAACAGCAGCAGCGCACCTACCCTGCCAAAACGATCGCACAACTTCTCTCCGGATCGAGCCCACTCAACTGCACCTCATTGTATACTCTTCTTCCCGCCGCATGGTGTGCACTTATGTTGCCTTACCAATAAACTTATCAAGTCGCCATCGCTTTGACTTGACAGTTATCTCACCAGTTAAATATAGTTGTCAACCACAGACACAATGGCATCTATTCATATCGATCGCGAAAATAACCACAATCATCGCCAAGCAACGGCATCTAAAGCTCGCGCCTGCTGGGACTCCGACAATAGCGATGATGACATTAACATCTCGATGATTTCAAAACCAGCAGCCCCGATTCAGCCCTTCTGTAAGGGAGCCGTCACCACCATTATCAGGGGGTAGCTAACAATTATGGTTTAGCATCGCCTCTGTCATCAAAGAAGGAGCGTACTGAAGCTCTGAGCACAGCGCTGCCGCGAGCTTCTTCTCCAACTTCCAACCCATTCAAGCCATTGCGACTGGCATTTGGGGAGGTATCCGAGAGAGGATTTTTCTTTGTCCCTTTCAAGCTTGTACAAGGTTATCCTCGCAAATATGTTGGCAAGTCAAAGCAAGAACAAGTATGCAATTGGAGGGAAGGACGTGTGTTGTGCTGTAGTAGTAATCGAAACTGCAGGTCTCCGAAATTTTCAAAGAAACGTTACTCAAAGGCCGCGTTTGGGACTTGTAGGTGACCCGACGTATGAGTTTGTTAGTTGGGAAAATACTTATTCACAATTGCAGCTTCTCGCAGGCTGACCCTTCGGCCACACATGCTCCATTACTGCTGGTCCCTACCGTCCAATTCGAACAATTTCTCAATCTCGTAAACCACCATATTGATGGGGAGCTTGCCATCCCTGAAGGCAGGGCCGGGCAGCGATTCTCCCTCACCTTTGGCGAATGGGACACGCCACGCCCTCGGTTCCTTGGCCGGGTCAATAGCGCTAGCATTCTTGATGCACTCGAGGCGCGTGTTCATACGCTTCCAGCCGACAACCTGAGTCATTTATCTCCTTCTTGCTATCAAATGTACCAAGACAAAATGGACGAGATTTACAGGTCGTTAAGAACGGATAAGAGCATGCAGAAACAAGAGAAGGCCAAACAGAAGAGGATCCAGAAGCATAAAGATAGTGGCCGCATGCTCAAGAGAGTACAGCGGTATCTTGGGCTTCGCCAAGCTATCTCATATGTGTCATCTGATAGTAAGCCTTCTTTTCTTTTCCTGGTGAGAAATCATTCGTACTAACAAGGCATCGAGCCTCGGTAATTACGAACTGGAGCACTTCAACGCCCGCGCCGTTCAAAACCAGAAAAACTGTCCGCTTTATCTGTGTCGACATTGAAGCATACGAGAAAGACACAAGGGTGGTCACCGAGATCGGCCTGGCTGTACTGGATACAGAGGATCTTGTTGATGTATGCCCCGGTGAGAGGGGTGAAAACTGGTTTTCACTAGTTGAAGCCTACCACTTCAGAATCCAGGAGCGATCCTACATGGTTAATTCCGAATATGTCCAAGGTTGCCCAGAGTCGTTCAATTTTGGGTATGGCCAAAACCTCCATCAAAATCTTAAAGTACTGCTAACAAATAACAGCAAATCCCAAATGGTCTCCATCAGAGATATTAAAGACGTCGTGGGTAGAATTATCGGCGACGAGAAATCTGAAGACCAAAGACCCGTCGTCATTGTCGGGCACGAAGTCGAACAGGATTTGAAATACCTCACCAGGATAGGTTATAACCCCTGGCTTGCTCCGCTGGTTGTGGATGAAGTCGACACCAAGAATATGTTCCAACGCATAGAACGGAACCCAATTGGCCGAGGCCTGGCTATAATATGTAGCGAACTGGGCATTCCCGGAAGCAACTATCACAATGCCGGAAACGACGCGGTCTATACACTGCGGGCGATGATCGCCATGGCCGTCAAGCGGACAATTGAAGGTTCGGACAGGAAGGAAGACTCATTTACCCCGGGGTAAGTATGGATCGTGGTTTAAGCCAACGGAAGCATTGCGGCAAACGCTGACTTATGATATTAGGACTGACGAGTGGACGGATGGAGATATGGACGATGGTGGGTGCGCGACGAGATCGAAACCGCCTGTCGAGGGAGCCGGCGCATCGCAAGCGAAAGGCAAGATCTCAACATTGAAGACAAGTGTCAATATACTAATATCATTTGTAGACAATTCCCAGCATATTCGATGGTGAAAGATTCTCTCGCGTCTGCTCTTACATTGCAATAATTTTCTTCTCCGGGATTTACTTCCTGCATTGAGCTGTATAATTCGCTGCTGTCATTTCCAAGGTAAGAAAACGTGTGGTCCTCATGATGAGGGGATGAAAGTAGGCAAGACTGGTATGTTCTTGTGGTATTTCACCGGTCTTCATTCCGAGTTTTACCGTACTTTTGCCCAGATGCCCAGATTGTAAGTTTATTTCACGATACGTGTGAAGAAAGATGATTCCTGCGAAGAGTTGAATGTATTTGCACACCAAAAGAATTATACAGCCAAGCAAAAACTTGGCACCCCGATGCTATTCGCCGCGTAAACTCATTCGTAGCCCTTTCTAAACGCCAACGCTCCATAAAATGCTCCGATATTGTACATATGTTGACATAGGATCTCTGATTTCTTTGACCGAACCTTTCGTCGGTGGACTGTCGCGCTTCGAGCGGCGACTACAGGTAGTCCCTCGGAAAAGTTAAGTGATAACCTTTTCGCTCAACTAGCTGGCATTCTTCTCGAGAAATTCTTTAGCCTCGTTGACCTTGGTCGCTAAGTAAGGGCTTCCGCCTCGATCCGGGTGGTTTAAGAGCATCAGGGTTCTGTGAGCCTTGCGGACCTTGTCCTTTGTTATGGCACGCTCACTATAGCATTTGTTAGCGGGATGTTCTGCGACCAGATCGTCTGCTCCCCAGAGTCCGACCGAAAACGGACAAACTCGGGGGGAAGAAATGGAATCGAATAAGTTCATACTTGAGAGATAATATTAGAGAAGCCTCTTTCTTCGTCATTCGCGGCTCGAATCCACCCTTGTAGAAGGCCTTGCCCATTGCGCCGACGCCACCGCGTGAGCGCCGCCATGCTACCAGACCTGCGCGCCCTAGGAATGCTGCGACGGCTGCACCGGCTCCGGCTGCGAGTAAAGAAACCATTTTGGTGCTATTTGACTCCGGTCCTGATTATGCCGTTCGTTGGGCCCGTTTGCGACAGTGTTCGTGAGGGTCGATGAGATGCTTTAACTATCGTTCAATTTTCGATGCGCCATCGGATGGGGAGACTCTCGACCCACTTTATCCTTGGGTCTATCTTATCTACAGCACTGTACTTAGCTTGCCACTACTGCAGGGACTGGCTGTCATTGGATTCCATGATATCGATAAGCTACTGACTGGAAATTTTGGATGCAGGTAGCTTCACCCCACCGCCCAGTACTTTTGCAGCGTTCCTATAACCAAGACGCTTGGGTTCGACTTGGGCCAAAAATCCTACGATTACTCGCTGATACGACCGAGATTCTCTTGAAAGCGAATTGAAACCGTCAATATGAGGTAGGCAGCCGAGTTATTCTTCTTCAAGCGACATCCGCCCTCCGATTCTTGCGAAGCAAGTTGCGCGTCTGCTGGACGTGAGCACTTGGATATATATGGGGAGACAAGCAAGAGCTATACTTGGTCATGAATGTTGCGGTTGGAAAAACGCGCACGGAATTCGAACGGAATGATACTCGACCGCCGCTTTATTCAAGTGTCCAGCAGAGCGTTATCGCATTGCCTCAATCTTTCGACTTCAAGCTACGTCTACCGACATCACGAATGCTGACCTAGCTTCTTCAATACAGGGTGGAAACTTGCTATTTTTGCTCTCGGCCCTCCTATCCAGGTATGAACTATTCAATCATTCACTATCATTTCTTAGGTCAAAGGTCTAGCTTTAGAGCAAGCATATTGGACCTGAAAACTATGCGTCCTACAAACAGCCAAGCCAGGCGGTAGTCGAGACCATGCACTGACTTCAGATTTGTAGGGAAGGGTATACAGTTCGTCCGAAACGATGGAAAGGCATTCCGCTTCTGCAGGTACGACCATATCTCCATTCTTGCAACTCGATCCCAACTATAGCCCCGAAAGATTTGTCTGGCGAGATGGCTAGCGTGCGGGACTCGCGCTTGGAACGTCAAAGGGCTTGCGTCAGGCTTAGGGGTGCAGATGAATCTCGAGAACTGTTGGAGCACATTTAGGTTATTGGAAGATCTGTCAATGTGGCTCTGGACTTGAGAAGATTGAACCCAGCATCTACTGCGTCTCATATTGATGGGATGAGCTGCCTAATCTCCAAGCATGCGATGGGGACAACAGAAAAGAATGTGCTTCGAAAAGGGGCTTTACGGAGATTCACAGACTGGCACCTTACGCTTTTGCGATGCAGCTCTTTAACCGATCTTTAGCCCAAGCATATGTGGCCTCTCTCTCTAATGCTGCCTACGCCGATGTTCATTTTACCCTTGCAGGAGTGTCTACTAACAAAGTATAGGTCAAAATGCCACAAGAACTTCAAAATGAAGAGAAACCCTAGGAAGTTAGGTTGGACGAAGGCCTATAGAAAGGCGGCTGGCAAGGAAATGACAGGTATGTTGTTTTCACCTGGGAATACTCCTTCCTCGCTCGACTTAGGCTTCCTGAGCTTTCCATAATACAAAAGTGCTAATTTCTGGCATCAGTGGATTCTACACTCCAATTCGCCCAACGACGAAATGTTCCCGTCCGCTACGACAGGACACTTTGGGAAAAGACCATGCAAGCGATGGCTCGTATTCAAGAGATCAGGTAAGACCTAGCCAACCTCATCCCCGTTTTGATGTACCTGAGGCCAAAGGCTCCCTAGATAGGGGTCCTTCCCTCAAGTTCACACCTCCACATTCTCAACTCAGAAAAAGCTACTGTGATATACGACGATTACTAACTCGATTTGAAGGCAAAAACGAGAGCGTGCTCATTACAAGCGAAGAATGGCAGGCAAGCGTGCTCGCGAGCTCGCCGCCGACAAGAAGCTTGTGGAGACTCACAGCCACTTGCTCCCTCGCATGCGTGGAAGCGAGAGGAGACGTCTACTCGAGCAAGGCGTCGACCCCCAAGAAATCGACCAAATGGAAGAGGCACTTCCTACCGAGAAGGCGAAGGTGCACGGCAGGGAGAAGCAGCGCCAAAGACTGCGGGTCGACGGTGGAGTCGAGTTTGTGGGAGAGGAAGACCATGGTATGGATGTGGACTCGGACTAAACCCGCAGCTATTATGGTTTGTTCATTTGACTTCGTCAGAGCTGGGCAAGATATCACGGCGTTCTGTGTTTTAAGTTACGGCATATCATGGCGTTCGGGTTGCTAAACAGTCATGGGGAAAGAGGCATAATTTGCTAACCTAACTCCACGGCATCTTGGGAAAATAAAGCGAGGATGATCTTGTGTGGTGGCTTTTCATCATTATGCTAGTGTTCTGCTTCAGCTCCAAGACTATATATCACGTCTCAAGCTGCCTAGACTTCCTAATGCTCTTGTGACTAGATAACACAAATGCACGCCATACTTTGTGATACATTGCGCATCAAGCTCCATTAATCCTTCGCACATATTTCCTGCTCGACTGGAGTATTTCCTTCGGGGTAGCCGAGTGCGCGCTGAGTACTGAGAGCTTCCGTGACCTGCTGCTTAAGAAACGATTATAATATCGAACATGAGGTCTCGAGGCCACATATAATGAGCCCTTGGCTCATTTGTCCATCTCGCCACCCTTACTCTCTCGTTAGCAAGCCCATCACAAGAGCTACTATCCCATTATCAACGCCCCTCTACTTCTTAGGCAAGTGAGCTCAACAAACCATCCCCCTTTCCCTTTCACCTCCCGTACGGCACCCCTAGACATCCACAACATCGTCCTCGGGCCGCCGACCGCGCCCGGGCTCGTGCAGATGATACGTGCGCCGCGGCTGCTGCGGCAGACTAGCGCGGATCTCGCGCGCGATGCCGGCGTCGAGCGCCTGCTTGCGCCGCTGCTCCTGCTCGTCTTTGGCGTGGCGCGCCGCTTCGCTTTCACTGTTGCTGTTGATATTGCTATCGCCCCAGTTGCCTGCGCCGCCGCGCCCTGAGTATCTGGATACTCCCCCGCTACTAGGGACAGAAGATTGCTGGGCAGCCGGGGGAGAGGAGGAAGGGGGTGCAGGGGATAAGGAAGGGGGTGAATGAGTGGTGGGGAGATTGGAGGGCGGCATCACGAAGTTGCCTGCGCCGCCACGTCCTGCGCGCACGTAGGCGCCTCCTCCTGTACTGCTGGGTGGGAGGGCGCTTGGGGTTGTGCTGTTGTTGTCTAATTTTGCTGAAGGTTTTTGCGCTTCTATGTCCTGTGGAGTTGTTCATTATCTGAGTTCATGGATAGGGAAGGTCTGATGAGGCCAATCTAGGTATAGGATTGGTAGAGGGAATGAGACGAACCTCGGCCCTGTCTTTCGTCACGGCGTCCTCGACGTCTTTCTGCGAGTAGAAGTTGCCTGCTCCTCCGCGACCTGTTCGCAAGTATGCGTCGCCCATTTTCAATTTCTTAGTCCTTTCCCGCTTCCCTGTATCGAAATTAAATTTTGGGTTGTTGTGCGCTTCTTAAAATCTAACAATTCGTATGAAAGATCTAGAGAAATTTGCGCTTGGTATTGTAGAAGTTTCAGAAGTCGAGGTTGTTATTCGAGGGGTTTGAGAAACACGGCTGCCTTCAAGTGCGACAGGCAGACCCATTCATTCATTGGTCAATTCGTACTACTGATATGCGCGCTCACGACCTACCCGGGAAAACGCTGGTGTACTAAACGTACACCTTCTGTTGTGCTTTTTCTGGTTGCGATATATAGATACGCATGAAAAAAATCATCTATGTTTGTGATGTTCTAACTCTCGGATCGAATTTCTCCCAGTAATGCTAATAGCTCACCTAGGTATTTCACAGCAACATTGGTGAGTCTGCGAAGCTTTAAAATGCAGTGTTCCGCCCAGGGAAAAATATCAAGGTGTCGCGAATGCTACAATCTATAGTCGATTACTTCTTCTCCTTTTTTTAGGTTGAGATGAGCACCGGGCAATCGATTTTCCTGTGTCGTCGGTAACGCGTACGACGAATTAGTTGGTCTACCAGGCTGCGGCAGCTAACGCTTGTTTGGCCATCTTATAGCTCAGGCAACTTTGTGAGCAACGAAGCTTATATACAACCGACTGCGCATGTATCTAGAGATATGCGCAGGCTATCTTAAACTCTAAACATAACCCTGGTTACAGTCAATCGTTATTCCACTTCCTTTCCCCGAGGTGCGGCTGCAGCCTCGCTTAGGGAGCGTGGGGAGGACGGAGTGTGAGATATATGATGTTCACGTTGGAATAAAGCCGGGTGGGAAAGAGAAAAGATCCCCCAGTGATTAGGCAGACCTTTCGCCTCTCTATCAGGTGTTATCGAGGTCTCGTGAGGTTGCTAGGTTGCACATATTGTGCCTAGAATTGTGTCAGATTTAGCCAGCTGTCTAGGCCACAGCAACTTGACACATGGGAGGCCGCTTTTCCCATTATTAAATATCATGCTGTGCTGATTAACCTAGGCAGCGAAGAATCTTTGCAGCACGAGGCAGATGAGTCATCAATGAACTGTTAGAGTCGGTCACTCGAGAAATCCGAGGGCCGTAATTCTACCGCAACGGCCAATTTGTTCGCGGATGCACGGCAAGTTTTGTCTTTTGTTGTCTAGCCTGGAGAAAGTTGTCATGATGTATCCTAGGCATTCATGTATCGTGCACAGTATGAATACGAAATACACTTTTCCCTTGACATCCGATATCATGGGTATTGTCCCATTCAACTACAGGATTACGGAAACACTCGGCATATCATGACACGTCTCGGATTTTGGAATTATTAGCCTGATTTTCTTGGGGTCTAAAAAAAGACTCAAAATGATGATGAATCAGTAAGCTGCAAAAAAAAAAAAAAAGAATGTTTTGGAAGCTGTATCATCGTGAGGATCGCTGGCGACGTCATACCGGGGCGGGAAACGGCCCGCATGCAGAAATGGGTGTTTCGGGGCGCTCCCGCATCGAGGCCCCCATTCTGAAAGAGATGGAAGAATTCCATTCACCTAGCAAAGCAAAGACGATGTTGAAGACACACTAGATAACCCTATTGCGGAATAGTATACACTAGCTTAGCTACTTGCTCTGCATGCCAACGAGATCTCTCAGGTTCGTGAAGGAGATCGATCAGCTCGTGTCTGTGTGAACCAAAGACCAGCGCAGAGACGACCTTACCGTTCCAAGGTAAGCGGCCTTTTTTTTCTACTCACTTTTCTTTTTTTCTTCGAAAGCTGAGGCACTGTATGCGAGGCTCTCGTGAGGCTGTATCATGAAAACCGCTCACACACCTGTCAGCGATGTATGGGAATCCTCCCACTGGCGTCTAGGGCAATCCAGTTCCCCGAGCGCTTGGTAGAACGACGACAAAGGCATTTTCGTGTCATTTTTGTCTTTTTTATACAACGGTTCCTTGACGCAGATCTGGGTACGATCAGTCAGATCGGAACTGATGATACTGCGCAGGGTAGTACTGTACCTGCATTAAATATGACTGGTCCCAACTGCATAACATTCTTGCTTGCCTTTCTCACGATCCTGCTCCCAGCTCCCGGACAGTCGGGAGCAGGTAGCCCGGGCGTGGCTGGTGTGTGTGTGCCCACGTCAGCCGCCGAAGCTGATATTGGTGGTCAGATTCCGCATACGCGTGCAAACATAGGGCACTCTATACACGGGCACGCTAGATCAATGCATACGCAGCATTCTGTATCCGGAAGCTGGTGAGCCATACCAGTAAGTTGGCTGGATTCCTCCCAGCACTATTGGCTTTCCGCGATTTAGCTCATCTCCGAATTGGCCTTTGGGACCGGGAGGAAATGTCAACCCATCTTGTAGGCCGGTATTGTAATTCTTTTCTTCTCTCTCTCATCAACCCACAAGTCAGATGTGGTGGGCTGAGAGTCCTGCCATGAAGTACTAGTAGATCATACGCTGATCACTTAAAGCCTTGTAGCTAATAGTACTTGTAGGACCAATCTGCCTCAGCCCTAAATTAAAAATCTTAGGGTGCCCGACAACCGGTAGGATAAACAATGATTAGTGTCTTTGAGTGACCTCGAGATCCGACGTCCTAGACAGCGCACAAGTTATCTTACTCTGTATCCAATTAACATTCGACTTTCTTGCTAGTATTGTAGTAGTACTACCTAAACCAGACACCGGTCTTCGGTGAGACGAGCAGGTCAGCAGGTCAGCAGGTGAGTTACCGTGCTCAGTAGTATTAGTGATTTCTAAATTTGTGTATTCGTTCTCTCCATAATTTGTAGCACCGACGATCATCGAATAACTATCTAAGCTAAGCGCGAACCTGTATGAATAGCTCATTGGCAGATTTTTTGGCAATTCAAAAGTGACACTGACATTCCATATGCTTTGACAGAGGTAGTGTAGAGAAGCCCTTAGGGTTCGCCCTCAATGGCAAAACAGCCGACAAGCTCACGAAACAGTGGACTTATTAGTATAGAAATAAACCTATCTTGTGGGATACTACCTACGTTTTAGCCACCAAGGTTCTGGACCGTGGACAGGCAACCCTGTTCGTCTCCCACCAAAGAAACAACCTGTGATCCTAGAGCGTAACCAAGCACAGCGTTTAAGCTTGGGGTTGCCGCACACTACAGTAGTGTTAGTAGGCACAAGCAGGTTAAGAGAGAAAGATGGTGTGTAGTCCCACAGCGCAGCTGTGGTTGTAACTCGGGCAAGGTTCGGTTATGACGGGCGCAGGAACAAATAGAATGGAGACGCGCGACAAGAGTTATTCGTTGTACACCGAATTTGAAATCCCTCAGGTGCGTTTCAAACTTCTTACAGTGGTTCAAATAGCCATCACAAGGGTCAATTGAGGAAGTATTACAATATGTCAGTACGGTAGATAGTGTGAACATAAGGGGCGTGTAATCCGAGAAGTAAAGGGTGCCCGGCTAACCACCCAAGTGACACTAAATAGAGGTTGTATACCCTCTCGTCTCGTAGATTGGTCTGCCTACCTACAGTAGTCGACTCCGGATGATTGCTAGAATTAGAAGAGGCGTGAGCGTAGTGAGAATACACCTATGCTTTAGTGTAGACCCAAGAGACGCTGCAACCTTGAATCCTTCAAGCACAACCCCCGGCTCTTCATGCATGTAACGCGAAGGAGATTTCCCTGCGTCAAAGAAGGCGATTTCATGTGTCGATCACTCGAAACACTACGGCAGATATGCGAGAATAGACGTGCGACTGGACGTGCTAGTGCTAGCCAGGCACGAGTGGATTTCTCGATCCCAGCTTGACATCTCGATCAACGGGGGATTTTCATTTTTTTTTTTTTCCTCTCTTCGCTTGTCAATTGCTACGATGAAGAAGCTTAGCGGAAGCGCTTGCTGGCTTGCTGCAGGTGAGACAAGAATCACACTTCTGTTGTGTACTACCTTGACAACCAAAAAAAATAAAATAAAAATTGCTGCTCGCCTAAGAGGATCTTCGGATCCCGTGTGAGTTCTCACCGCGGACTAAGTACCTACCTCGGCATGTAGTGTATCAATTGATCAATATCACCTGCACCCAATCTGAACACTGCAGTACCTGTGTGTGTATCAGGGGATGGTCCCGCTACTATCTTACAGTAATAATAATCAAAAACGAAGGATTATTCGAAATTCGATGGGTACGCGTAATGACGGGACCGAAACTACCGTATCTACTTCCCTATCTTTCTGTCTAACCCAGGCTCACTACGAGAAGCCAGCGGGGGAAGCTAAATGGGCCTCGAGGATAAACGTAGCCGTAAACTGGGAATCTGAACGGAAACCGACGGCCCTCGGTCAGGCTTGGTACTCTGTCTGGCATCTCGTATACTATTATGCACACATATGGATCGTTGGTGTTGATGGCCGAGAGTAGGTAGTGTATGTAACATAGAATACAATAGTAAAGACATAAACTTGTTCTATCCCTGCTATCATTACCTACACACTGCCAAATCCGGCTTTGTCTACCTGGGTGCCATATCGCCTCTTGGACGAAATAGGAACTTGGATGAGAAGGCCACAGTAAGCTCTTTCTGTACGGCTTTTGGGTCACAGATCTGTGTATCCCGCGTAGGAAGTTCTGGACGAAGGAGTTATAGTTCAGCCCCAGGTGCAGCAGTGGATAAATCTCTTAGCAGGGGCAGAACATGGATGGCCAACAGCCTTGTGACCAAAACCAGTGCGGTACAGCACAGTAGTGCGCACCAGGTAGGGTATAACGTCGAACTAGAGAGGCTCAGCCACGATCGTAGGGGTGGTGTATGTGTAATACTGTACGGTACTGTGGACTACCTACTCAGCATCCGCGCTTGCATCATTGCTGGGTTCGAAACATGCCATGCCAGAAGTGTACCTATGTCAGACCATTATATAAGTGAGGACAGATGGCAATGAGGAGCTCAGGACCACGGTTGTTAGTAGATGAACAAGTGGCGGCTGTTTCGACCTATAGTTCAGAAACAGATCATCATCGTAACTGAAAATTTTCAAGTGATTCCATTATTTCCCGTCGCATTGCATTGCATTGCGAAAGTTGCGCTTGGATTCCAATGAATTCTACGCCGACGCAGTAGCTTAACGAAGCACGACGGCCCTAACTTGGAACCTATTGGATGGAGTTTCGACTAGAGGGAGTAGAGTAAAGGTAACCTTAATAGTGCAGAGAGACCAGATAGACGTGGGTGAAAGGTGGCATAAATTACCTAAATTAACTCAGAACAGTTGGACAACCGATATCAGTGTAGCAGCTAGAGGTAGTAGTATAGGTACCTTTCCGCGCCTAAACAGCCCCTGATAACACAGTATATCTAGCGCGCAATGTAGCGTACCCGACAGGATGAGGGGGAAGCACTCGAGGCACTGTCTCCATTCTGCCAGCTGCAGGTCGATGAGGGGTGATTTGCTACCGATCAACAGTGCATAAAACCAACGGAATACGAAATGCGCACTATACGAATATTGATGGCTAAGGTAGGTAGATAGAGGTTTTATGGAGAGAAGCAAACCAACACCCATAAAAAACAAATAGGATGGCTTATCCAAGGCATAGCAGAGGGAGTCCTAGCCTGTCTTACGGCTATTCTCGCTGTTATTGGTGTTGACTCAAAGAAATTTTAACGATGGATATAAAGCTATCTCAATGCTACACCTGAGGCTAGTAATGGTAGGACAGCGACTTCGGATGCTTGATACTAGCACGATCCGAAATAAATGAGACGCCGAATTAGAGAGATAGATTATGATACGGGGTCAATTGCCAAACGTGAATTAGGTAATGGACCAGCTCTACTAGCAGAGAAGGACCTGGCTCTCTCAGCAACGACCTTACTGGTGCGTCCACGTCTTCGATGCTCATATAGTAACTTGAGGTGGTATTGATAGTCGTGGGCGACCATGGTTATTTCCTCGACACGACTAGACTATATAGACACCTGAGCAACACAGTCTGTGTAGTGTTACTTTTATACCTTCACGACAAGCAAGGTTCGGGTCTGCTCAATGTTTCTGTTTCGCTAGTATAGTGCTTGTGTTCTGTATAGGTATAACTGAAGAGGCCAATCAAAGCATAGCGTTGGCTATTAGTGCTACATCTGGGAAGAGGCTCTCGCTCCCTAATTGGCCAAGGAGACTTCTTCAGTGATACATGCGATGTTCGGGGCTTTTTTACCCTTTCTGCTTTCGTTCGAGCTAGCTATCAAGCTATTTAGACAGGCTGGATAAGTAGGCGCTGGAGAATATCAATATTCTGCATTGTTGGGGCGCTATCTCTCCCAAGTGCCGAATTCATACGAAACCAGGTAAACTGAGCCGGACCCGTACCCAATTAGGACGGCCTCTCCGCCTCAGAAAACCAGAGGCAGAAGGGAGAATTGATAACAAAGAGTGAGTTAAAACTAGTGCCTGGGATATGACAGGCGCAGTACTCCAAGTACAACTTTTAGTCACGAGGAACAGCCACTGCACATGATGAATCCGCTCCACTATCACACACACACACACACCATCTGGCCAACCGCCCGCGTGCTAGGTCTAGCGTAGGGAAACTTGGAAGAAGGTCATGGGCTTTACATACTGTAGTAGGTCTAGTAGGGTATACCTTTCGGTTGCGTACGTAACGATATTTCTACTTCCTTCCCACCCCTCCCCCTTCCTAAGGTAGGTAGGTATTCGCTATGGAATTGACACTAGAAGGATGTAGCCTGGCTTCGCCGTACCCCATATTTCCCGGCAGGTTTTATGCTAAGGTACGAATGTAGGCAAGTACTTACTTAAGTACTTACCTACGCGACTACTGCTAGTACGCTACTTGCCTAGAATTCCGCTGTGCCTCTACCTATCTTTAGAGCCACACAAAGCACGGGGAAGTCTAGCCCATTTTCATCCATCCACCAGAGTCCCATCATTCCCCCATGTCTGTATGCACTTGTTAGTCCAACTTAACCTCCCTAACTGCAGCCCATTACTACATAGTACTGTGCCCAGGTGTACTTTTATACCTCCCTCTGCGATTATAGGTACCTCCTACCACCAACTCAATTCCCAACTGCCCGCTTCTCTTGCTGTGTGATCTACCTGATCTTATTATTTTTTTTTGGTGGTATTAGCTGTCTTTGTTCTTTCCCAATTCCAAGGTCAATTTTTTTTTATTCTCTGGCCGTGCCGTTGATTAAAAAATTAAATTTTGAGAGTCAGCAGACAGGGCCAGTCATAGTGCTCCCTCTTACACCACACACCACACATAGGTAACCCTTGTTCGCCCATCCACCAACCCAGACTACTACTGCTGCTACCACCACCACCACACCACATTCGCCTACTCCAACCAACAACGGCATATTTCTCGCTCTCCTCAGCTTCACATTTGCTCTTGCTTCCCTATTTGCTCACCTCAATCCCGCTCTGTAGCTATCGGACACAAAAATAGTAGCATCGTCTTGTATTTTAGTTTTGTCGCACTCTTGTCTACGTGTTCGGCAATGGCCTCTTCCAAGGTAACCTCTTCAACCACTATGCCCATCTAGCTTATCTGGAGGGAGCTCGCCATGCTGATCACTCGTGGCCAACGTTGTAGGAAATCCCGACAACGACGAGGCCATTGACCCAACACCGCCAATCTATTTCCTCAGGCCCGACATCCGCCATGTCCTCCGTTCGCCCTGCCTCCCACTCCCGTAACAATTCCCACTCCCTTTCCGCTTTGTCCGGCGTCCACAATCCCACCCACCGTGTCACCCGCCGGAAGAGCATAACCAACCCTGTCACGAATGCCGCCGCTGTCGTGGCCGCCCTGCAAGAGGCTGGCGAAAAGGTGACTGCCCTCCCTATCGCCGTTACCTCTCGCCGCGGCACGATGTCCAAGTCTGCCGCTACCGCCAGGGCTGCCGTCGTGGGCAGCCTACCTTCACCACCTGCCAGTCTACCGACCCATCGGTTCACAATGCACCCCAAACCGGAGGTACAGGAGAGCGCGATTGATGATGATTCCAATGACATGTCCGCCGACGAGGGGGAGAGTGGGCTGCAGAAGGCTCGGATTCGACGCGCGAGCGACGGCCAACCTCTTACCAAGGAGGGTAGGAAGAGTAACCGTGTCGAACTCCGATGCGACAAGTGTGGAAAGGGATACAAGCATAGCAGCTGCTTGACCAAGCATTTGTTTGTGCCCATTTTCTTACCCACTACCCTTTCCCTGCACTCCCTTGGCCAGGCCGCTGGATGATGTATTCGCTTCGAAAGGCCATGGACCGGCTTGCACACACCCAACCCTAGTGTCTATACGTGAACCTGTGTTGACGAATTGCTTGTCAGGTGGGAACACACTCCCGAATGGTCCTACACGTCCAAGCTTCTCATATCCAAGCATCAGCAAGTGCAATTGCTTGAAGCCGCGTCTGTCCTGGTTGCGATGAACAACAAAGATTCCACTACGCCACCGGACTCGGCCAAGGACTTTGCCAGCGAAGCAGGATCGGCATCTCCTACTGCTTCGGGCTACTCGGAACACCGTGACGGACACAGTTCCGCGGACACCACGCCACCACCTCAAGAGGGGTTCGCCGTGAGTAACGCTATGAATTATCGAGACGCCTCGAAGCGCTATAGCAACGGGAGCAACTACTCGAGGTCGTATCAGTCAGCGGTGCCGGGCTCTTTCCTCCCAGGTAGTTTGCCCCACAGGAGCGGATTTAGCCACAACCGTCATGGTAGTACGGACCGACGTCCTCTATCGTCTGGACTGAACAACACCGGTCAAGAGGATCGCGACCTCGCGGCGGCTGTCGAATTGCTCAGTTGCAGTATCGGCAGCAACGGAGGAAACCGAGACGCACGGCTTCCAGAGGACGCCCCTCCGGTTCCTCCCTTGCCTGCTCAGTATCTAGACCACGCGGCTTTTAGTAGCACTAGCTTTATCAACAGTTACACGACACAAATGCCGGAGAGTTTTACCCGCGGTGACTCCCGCCCGGTTGTCGATGTCAAGATGGAAGATAGCGAAGGAAGCATGGTAGACGAAGAGGAAGAGGAACGACGCTCCAGAGCGCGAAGCAGCGAGGAAGATGACGAAATGATGTTTGGGCGCATGGAGGAATAAGCCGGGGGCGTCATGGGTATGAGAAAGTTTCTCACTGTGGCGGGAAATGAGGCATGGTTTTGGTGTTTCCTTTGTACCACAAACACGTATATCAAGGCTTGTAAATGGGTGGTTCGCTCCGCCGCCGAGACCTTAGCACCGAAGAGTGGTGGTCCTCACCAGCAATGGGCTGGTGGAAGCAATCCCCACGAGGTTAAAGTGAGGTTCGGAGGGAGCGTCGAGCGAACGCCAACGACGACAAAGTTTTTAAAGTTGCACAACTCTGAGGCAGAGGGCACGGCGAGTGTATAACTGCGTACATATAATGTAGACGCAAGACACTCATTTATTTTATATGAGAGAAACCAAATCAAACAAACTTTGAGTCGCTTATATCGGGCTCGCTGGAGGACGATTGCTTGCAGCTTGGATTTTCAGCTCCCACAGTCTTGGTAGGGCTGCGCTTGTGATGACCTGCATGGTACTGCGTAATGAACCGCCACTGAGTCAAATGAATTGAGAAAGACAGGGATTGTCCTGAGGGCATTAAAGCTCACGTCCTAGGAGACGGGACAATGCAAACAAACAAACAAACAGACTGTCTGCCTGTCTTCTGTCCCAAACACTGGGAACCAGGAGTGTTTGGAGTGTTTGGAGTGTAGAAGAGTCTGGATGAGAGGTAAGAGAGGCGGAAACTCCGCAATCGAGATGGCTTCGGAGCCGCCCTTATGAGGAACTGCTACTCTGGGTTAATCAAACGATCAGCAGTGGGGTTTTGAAGTGAAGATCCCCAAATACCTGGGGAGACGACGTCACGTCACTGGCGGTGGAGGAGAGACTTGTCAGTTCTCAGATTTTGTATGGAGAGCTACTAGTAGTGACAAGCTCAGCACGGCGCGGGCGCGACACACAGCACAACAACAAGCTCAGCTAGCTACCTAGCAGTAGGTAGGTAGCTACCGAAGCTTCCCTCTTACTACTTAGTACCTACACAACGCTACCTTGCAAATCCGACTGGTTGCCCCTCCTCATCTTCTGTTTTTTCTACACTACCTACACGAAATAAGAATAACAACGTGAGCAACTTCAATCTTAAATAACGTAGATGCAGATCTTCAATTTTTAGTTCTTTCCTTTTTCTTTTACTGCTATGCCATTTTCTCTATTTCAACTGTGCCGGACTTCTTTTTACCTTTCTCAACTAACAACACCATCGCGAAGCTATCAAAACCTATCTCTTGTTGTTATTGTTATTTCCAAGCAAATCAACAATGCGCACGAGACGTCAAGACAAAGCTGCCGCCGAAGCTGCCGCTTCGCCTGCTGAAAAGCAAGAATTGGATTCGAAGGCCATCTCTCCAGTTACTAGCAGCGATGAGAAAGATGCACAGTCACCGCGCACCACTGTTACCATCTCGAAAATCGAGGGCCCTGTCGTCAGCCGCGCGGAAAACAAGCCGCGGTCTAAGCTGCCGACGCCAATACAATTCCCTCTTGTTGCGATTCTCAGCCTCGCTATCTCGGAGTTGGGATATTCGCTCCTGTGGCCCTACACGCAGGGAACTCTCTCTACGCACGCGCGACTTCTGGGGACTTGGGCCGAGGTTGGAGCTGTAACGGGCTGGCGACTGTGCGTATCTCTTGTCCCTTGCTCTCCCTCTCTATATTCGCTTGAGCTGTTTCCAGATCGCGCCGTTGTTTGCATTGTGTACTAACCGTGTCGATTATGGCAGATTTGAGCTTGCGCTTGGATGGTTCGGCGACTACGATGGTTATGACATCACTGCGCTGAATCTGCTCTCTCAAGGTCCTCATGTAAGCGACGCGATTCCCGAGGAGCGCATCCCTTCGTGGTTCATGTGTAGCTTGTTTCGATACTGACCGCGATCATCGCACAGCTCTACCTGCTCTTCGCGCATTATGACACCCCTGCATTTGCGCTCCTCATAACTGTTGTCGTCGAAACCCTGGCGACATACATTCCGTTCCGTTTGCTTCGCCCACTATCGCGTGTTCACGCAAACCCGACCGCCGTCCCCAATGCGGATATCCTGGCCGACGCGCCCATCGCGCTCCTCACGACGCTGCTCGCCGGCGCCATTTACAGCGTGACCCTGCTCTTCGCTTACGCGACTTACCTTCCGAATGCTCTGGTGGTGCACTTCGCGGACCTGCCATCGCTGGTGCGCGCCAACGAATCGAGCTACGTGGGTCTGCTGCCCGTAACACTGGTGCTCGGCTTCGCGGCTCGCGTCTTCATATTCACGCCAGCGGAGGCCACGGGACGCACACCGGCCGATGCCGAGAACGAGGCGTTCGATCCTGTCAAGGCCAGCTTGCGCGAGACCGTGCGGTGGAACTTCTTGGGCTGGTCCTCGCAAACCAAGGTGGCGATACAACGTACGGCATTGGTCATGGCCGTCACCGGTGTCAACACGTTCTTGCGGACGTGGCTTACTATCATGGGCGTGGAGATGGCAGGTGCTACGGCCTGGAGTAGTGTCTGGGTTCTAGCCGCTGCTATCACTGGCTTAGCCCTCAGTGCTGTCGGTGGAGTTTAAGTCTTTCGTAGGAAGGAGATTGGATCTGTGTTTCTGCGGGTTAAGCTGGGGAGAAAGGGATGACGAAGTTGGTGTGGCGTTCGAGGTTGCAACGCAACAAACGCGCCAAGGAGATATCCCAAATTTTCTCTTACACGGATGCTTGTACGTACCCATCGTGAAATGGTTCATAATGTCTATTCTATCAAATTTCATTAATTGTGTCAGTATCTGGAATACGAAGGGTTCGTGTGAATTTGACCTGGTCATATGGGGTGTCAGTGAGCTCCTCGGTATAAGATACTACAGCGTCTGCTCCAGATGATATTGGATACGTCTGGCTAGATAGGAACAATGACCAACTGGAGGACAAAAGGCCATATCTATATGTCGTTTAAAAAGAGCGAATTAACGCAACTGCCTGTGCTTGTTCGATATCTATTAGGCGCCTTGGTCTTCACAACTCAGTCTCTCAATCTAGGAATATCATCGTCAACGCCGCTCAATATTCCTACTCAACTGCAAGATATCCCCATACATACAAGAACGCTTAACACGATCTCCGCTTGCATTTACTCATTCTGTTATCAGTATCTATATTGCATTCATTCATCTCACATCTTACTCACCCAAGGCCTCCCCGCCGTCCTATCACCCAAGATGAACACCGTCACCACGGCCGGCAAGCGCAAGCGCACCGAAACCGCAGAGCCATCCGACCAACGCGAACGCAAACGGCGCGACAGACAGAAGGCACAGAAAGAAATAGAGATGCCCAAGGTCGTGACGAGAGAGTGGCTGACGGAGCACGGATGGAGGATCGAAGAAGCAGATCTCTCCGCGAACAAGGCGTTTCTCTCTGGTCGCGTGATCGTCAAGGGCCGGCTTCACACCACCGATAAGCTGTGCGTGAAGGGCAGAGTTGCTGTTACGGAGAAGCTTGTGTGCGAGGGGAATCTTACGCTTTGTGGGAGTCTTCATTGTCGGTATGTATGTTTTGGTGGTGATTGCCTTATATACATCCCTAGGAGCATCATTTTGTTGTTTGTGTCTTGGAGGGAGATGTTTGGAATGGAATGTATGGGTTTGATGATCGGCTTGCTAATGGATTGATGTATATTTCCAGCGCCACGCCCGCCATGGTCAAGACTATGATTGTCGTCTGCAAAGGGATCATCCAGTAAGTGCCTCGTGATTCCTGGTTTCATTTTGTGCTGGATATGGGGCGTTCTACTAGGTTAGTGTATTCAACTAACAAACTGTATAGTGGTGATGTGGTGGTGAACGCCGGCGTCTACGTCAGCGGCTCCTGTAGAGTCTTCGGTACGCTCACCGTTACCGGAGACCTGCACCTCCGAGGTTACTTGTACGTGGAGCTCCCTGCCTTATTGTGTTTATTTTCGAGACGTCGTATCGGATTCATACACCCCATCATAGCTGTGAAAGTGTGTCGAGACGGTTAGCTACTTGATGGCTAACTTAGTCCCTATGTGTGTGTGCTTAGAAGATGCAAGTCTCTCTTTTTAACCGGCGAGGTCAAGAGGTTTGGAACAAACACGAGGCTCAAGGTGGACGGCGAGCGCGTAGAGAATGGAGTGGATCTTGCTTTTAATGAACTGGCTGGTTCGTTGAGGCAATATCATCTGGCGAACTGCTAGTTGGGAACAAGGAGTTGGGTGATTTCGAGTGCCTGTCGAGGTGCATTGCGGTATTGCGTGGTGGGTAGTCTCTTGGGACGCAGTGCTTTCAAACCATATCTAGCTATTTTATACACTACCTACATAGGTATGTATGGCTCTACGGAATGCTAGAGGTCGTGCCGTTGCAAGGAGCTTGGTACAACTGGGGTCGTTACATCCCCGCGATGTGGAGCCGTAGCTCCCGTGCATGCTGTATCCTTGCATTATCTCCGTCTCCGCCTACTAGGATTAGTACTCCGTAAACTCAAAATGGATTGCAGCCTGTTTTACTGAATTAATATCTTTAGATCAATAATCTAACCAAATTAGTATCGCGCCTTCCTCGTTAACCGATACTTCAACGTCCTCTCAACACGCTACAACTAAAACACGGCGAACGCGAGGTAAGTCCTGTCCACCATTGCTTCTGTTTGAGCCTAAGGTCGATGCGGACTCTTATCTTGCGCCCTATAACTAAACCTATGCCATGTACTCATTAACATGATGTCCAGAGATTAGGATTGCCTTCCCTGAACTATGCGCTCCAGTCATGGCTGCTATAGTGGAAGCAAATACGGATAGAGACCACGGGGACATGGGTGGCGATATCTCTCCAAAGCATCCTGCTATGCCGCCATTAGGTGCCGCCAACAATGACCTCGAGCCGCTGTCGATGCGTGCCGATCCAGATGCGTCAGCGACCGTGACCGACTTCCTAGATTTTACAGAGCATCTGCCCTCCGACATCACCCGCTCCCTTACCTTGATCGCCCAGCTCGACAGCTCCTACATCGACTCATCCGCCGCAGTGAACGAGCTCACCACACTCTGGGGAAAGCTACCGACGCTGCCCTCTGCCGAGCGCGTCGACCCTGTTAAGCTTCGCTCCGATATTTCTGATAAGCTTAATCATGCGCTCAGCTCCCGCACTTACGCTCACGCCGAGGCGTGTCGCATGTTGGACATCGTCAGTAGGCATCATAACAGGATCCAGACCATCTTGAGCAAACTTAACACAATGCGCGACAATTTCCCCACAGTCGAGGAACAGGAACAGAGGAGCCCGGTTCAGGCCAAATCCCCACAACTGGTCCGCGGTCCCAAGATCACCCTCCGTGTTGATAGCAATGGGGAGAAAATGCGACCTCGACGAATCATAGTTCCTGGCGAGGTGCTTGGCCCACACGAGGTCGACTTCAACGTCTACAGCGACTCTAGCGAGGACAGTTCTGAAGACGAAATCTCAGTTTCTCCTCCCAGGCGCCCCACGGCAGAAAGCACGCGCATCAAGTTGGTTAAACCAATCAAGTCCCTTAAGCAGCAGAGACCTCCAAAGCCACCTCGACCGGCGCGACCCCACGGACGGGACAATGGTCCGCCCCCCGTATCTACAAGTACTGCTCTAGCAAAACTTAAACCGCCACCCGAGAATGCCGTCCCAGGTAGCACAGATGCTCCATGGCTTCAGCTTACCCAATATGAGCTTGCAAAACTTAGGAAGAGGATGAAGAAGAATTCTCAGTGGATCCCAAGCGACACTATGATTGCACGAGAGCTGAAGAATCTCGGCCGCGGGGTGGAAGCGTTCAAGGATGCTCAAAAGAAAGCCGAGGAGGAGGGAAGACCATTTGAACCTAACCTTCCTGCACCGGTGGTGGACTCTGAATCTGGTATCCCACATCCGCCTGAAGGCGCTATTAGTGCTGATGCCTTGACGGCTGATGAAGTGCAGCTGAGCAATCGCGGAATGAAATTGAACGAAGCTAAGAAGTTGAAACGCGAGACCCTCGCCCGGATGGCTGCCGAGGAAGCAGAGGAGTCAGCTAGGAAAATGGCCGAAGCTGCTCGGATCTTCATGAACCATGAAGCCTCACCATCCGTAGCCGGCAGTTCACATGATAAGTCCCAAGACACCGGACCGAGCCAGGGAAGATCTTCGAGCAAGTCTAAGAACAAGAAGCGAAAGCGCGATTCCTTGTCCGAGACCCCGGCTCCAGAGAAGCATCAAAGTGCCGAACCTGTACCCTCGAATCAGACGCCAACTCTGCCGCCAACCCAACCCGAGAAGCCGCAGTTAAAGCGTACCAAGACGGAGACGCCAGTCCCTCCACCTCAAATCACCCCGCGGCCTCCGTCGGCGCCCCCTCAACCTACTACTGCTCCCCCGACGCATTCGGTCCCGGTTGAAACTCCAGTACCAGTTCCACAGCTCGGCAGAACAGGCCTTACATCCAAGACGCCTGTACCCGTACCAGTACCAATCACTGTCCCCTCAGACTCATCCATCGTGGCTGTAAGGACGGCTGCATCTTCAGGTCAGACGAGCCCAGTCCCACCGTCTACCATTACTACTACAGTTCCTACCAAGCCTCCCGCGGAAACTCCAGTGCCCCCTCCCGTCAAGACGTCTACCACCCCCATCCTCCCTCCGGTTCGAGATCTTCCAAAGCGAGAAACCCGCCAGACCATGCAACCAGCCGCGGCCACTCTCAAACAGCCTAACAGCTCCCGCGGTAATACACCCGCACCAGCGCCCGCGGCTCCTCCTGCCCCTCCGGCCCCTCCTGCTCCTCCTGCCCTCCCTATCCCCCCTGTCCCCGTGCCTGAACAGCAGCCACAATCAGCCCCTCTTCGGCGACCTGTCTCGCGAGGGAAAGCTGCAAGCCAGGAGCCTCCGCCGACGCTCGCAGCGGAACGGCCTCGCCGTGCCAGCACTGCTAGAAATACCCCAGCGCCCGAAGTTCGTCAGCCTAGTAAGCGTGCCAAGCGACCGGCGCCGGGTGTGGTGACAACCAATTCTGGTGGCACTAGCGCTATAGGAAAACGCAAGGCAGCACCACGCAAGAAAGCCAGGGGTGGCACTAAGAGAGAGAAGGGCACCAACCAACAGCCGGAACCTGAGGTGGAAGTCGAGGTTGATGACGACGGAAATATCATCGACCCGGATGAGCCAAGATACTGTCTATGTAACAGAGTCAGCTTTGGCACTATGATTCAGTGCGATAACATTGATGTGAGCAAAGACTACAAAAAACCCCCTCAAACGCTGCATACCAGTAGCAAAAGGCGTCAACAGGCACTAACCCGAGCGGATCAACAGAACTGCGAGAAGGAGTGGTTTCATCTCGAGTGCGTAGGCCTCTCTGAGATACCAGCGCGCACAACAAAGTGGTATTGTCCGCAATGTCGCATCCTCCTGAACATCGGAGAACGGGGAGAAGTGACGTCACGCGGGATCAAGATGTGAGGTCTATCGTTTCATTAACAGTGTTCAGAGGAAGAGCAAGTATCGATATATGATTCCCGGTTGCGCACTGGGCTCCTCGTGCACACACACTTAATCAAGGTTGCATTTGCCTGTGGCCAATTCCGGCTTTCGATTATCTGCTCCTCGAGAAGCACTTGGTGTCGGCGGATATCACAGCTCGCGAAGTTTTCGGCAGTACTATTACGATTGTCTCGAGTTCTTACATTTCAAAGGAGCTGCGTTGGGGAGTTTTGATACCAATGTAGAGTATGGTGAATGGCGTTCAGGGGGTGATATAAACTATTAACTCGACCCTCTTAGTCCAAGAGAGGGTCCAATCATCCAGATTTTGATTCTATAGATCGTCTCGGAGAATGATAATGAGCTGCAGACGACTCGTAGCTTATAAAATAGGTGCTATATCGCGGTTCACTACACGCAGTACAAATAAAATACATGGTGCGCTAAAGTTTTACTTCTATCTACGACTTGGTGAATGGCTTGCGAGCAAAAGTGATCTACGCAAGTGTCGAAATTGTAGTCGTAATTAATGGACTCCCCGGCCCCGCATTAGATCTATATAGCATGGATTCATGAGAGCACTTAGACTATTTATCCATTTTGAGAGGAAAATATCTTGAAGAATGTCATGATTCTCTTGCTAAGCTCCCTTTGAACTACGTCACGACACTTGAGTTCATTCTTTATACATCCTTATACTGAAACTCCTTGAGTTTGGTTGGTCTGACGATGCCGGATTACACGGCGACTTACCCGACCGGTGGCGTCACGGTTGACGAGAGGGTCAAGGCGTTTATCTCGGCCTTCTACGCCGTCTCCGACGATCCCGAGAGGAACGATGAGTGGGTGGATTATTTCGTGCCTGATGCTAGCCTTGTTATGGGGGATAAGAAGGCTAGTAGTATTGAGGGTATGTACAGATACTTAAGTTATATCTTAGCTATCATCATTTGGTTATTTCACTAACTAACTCTATGAAAATCAGAGATTCGTGCGTTGCGCAAGGGTATGTGGGAGAAGAGTGAGTAAAGCCATTATTTCCGAGTGCTAATGCGTCGTCTTGCTAAAACCGAGATATTACAGTTAAGTCGCGAAGACATAAGCTAGATAAAGTATTCCCGGCTGTGTTTGAACCGCCTGGACACGAGCATGAGAAGCGATTTGAATACATGCTCTACGGCACGGTGGATATGGAGCTGAAGAGTGGCGAGGCGATCACGGGACAATGGGCTGGGCGCGCGGTCCTCAGAGATGGCGAGGGAGGACTCAGGTATACGTTTTATCAGGTGTATATTCACACCTAGGTCAACTTTCCCCCTCACCGAGACTAGTACCAGGTGAAAATGTAATACATATATCCCCCGACACTGATCTTGTGTACCAGTCCTCGTGCTCTCGTTGCTAGGTGGCGAGTGGCGCAGTATACTGACGACGAACGTTTAATCTAAGCCGCTGTGCCCGTGGCATCGTGATCGACTGGCAGAAAGAGACGTTCATTTAGAAATCAATCATGGGGGGTTTAGCTGCCATCAGCTGACTGTTGAGGTTATGTCACTTCCTGTTTTAGAGTTATGTACACCTGGCGACCCCTCATGTCAGGGACGGACCCGCGGCTATTGTCACGTTTCTTTGTTGGAAATTGTATTGGCAGAGGCGTGACTTTTAGTGTAAATTCGATTAATGTCCTTTTGATTTACTGAGTTATTGGCAGAACAGGTCATCACTTGGTTGGCAGAAACGGATGATGAATCATCCGGGGGGCTGTCGAGTCCAAGAGTCATCGGCGCAAACATACCTGGGTAGCTGCCTACATGCCTACTTACACATCCAGAAATTATGATGAAGTCATCGCTGTGACGGGAGAAGCTTGGTAATAGAATAACGAAAGCCCCGAGCTTATTCTGACCTGTAGGGATCGTGCTATATTTGTCCATCTGATTGTGTGTCCTTTCAAGTTTTATTTAACAGGCCCTGGACGGAAGCGATGATGCAACGGGTCAGTTTCTGTTATTGTTCTTCGAGTACGAAGTGCTTAGGAGCCCTCATTCCCTCTATGTAGCTGTTAGAACAGGCACTTAGGTTTCACATGAATCCGGGATCATGTTGGTAAGTTGGGATGTATGGAATTGGAAACGGGGGCCTCGTTACCCCTCTATCTGTCCCCTCCTGTGTCTTTGTCTTGGCTTCTACAACAATGGCATTGCCCCTCATCAGTGTCACTCGGGCGCGCCTGACCTTGGGGTCTAATAAGGGCTCAAAGAAACTGGGGCGAGCTGGGGCTTTCCGACCGGAGAGAATAAGTGTGACGCTTGCCGATTGCCCGGTTCCATTCCAGTGCCATCTGCATCATGCACCTAGCCCTCTAGTGCAGTTGGTTGTCATTACTTGAGGTACCTAACAATGCTACCTAGGTACTGTATTGTCCACGCAGGAGGTCGTGGTTGACTGGCTAAGCGCCGACATTCTAATTCAAAACGTTTTTCGGTATTCGTACCTGCCTAAAGACTAAATTACTGGTCCCAGGTAAGTTGTCTTCAGCAGGTACCCATTACTGTACTACCACCTGCGCATGACTTGAGGGACCTAAGCCTGAACTCTCGAAGGAGCTGAGATGGTCACCAGGTTTAGATCTAGAGACCCGGGACGATTGTTAGAGCTAGGCCATCTCAGCTCATCTGAGTGTATCCCACATGCCACACCCTCTCCACTTAATTACTTACTTCAGGTTACCTACCCACTGGCTTCACTACTACCTTTTGATAGTGCCTGGAGGGAAGTAGGCGCGCCTGTCCTATTCCGTTATCGTTACTGCAATCATTGATGTTATGCAGCCCTCCATTCCCCCTTGTGGCCGCCGAGGTACATGACGTGCGCAGATGCGTGGGCCTTATCTCAAGTACCTATTCTCAATGTTCCTTGTCCCTCCCCCCCCACTTCCACTTCACCCTAGGCTGTTAACATCCCCTGCGGATACTCGAAAGGGGTACCTTGACGGGCCTGAGGTGACCTGTCCTGCATCTAGGTACTTCATGTAGCGCAGATAGGCTTTCAAGTGATGCAGGTGTCCAATGCCCTGTCCTGCCTCATCCACATGCCCAGGTAACGAGGTCTGTACCTAGCTCGTTACATATATATAGGTAACTGGGTAAGGAGAGCTACGCCCTGCTGCCTACCTAACATACTCCGAGGTACTTAGACGCAGCCACTACAGTACTTACCCGGGGACTTGCCCCGCCATCGATACCTACCAACACTCATCCTCGTCCTCGTACCGGTCCGGAGTCGACCTCACTTGCTCTGACCCTATCACCTGGCTTCCTCCTTCAACTCTGACTCTACTTGACCTTCCTTTGACCTGGCACATCCCGTGTGAATACTGTTAGCTTCGTTTATCTCCTTTCTATTGAATACATTCTACGTGAAACGACCTGTTGAATCTGCTCCGACTGCTCGCAAAGTTGTAATAATACCATTCTCTCTCAGCCTAAGCTGCGTGTCCATTCTTTGTAGTTCCCCCGCCGACTCTACCGGCTCCTCGCTACGCGCGCTTGTCTTCGTCATCCCGCTCCTTAGTAGCAACGCATTCGACATTCCTGCCGCTGCCTTGCAAAAGACCCGTGATACTAACCGGCAACTGTTCGTTCGAACTCCCCGATTACGGCGATCGACCGGCGTCCTGCGGCGAGGTTAACATCAGCGAAGTTGAGCTCTCAGGAGAGCTCTTCTGCTGGCGAGCAGGAAACTGCCCCAGCCTTGTCGGTAGCGTTTCTCTATGCCCGGTTCGTCAACCCACGATCCGTCCACGACGTCGGACTCCTCTGTCCCCCCGAGTAAGCCGCGTCAGAAACGGAAACAGAAGCTTACTGGGACCGACTCTCCAGGTTCAAAGAAGAAGGACAAAAATGTCAAAGACCCTGGCGGAGTCGTTGCGGCGGTGACAAGACATGGAGCCAAGTTCTCGTACGTCGGCAACTATTTTCTTGGTTCCATGTATTAGGCATCAAACATTAGATGTCCACGTACACGTTCTGTTCTTGTAGTCACGGTCAACTCTGCCTGTCCTAGCTTCACAGTCGCCAGTGTTGGCCACGTTTTCCTGTGACAACGTCTGACATCGATCTTCTATAGTGATAGCAACGCTGGCAAAGACGCGTCCCCGTCTGTTGAGACTCCTCCCTCGCCGTCTCCGGATCTCGAGCCCGCTAGGCCTGCCTCGATTCCGACCAAAGGAAATCCGCCTGTATCACCCCTTTTAGATGCCGTGTCAGCAACGTCAATTTCCGGCAGCACGGCTCCCAGCACCAATGACTGGACCAGGGCCATGGGACCACTTTCTGGTTCACCTTCCAACTTGATTAGTATCATGGGAGATTCACCGCCCACCCAGCCGTCATCCTATGAGGATTCGAGGGGCATGTCGTACGCCTGGGGTGCTCAACAACAGCAGCGACGGCATTACGTGAATAGCAATCCCTACTCTGCTTCGCCCCCACCTAATAGTGGCAGACGACCTCTAAGTTTCCAAATGGACCATTATCCTGCCAACGATTTCCGCTCTCAGGCATCTTCACCTCCCAGTGCTAGAAGAAGTTCGATGCACTCGCCTTTCGCGCCGCCACGAGTTGGAACCAACCCACCTCTACCTCATCAGCCCCAAGCTCACTTCTACGGTGCGCCCGATATCGATCTCGATATGCATCCTAAGACGGGCCTCAAAGCTGGGGAAAGGGGCTTTTATTTTGGGTTTGATACGCTTCCTAGACCGAACAATACACAGACGTCTGGTAATGATCACGTTGTTCTCGCAGGCTATGAAGGTGGCATGGACATCTACAGCGTTGGGAAGAGAGGGGTGGAGCCTCTCGCCACTCTGAAAGGACTGCGAGGTGGTGTTTGTAATGCGAAGATATTACCCTGGAATGGCGTATCGGATCCCTTCGGCATTTTTCCTTTGGTAGCTGTTGTGATCCATGGCCCGGTGCCTCCGCCTAATGTTCCTGATATTGCAGTAGGGACAGCGTTCGACAACACTTCAAGCCCCCGATTAGACGGCATTCACACTCCTCAGTCGGATTCTCACCAGCGGCAAGTCAGTGTCGGGAAGAGCATACCAATTATTGAAGCGTATCAGACCTCAGTCGAGGTGTACTCTTTGGTAACCAATCAGCTAATCGACGTATTGTTGGAAGCACCGAAAACACCCATCAAAGCCTCGGTAACCAGCCCTGTCTTCAGAAGCCCTCCACCAACTGGCGCTTTTCAGGTTCACGCTGAAGATGGAAACATAGTAGTAGCTTCGGGCACAACGGGCGAGTGTTGGGTTTATCGACAAATCAGGTACGAGCAAGAGCCTGGTTATAGATTTACATGTGTCGGTAAGCTATGGACAAGTTTGCAACAAGGCCTCAAAAGCGATACGACAGCAGAAGATGAAGGCGGTTCCATTCCGCTACCTCCGCGAAAGCGACCACAGACGCCTATTCTCGCAGTTAGCGGAAGATGGCTAGCATACTGTCCCCCGCCCGCTTCGTCTCAGATTGCCTTGAATGCTTTGATCCCAGTACCCCCTGAGGGGAAAACACCAGGATTATCGACGCTCACTTCACCTGTACTCCCAAACGAGAGTTCAGAAGTCGACCAGCCCATCTCCGATGGCGTCATGAACCGCATCATGAGAGAGACCACACAGGAATTTATACAAGGAGCACGCTGGGTTGGAAAACAAGGGAAGCAATGGTGGAACAGTTATTGGAAGCCAGGGCAGCAACCGCCCGCGAGACAACCGACTGTAGGCTCGCCTCCATGGGGGTCAGCATACCCTGGGCGGTCCGAGGCTGCACAATTCCCACCAACCTATGGTGTCTCTGGACAAGCTGTGACGAAGGAACCCGGACTCGTATCTATCGTTGATATGCAAAGTCTGATGAGTTCTACCTACATTCATCCCACCACGACTTTCAAGCCACCACTTGGTTGTAGTTTTCTGTCTTTTTCTCCCACCGGGTCCTCTCTCTTTACTGCAAGCAATAAAGGAGACGTGCAAACGGTTTGGGATTTAATGCGCATCCACTATACAAAGTCATCCCCGCTACAGCACTCCCAACCAAACAACGGACATGCGACCCGAGTCAGGCAGGTTGCTCAGTTTTCACGCATGACGGTCGCTCGCATTGTGGATGTCGCTTGGGCCAGACCATGTGGCGAACGAGCTGCCATGGTGACGGAAAGAGGGACTGTACATCTATTAGACATGCCGCCCAGCGCCTTTACCTGGCCGCCTCCACGTAGACGCGTTGCTGCGCCAGAAGTAGCGCAGGGCGCTACTGAAAATTCTTCCTCGGCTGTTTCTATAGCTTCGAATGTATTAAGCTCTGCCTACGGGGCCACCCGACCGTTGCTTAATTCTCACCGGCGGAGTACCTCTAATTCGCAAGCCACATCGACTTTAATGGACCACGCTAGCTATGGGGGAAAGGTTCTCGCCGCGGGAATTAGTCATTCCTTGGGCAATGCCGGAACTGCCATTAACCATTTACGCCATACCGGTGAGAACCGGGTGAGTTTACCTTTGAGAAATATGCCAGCTGGGCCATCATGTGCTATCTGGATCACTGGCAAGAAACATCACACTCTGTTTGTACTGGGTGATGGTCAAGTCAGAATGTTCCCCAGCAAAGGTCGTAGGCCAAACGCTAGGAATGACCGGCCACGGTTTGCCCGCGGGAGAAAGTACAATGATTTTAAATTGAGGGATCTACCGAACGATTTTATTGCGCCTCTGATAAAACAGATCATCGATCCCATTGAGGATCTCGACCTTTCAAGCCCAGACTATGACGGCGGCAATACACTGGTTCTTCATGCCCGGCCACGTTTGGACGATTTTGATCACAGCCCCGAAGCAGCGATCCCTCAAGCAGAGATAGAATCCAATGCCCCCTACCAACCGTTCCACACTGATAGGCGGGTTAGCCTGCATATTCACAAGGGCACAGATAATGACAGCGACATGTCCTCCATTATACGGCACATAGACTCGGCCAAACTGGATGATACACAGAAACGTGCCAGACGTCGCCAGTCTAAACCGGTTACCAACCAGGCATGGGCCTTTGGGCAAACAATCAGCACCGTCAAACTGGACCTCGGCCTGCCAGCAGTGACAGATGAGGAGATTAGCAATAGTATTGATGATCACCGGGCCTTACCTGTATCAGCTATGGAACGGGTCTTGCAAGTTGGTGAGAACGATGAGCAGATTGTTGTGACTACGCGGCGTCGTCGGGGTGGTAACCGAGCTGTGGACGCCGACGAAGACGGTTTCTTTGAAGACGATTGCGAAGTGCTTGATTTTGCTGACCAGCGAGTATAATACGGTTGGTGGACAGCGTGAGTTTGTGGTTTTTCTTCTATACAACTGACTTTGGCACGTTCTTTGCGGCTGGATTCAGTCCCACACGCAGGTTCCTCTGAAGATCAAGAGAATTGTGGTTTTGGTCAACTTTAGATGAATGCACCGACTTGGTCCTCGCTTGATTTTGATAAATGCCTAACGTCTGGCCTTGGAGTAATGGCGTCGATCTCGGCATTTATCAATGCACATATACTATGCATGGTCTCACTCAGCATGAGAAGTCACTCGCGATACAATAGACACCGTTGAAATCACCCCTTTAATAATAGTCTAAACCCGTGAAATATTTCGGTGAATACATGCATCTTGGATTGCCTTAGCGACACAACGGCAGATAATATTGCTACCCCTGTTTGCGAATGCGATTCGACGATCCATTAGATGACCCATTTCGCTGGTTTTTTATATTTTGGGATTTTAGTTTCCCTTGAATGATATTACGATCCTTCCAAGAGATGCATCTCTCTCTTTCTCTATTAATATCGGTTCCCCTCCTATACCAAACGCCGAAAAGGGGGGATTCTGAGTCTGTGTAACCCTATCCCTATCTCTACCTCTACCTCTTGTCTCTGCCTTTGTACGTCTTTTCCGTCTTTCCCCGTCTACGCCTTCTTCTTGCCGGCGATGGCCTTGGCCTTGGCGGCCTTCTTCCTGTTGCTCCGGATCATGACGACGCTCAGGAAGGAACCAACGACGGCCGAGCCCAGCAGAATCAGGATCACGGGTATGCGGATGGCCCACTCGCGCGGGGGGAAGAAGCTGTGGAGGGGGTGGTCGAGGTCGACGAAGGGCTGTAAGTCGTTTTGTTAGTGAGGGAATGAGAGAGCGTATATTCTTGGGACGGTACCATTGCCAACGTCCAGATCGAGTAGTATAGGAAGACGACTGTGGCGGCCACGAGCATGGCGAGGCCGACGAGAGTCCCGAGCTATATGCGGTTTGTTAGCTTTTGCGTAGAGATGAATCGATCCAGGTTGGTTTAGAGCGGCCAGAGGGCTATAGATTTATTTTCCCTGAAAAAAATGTATCTGTCTGGAATTGTGCAGTGTGTAGTAATGGGTATATCTAGGGGCTCCTTGACTTGAGCTTGAGGGACGCCTGCGCTACGTACCATTGTAGATTATGTTGTAAGAAGAAATTGGTAGCAGGTTCAGGGGAAAGTGCGGCGATAGCGATTGCTGGTCTTCGTGGTTCGGCGTGGTTCTCGGTTCTGTCGTCACTCTCGAAGGTTGGGGTCGAGATGGTGTTGCTGGCGGTTTTGCAGTTGCGCTGGGAAAATGTCGTCTGTAATTGACACGATAGCTTACTCCGTACAGACGCGACCGGGTGGATACTGAGGGGCCGGGGGAGCTCTACATGTACCTGATTATAGGGGTACATGTCTACGATGTAGGTACTTATGGAGGTGCTGCACTAAGTAAGTATGCCTGGGGACGTACCTGGATGGTAGTATTATCATGTTTCCAGGCACAATATATCTTCCATAGGCCGGACAATTCCAGTTCAACTTCCTCTAGACATTGTATTAATATAATATCCTGCATCTTATTTATATTTCACTTTCGCAATGTTAATATGTTACGGAATTGGTACAAAAACCATGTGTAGAAACAGATCATCCATGTTTCCCATATATGTGGGGCAACATATAGTCTTGGCAAGCGTCATCCCCACTATTTTTTCTGCCAGCCTCATCTCTCACGCAACGCAGTCGCGAAACAGCTTTCGCCAACAACCCTCACAACAACTTTCACAAGTATCATCGTCGCATCCTCCTTCCTTGAGGACCCACGATCGGCTGGTGTCTAGTGGCAAGAAATAAAGAGCAGTCTATTGTGTTATGAGCATAAAAGACATCGTGCGCTGAGAAACACCATGGCGGAGGTCGAAGCCAGACCTCATCTACGCGAGCCATCAGATGATATGCCAGTCCCGCGTTCACCGCGGTCGCCCCGCCGTGACGATCGGCCGCGACAATCAGATGGAGGAGGCGACAGTTATCGGCCCTCGCGCGATGCCCGACGCGATCGATCTGGCGATAGAGATGGACACCGTCGCACTCGTCAGCGCACCCCGCCAAAGGTTCCCACGGAGCAAGAGAAGCAGATGGCAGCCAAGGCCGAATACGAGAAGCTGCTGAACATGCGCTCAGGTGGTGTCTATATACCCCCGGCTAGGTTGAGGGCGCTTCAAGCACAGATCACCGATAAGACATCCACCGAGTACCAGCGCATGGCGTGGGATGCCCTCAAGAAGTCTATCAATGGTTTAATCAACAAGGTCAATACCGCCAACATCAAACACATCGTGCCGGAGATGTTCAATGAAAACCTCATTAGAGGGAGAGGTAGGCTTTTAAGAGCTCAAGGGGTCACCGTCTTGGATCATTTGCTAACCATCGCTTCTTGTACAGGGTTGTTCTGTCGCAGTATTATGAAGGCACAGGCAGCGAGTTTACCGTTCACGCCAGTTCTTGCAGCAATGGCAGCAATAATAAATTCGAAATTACCCATGGTAGGCGAATTACTGGTAAAGCGGCTGGTCATGCAATTCAGAAAGTCATTTCGGCGGAATGATCGAGCGGTCGCAGGCTCATCGACAATCTTCTTAGCCCATTTAGTAAACCAGCAGGTGGTTCACGAAATGCTGGTGGCACAGATATTGCTATTGCTACTACAAAAACCAACCGATGATAGTGTGGAAATTGCGATTAAACTGTTGAAAGAGTGCGGTGCACACCTTGAGGAGATGAACCGCCCCATAGCGGCTGCCGTTTTCGACCAACTTCGATCGATTTTGCACGAGGCTGACATCGACAAGCGCACCCAATACATGATTGAGGTGCTATTTCAAACCCGCAAAGACGGGTACGCCGATAGCCCCGCCATCAGAGAAGAGCTGGATCTCATCGAGGAGGAGGATCAAATTACCCACCGCATCGAGTTGGACGCAAACATAGATGTGGAGGACGGATTGAATGTCTTCAAATTTGACCCTAATTGGGAAGAGAACGAGGCCGCATATAAGCGGCTAAGAGCCGAAATCCTTGGCGAAGGTAGCGACGACGAGGAAGATGAAGACGAAAGCTCGGAAGACGAAGAGGAGGACGAAGAAACAAAGGCAATGGAGATCAAGGATCAATCTAACACTGATCTCGTCAACTTGAGAAAAACCATCTATTTAACGATGATGAGCTCCCTTGACCCCGAGGAGAGCGTCCACAAGCTCCTAAAAATCAACTTACCGCCTGGCCAGGAGCCAGAGTTGGTTTCTATGGTGATAGAAACCTGCGCGCAGGAAAAGGTCACTAGCAAATTTCATATGCTTATCGGCGAAAGGTTTGCCAAACTAAATCGATTATGGACAGACCTTTTCGAGCAGGCATTCCAAAATAAGTACGAGACTATTCACAGGTATGACACGAACCAGTTGCGCAATGTTGCAAGGTTTTTTGGCCATATGTTTGGGTCGGACGCCATCGGCTGGCATTGTTTAAGTGTCATTCACCTAAACGAAGACGAGACCACTTCGGCCAGCCGGATCTTTATCAAGATCCTATTCCAGGAGATATCTGAAGAACTGGGAATGGCAAAACTCCAGGCCCGTATGAGAGACGAGGTACTGCAGCCAAGTTTCGAGGGCCTCTTTCCTCGCGACAACGCTCGCAATATTCGCTTCTCGATCAACTACTTCACAAGTATCGGGATGGGCGCACTGACTGAGGAGATGCGAGAACGCCTTGCCAGTATGCCTAAACCAGCGCTGCCCGCACCGGTTGCCAAAGACTCAGATACGGACTCTGTGTCCAGCTACTCCTCATATACTGGGTCGTCGTACTCATCACGATCTCGATCAAGGACTCCACCGCGAAGGACACTAGAGCGAGGTCGCTCATATTCCCGAACGCCGCAAAGAAACGGGAAAGCCAGGTCATACAGTCGAAGCATGTCTCGTTCGCGGTCCCGCTCCTATAGCTCATCACGTAGCCCTCCACGGCGCAGACAAGACTCATATTCACGAAGCCCGCCTCGCCGCGCTCGGCCCCAATCGCCCGGCCGCAGTATTTCTCGCTCCCGTTCGCGGTCTCGGTCTTACAGTTCATCAAGAAGTCCTCCTCCACGGCGGGACATGCGCAATGCAAGCCCGCCTCGGCGGGGTCAACGTGATTCTAGTTACTCCAGGTATGAGTCTCGCAGTCCGCCGCCGCGAGCTAGACGAAACTCCAGCTCTCCAAGATATAGGTCACGGAGTCCACTTCCTCGGGTCACTACCAAACCTCGATCTGTGGGCCGAGGTCGTAATTACGCACGCTCACCGTCTCGCTCACGTTCACCGTCATCCACTCCATCGCGCAGTCGTAGCCGTACTCCCGTTCGGCGCGTCCGCAGTCCAAGCCCCCGGCGCAGTCGGCCAAAACGTGATTCATCGTACTCTGTCAGCCCACCCCGGAAGAGGACGAGGTATAATGATCGTGATTAGAAACATTGCACAACATGGGAGCTAGCTATCTAGTGTATATTTTGGAAGCGAGGAAGGTATTCAGCATAGGAAAGTATGGTCTATTGCTTTAAGTTGTATTCTATTGGGAAGAGGCGCAGTGGTCTTCAGACTTGAGCATTGAGAACCACTATAACCAGTATCCAGGACAGATTGGTTGTACACTACCGATACCTGAGACGGTTGAAATACAAATAATAGCAATGCGAACATCACGAATCGAACTTCTTAAACTCTGCGCATTTTTCGCACATCCCTACTTAACTGTCTTCAGACAATTCGTTGAGGGTTCTGTGGGCGTAAAAGGTTGTGAGGTTGCAATGGGTCTTTCGTTTGTTTAAAGGATGACGTCAGTACTATGGGAAGCAAATTGAAGCGTAGCAATATTCGGTCTCTAAGCTCAACATCTATCTCCCAATTCAAATTCATATATGAGTCTTACTCACTTGAAATAATTGAGGAAGCGCTACTATTACTTTTTATTTCAATAAATTCGATCCGGGGGGATGCATTGACGTCACTGCTACCATTCCCTCAAACCATATCTTCTACAAAACTGTTTATGTATGTTTATAGACTATAACACACGCTACATAAACACGCATTTACGCAACACCGTCAGAAAACATGCCGAGTCTCACGCGCGCCGAGCTCTTGGAGGCCGCTAAGACCTTCTGCGATAGCTTCGCGCAGAAGAAACCGCTCGAGGATATCCTGTCTCATTTCTCCTCCTCCTCCTCTTCGCCGGGCTCCGCAGTCAGTAGCGATACCGTCCTCGTCCACGAGCACGGACTCCCGCAGCTGGCGCCGTTCCTGGGACGGGATTTCCGCGGGCTCGACGGCGCGAGGGAGTACTTCGAGACGGTGGCGAAGTATCTGAGTTATGAGGATATGCGGTTTGTGGAATTCGTCGTTGATACTGAGGATGGGGATGGGGACGGAGGGGGGAAAGTCGCGGTCAGGGGAAAGGCGAAGTTCACGTGGACGGAGACTGAGAAGAGCTGGGACGAGACGTTTGTTTATGTGCTGAGGTTTGATGCGAGGGCGAAGTTGACGAGGTATGAAGTCTGGGCTGACTCTGGCGCTGCGTATCTTGCGAGGCGGGGAGAGCTGTGAAGGGAGTTCATGGGGATGCAGATCAAAGATATCGGGACGGCTGATTGTTAGGGACAGGGAGGGTCTTGCGGATAGTACCCAGGAAAGGGGGTTACGCTATTGCTTTACGTTTAGGTACCTTCGACTCTAAATCACTACCTGTTCTTCAGCAACCCGCCTCCCCTTCTTCCCTGCGTGACTAATCCCCCATGGCAACCCGACAGAATTCACATAACCTTGAGCTTAAAAGCTCGAAGCCAGCCATATAGTTGACATTGAGGTCCAATACCTTTGGCCTGGGAGGTTTCCAACAAACCTCCCGTGGCTCAGTGGTCTGCCCGTCAGCTCTAAATCAGTTGTGATCCATCCGTAAACCTACGTGACTTTGAGCCCAGCTTAGAGCGTAAAGTTTATATAAGTCGTACATAACTGGAGGGGGGAACTTCGAGAGTCCTCGGGCGCGTGGTGGGCCTCCAACTGTAATTGTATTTTTTTACTCCTTCCTTTAGTTCTTTTTATTTCTCACATGTGTATCTTGAAGGTGAGTAATTGATGCATGATGAGAACGGGAAGCGCGTATAACCAATGACCCTTCGGAGTTGTTTTTCACGCGTGCAGGTTCCACGCCATCCTGCCGATACCTACGATCCGAGAAAACGCGGGTTCAATAATTGAACATTCGCCTAATCTTCAACTTGCTGAATGAACTTAGTAACATTCCTTTTGAAGGTGTGCCCAAAATTCTTCTAAGATAAGAACTATCATCTTCCCGTTATTCGCAGCTTGTGATGCTAGCAGGTAGTGTAACTTTAAGGGGCCGGATAGGTACTTTAAAAGGCATTTTGGAATCTTTACTTTTCATAGAAAAGTATTTCGTGGTGACGTTATAGAGAGTCATAAGTCGCTCAGAGGCTAATCTCTCACCTACCAGCAAATGAATGTGCATTCTCTTCAACGTCCGGCGCAAAGCACGTATCAAGCGATTATATACTTGTAGAATGTTATTCTAGAACAGGAATAAAGCCGTCTCATCCCGCCCTCACCTGAGCCACTTAACTGCCTTGTGACTTTCCGGCATCACCCGGCATACGATATGCTCCCGCAAGGAACTACTAGCATGCATGTATAGACCAGTCGCAACGTTGCGATCCGAGGGATAGCGTCGAAAGCAGAGATGAGATCGATCGCTTAGTAAACTAAGAACGGGAACGGCACATCGCAGCTTACACTACCGAAACGGCGAGCATAGATCCCGTCCCCGACCGCGAAAACGACCACTTGACACTAGCGCCGGCGTGACTCAGCTCTGTGGGGGACCGAGGGGGACGACTAGGGGTCCGGAGAGAGGGTGGGAGGATGGATTAAAGAGTAACAAACGCTGACAAATGAGTCACGTCATCTCGTCGTGTAGCATATTACATATGGTATTACCGGTATAGGATAGATACAGCAGTATTATTGTATGCTTGCTTGATTTTAATGGGCAGCAGTGCGCGCGTAATAGAGAGCCGGCAGCAATCGACGAACGCGCTCCGTCTCCGCGCTGCCGCCGTCCCACTCGGGACGTTGCGTGTGCTCGGCCGACGGCAAGCCAAGGCCTTGCGCCGAGCAGAAATAGAAAATAGCAGGGGGGTTGCGATATATACGCTTACAAAACTAGCTCGTCCTCCCTAGCCTGCTTCCCATTCGAGGTTACTTGGAAAAGAGGGTCAGTGGGAGGGTCGCTTGCCTAATGCAGTATCTGCTGCCATTCATCGTGAAGTCTCCAAAATTATTTGGTTCGACCTTGGAGTTGACCTAGGTACTTAGTTCGTGAGGCAAGTCGGTAGCTTGGCGTGAGCACGAGTCGCGGTGACATCGGAACGGTGTTGAGCGGCATGGGGGTGGATCATCGACTGCTCAAGGAAGACATGTATAAATACAAAGATAAACAAACATCTTCGTAGAATTGCGAAATATAACCTTACTAGTGATACCGTATATCGTTCAAGAAACCTACAAACAATACGAACAATAACTCCAAGTCCGAACCACCCTAGAGATGAAGGTCATCGTAGTCGGCGCTGGTATTGGTGGTCTCGGTGCTGCTATTGCCTTGAATCGAGCCGGGCACGACGTCGAGGTAAATTATTCCTCCTGTTTACACGCCATTTGAAGCCCAAGACAGGAGCGTTTGATATAGGACACTATACTGACAGCCATCAGATCTACGAAACCTCAGGCTTCTTGAATGAAGTGGGCGCGGCTATTCATCTCGCCCCCAATGCGACCCGGGTGCTTAAGAGCTGGGATCTTGACTTCGAGACTCTGTCTCCTGTGTACTGCGAGGCTGTAAGATTTTACAATGAGAAGGTTGAATTCGTCGAAACGTTGGCGGTGAGTTACTCTTGATACGTCTTTATCTGCTCTTTCAATCATGGCGATAGCCAAGATGCTGATACGTAGATGTGCCCATGAATAGACTTTAAAAGAAGGCCAAGAGAAATTGGGCATTAAAGAGCCCTGGATCATGGCCCATCGCGTCGATTTTCACAGCAGCCTTAGAGTCCACGCTGAGAAGGGATATCAGGGCCGGCCCGTGAAGATCCATCTGAGGTCCAAAGTTGAGTCCGTGGTGAGCAATCCCAAGACGTGTTACTGTAACAATGCCGAGATCAGTTCTAAACACATAACTGGAACAGAATGCGGAAACCGGAGAAGTCCATTTCGAGGATGGACACACTGTCCGAGGAGACCTGATAGTAGGGGCTGATGGCGTCCACGTGAGTAACAGACACCCTCCACACCACTATCATACTTGCTTCTAAAACCTATGTGTAGACCCGAACAGTTACGGCCATAATCAGCAACGGCCGAGACAAAGTCTCTACTAGCCAGAAGGTCTTCCGCTTCCTAGTCCCGGTCGAGAAGGCTATGAAGAACCCCTCAGTCAAGGCCCTCGTGGAGAAGTTTGGGCTAAACCAAACCATCGGCATTGGATTTGGGCGTACGCGTGTAATCATTTACCCCTGCCGCTCCGGCACCCTTCTCAACTGTGCTGCTCTCACATATGACGATGAATACCTGGGGCCTGAGTCGTCCTGGCACAATGCAGGCGACATAAAAGACCTCTTGGAATGTCTGGAGGGACATGATGAGAAGGTCCTGGAGCTCGCTAGGATGGCAGAGGACCTCAAACTCTGGAAACTGGTGACACGCGATCCTCCGCCGACGTACGTCAAGGGTAAGCTCGCTCTCGTAGGCGATGCGGCGCACCCGATGCTTCCGTGTAAGTTGACCCCCTGCCCACCGCATACCCGCCCAAAACACCCACTCTCTACCATACTGCCAGACCCTCTCCTGTGCTAACCTCAGAATAGTCCAAGGACAAGGAGGTGCTCAAGCCATCGAAGATGCGGGTGCGCTCGGAGCGCTGTTGCCGGCCGATACGGCACCCGAGGAGGTCAGCGACCTGCTGAACATCTACAACCAAGTCCGCTACGTCCACACCGTGACCATCTGCATCATGTCGCGGATCGACAAGAGAACCGGCAAGGACATGTTCGAGGTCCTGAAGAGATTCGTGCCTAACGCGAGAAAGCCTGAGAACCCGACTCTCGAGGCCTGGAATTCTTACCCCCAGAAGGAAGTAGAGCGTTTGCTGGCTGAGCGACGCAGCGGAAAGTCATCGTAAAAGTCTGGTCTAGGGAAAGGTGAGATAGAGGCATTGTTAGGATAGAGTGAGATGGTGATGCAAATAGATACCTACCTCAATTGATTTATGTAAGCATCTACTTATTTGAGATTGCCTTTGTTGCTGTCTTATTTGTTGTTATTGAGAAGTATATTTTGTAGTGTATTGTAGGGAACTAATGACCAACAACGCTTGTAAGTTCTTGGCAAGGTTCTTAGTAACCAACGGTGATAACTACCCAGATCAGTAAGTGGCTTACCTCTTATCTCAATCCATCTCAATGGTCTTACTTAGTAGCATCATCCCTTCAAGACCCCACTCGGAGCCTTGTCAAAGTCATCCGAACCATCCTATGACATAGTTTATCTAGAGGTTAACTGTCCAATTCCTATTAAGAAGAGGGCCAATCCTCAATTAGCTTTAGTCGTATTTCACTTTCCGGTCTTCATTGAATTAAATTCGATTTCAGGCCTGGATCAATTCATGGGAATAAGAGAAATCTGGTAATCATGGTGAGCAACACTTCTTTGTCGCCAACTCAGCAGCTCCTTGCAAAGTAGCTCAAAGCAAGTAGACAAGCAAGCCAGTAAACTAACGTAAAGCTCGCAGGCGTTCGACATGAAATATGTCCTAGTACCGCTGTTCATCGGCGCCTCGCTGTTCGGCTTCAAAGCCACCATCATCACGATGCTAGGTAACGGGCTAGGCGAAGCGCTGACAGCCGTCACCTCGGGCAGCGTCAGATCGCTGAAGGGCGCGCCGTCGCCATTCCTGACGTCGTACACGGGTGTAGCCACAGTCGACAAGCAGCTGGGCGCCATGATCAGCTTCTTCTCGGCCATCATCGACGGCAACGTGCCCTGGGACGTGACCATGTTCTACGTGTGGGGGATGGCGCAGTTCGCCGCCGCCTGGACCATCCTGGTGCTCGAGGCCAAGCGCGTCGGCAACCGCGGCAGGCTGGTCTCGTACATCGGCACCGTCGGCATCCTGTTCCAGAACCTGACCTGGACCTTCACCATCCCGCTGTACCTCGCCCTACACCTCCTGACGTCCCCCACGGCGAAGCTCAGGAACGGCGACGGCGCCGCCGCCCGCCGCACGCTGTTCGTGTATCTCTGGGACCTGGCCCTGCTGCCCATGGCCGTGACGCTGACCTTCATCGTGCCGGCCATCTTCATGAGCATGCCGCGCCTCTTCGGCCAGGAGGCCGCCACGCACTACAAGTGGATCGCCGTGTGGCAGCCGTTCCCGGCCTTCACGGTGCTCGCGCTCGGGTTCCTGCACTACGGCTGCTACTACGCGCTCGGCAGCCTGAGCCCCGTGGACGAGGACAACGAGCCGACGACGCACGGCCGCGGGTACATGGTGGCCGTGCGCGGCGTGTACGAGTTCGCGCTCGCCCTCTGCGGCACCACGCACCTCCCCATCGTGCTGCTGACGCTGATGCCGCAGGCCGGCCGCGAGTTCCTGAGCCACGCGTTCCCGTACTACGCCCCCGTCTTCCGCAGCCTGTCCTTCGCCCGGACCTTCGTGCCGTCGCCCTGGTACGACGCGCCGAGCGTCGACCCGGCGAGGTACCGATCCGGCGACCTCGGCGTCCTCGCCCAGCACTTCCTGCACTACGACTTCTACGTCGGCACGGTCCCCGTGCTGCTCTGGGCCATGTACCTGCACCAGCGGGCCGTCAAGAACCCGAGCCTGGTCGGCATGCTGCGCAAGATGGGCTTCTGGTTCCTCGTGGGCGGGCCCGCGGCCGCTGCTATCATGCTGAACTGGGACCGGGATGCCGTAACGGAGGAGGGTGAGGAAGAGGTCAAGAAGAATATCGAGAAGGAGCTCGAGCGGAGGAAGGCTTCGGAGGCAATGAAGACGAAGTGAAAGATAGTGGTTGACGGGGATGGAAGGTGATTGGAATACTGCCTGGAAGATGAGGTCTAAAGGCAATGCGAACCTGAGGATAATCGAGAGACGTTGCGGGCTTGATTGGATCGGACTGTGAGAGGGCCGCTTCGTAGCAACGGAGATATGCAGCAAAGATGTGGCATGGACATATTTTGTATTGTTGTGGATATTCATCTAGGTATATTAACAGGTTTTAGATAGAACGGTCTCGACTCTCCGAGTTCTAGGTAGCGGTAACATCGGGGGATATTCCGCGAATATGATACGCGGATATGCACATGATCAGGTTCAAATCTGTATGCTTCCGACTGATTCGGCTTCTTAAGGGGAGACAGTCGCGTATATGTGCTAGTATCGTACTACACGAAAGTCACTGGCCGAGTTCTACTTGCTTGGAAAACACGTATAGATTAGCCTTGGGTCATTCTAGGTTATTGGCATCCTATACTCTTCCCCACGAGCGTACTACATTCGTCCTCTGGGTAATCTGTGAAAGGAATGCCGCGAGGTATAGGCATGAGGGTGGAACGAGTATGTTTAACAATATCCGATATCCCCCCGACGACTTATATGCTAGACGGAGATATACGATGCAGGGTCTTGAGAATATCTTATGAAAACAAATCCCGCGCGGCTCTTCCATTGCTTCGTAAAGATATTCAGCTACCCCTTCGATAATACAAGCTCACTGGCATAGAATTGGATACTGCCGGGCTTCTTACAAGCTCAAGAGTGGGCATTTGAGTAGATTATCGCGATGATACCTGAATAAGTCACCCACAATCTGCGATGAACAATGTGCCCCTATCCATCTTGTCTATTTAATTACTTCTCATCTCTGTTCCAAGACGGATATCGTGCTTATTAGACTGGAGAGCGCATGAAACACGGATATATGAACGTATTTTTCTCTATTATGCGGTACTATCAACAAGTGACATAGACTCTATATTTCATCCGCTAACAAGCTCATCATTCGTAAGCCCAGGTGCCGCAGGATCCATCGACGGTTCCTTAATCCCGCCGTCCTTCTCGTCAGATACCGGTAACTCATCTTCTAAATTCTCTGTCTGCCCATTGCTTTGTCCCGTGCTCTCTGGGTGGGCGAGGCCGTTGCCATTCACACCCTCTACAACAGCCGGCGTTGCAGCCTCGGAAGCGGCAGTAACAGCAGCAACTTGTTCTTGTTCTTGCTTCTTCTTATCCTTCTTCGACATCTTTATACTACCCTTCGCCAGCGCTTCCTTCGGCAGTGGCCTAATGATGGGCTGAGCGATCCACCAGGGGCGCTTACACGCCTTGACCGTGGCTACCGAGCTCTCCGGATCATTTTCGGGGTCGACGTCGTTCTCCTTGCTGTCGTCTTCTTTCGGTGGTTTCGTGTTTTGCGTTTTGGGCTTGGGATCCGGTTCGTTTTCTATGCTCTTCCCGTCTGTCCTTTCGTAATCTATCAACCCCTGCGCCACGCGTCTTTCCACCATGTCCAGAACGTTTTCGATACCATTTATGTCAGCGGGGCTTGTCTTCGCTAATATGTCACGTATATCGGTATGTCTAGATATAAAATGGCGCAAGAGATGAAAGAGGTGTGGTCTTAGCGCGCTAATATTTGGTGACGTCGAGCGCTTGTTTGCGCCATCCTGCTTTAGCTTCTTCCGCGGCGGCCCGTCCTCGTGGCCGCCATCGCCGGTTGCCGTATCGTGAAGCCATGCCTCATCATCTCCGACGACAAACAGCGGCCTCCGTTTCGGCGGCTCTTGCTCCAGCGCATACTTGTGTAAGATGTCTATATATCTCCTAAAGATAGCATCGATCCTGTAACCGCCTTTACCATCTCGACCTCGCCAGTACTCACGACCTTCCTGGCCGACTGGAGGCGGCACGGCAAACACGGCTGGATCGCTAAGATTGCCCTCGGCGCTCATGATAGCGTCGGCACCCGTGGCCTCAAGACATTTTTCTATATCTCCGTGCTGAAGGATATTGCCATTGGCGAAGATGACAGTCTCCTTGGGCAGATTTTCACGCAGATAACGTATATAATCCCAGTCGGCCACGCCCGTCAAGTGCCCCTTTTGCTCTCTCCTCCGCCCATGCACAGTCAGGATACTGGCGCCGGCGGACAAGACATTCTTTGCATAGGCCAAGGTGTCTTCTTTCGTGTCTAGGATCCGGATCTTGGCGGTTACGGGTATGGGCAGGTTCTGGTGGAGGGTGTTAATCAGCTTGAAGATAAGCTCCTGATCCTCCTGCAGGAATGCGCCGTAGTGGCCCTTGCGCGCTATGCCCTGAGGACAGCCCAGGTTTAGGTCGACGGCGTCGCAATAGGGCGCCACCATCTTCGCGGCATGGAGTAAGTGGTCAGGGTCGTTGGCGCAGAACTGCACGAACAGCGGGCGGTCCAAGCTGGGATTGCCATCGAGAAACGGGCTGTTCGGATCGGCTTCTGGGGTTCCAACAGGCTGTTTAGTTGCCTGAAAGTGAGACTCTCTATACTTGGGAGTCTCCTCGAACAGGCGAGCATGAAACATAGGCGTATATGCAAGCAGCTTTGCGTTCTCTTGAGGGGTGAGAAAAGACCGTGTCAACATTCGCCATGCCTATACAGTCGAGTCAGTTTACAATGTAATAGAAACATATAACATGCATATACACTTATGTATAAGACATATGGCACAGAACAACCACGAATAAATAGAATGACAACGTACAAACTCGGACTGGTCTACCATGGGAGCCACCACGAACTTGGGGCTCCCAAGACTCTCATAGAAAGCACGTCCATGTAATTTAGGCTTAGGCGATATTGAAGGCGCAGTCATAGTCAAAGTCGAAGTCGAAGTCGAAGTCGCAGTCGCAGCCCCGGCCATTGTGGTATTGATGTACCGACGGAGCAGAAAGCAGCTCACGGTACGGCCAACCGCCGTCAACTGGATCCGACGAAACGCCACTGTAGAGATAGGTATAGCACCGGTATAAGGCCAGACCGCTTCTTAGTCTTGCGACGAAATTCCTGGTACAGACAAGACAAATGCTGGTATATCCAAATTATATCATGTCTGAGGTATACCTTTTTTTTTTTTTTTTATTGGCCGTACCTATCACTATCAGCCTTGCATCAACTAACCCCACACTATTCCTAATTTAGTGCATCCCCGCTCGCAGTCACCCATGTACTGCCCATGTTCCATGTCTTCTTTCCCCTGGTTCTACCCATGTACCCTTCAGGGAAGCGTGTCCAGGGTCTTTGTGCAAATCACACTACTTCTAATCCAGATACGTGCTAGCCCAGCCTAAAAGGTGCAGTGGGGAATTGAAGTAATGCACTGCGCCTCCGGCCTCGTATTCCATATCTTTGTACCTGTACAGTTACAGTGGGTCCTATTCGACGTCCTTCCAAGTCTGCTTCGAATTTCTTAATGGTAGTACCTAGGTAACCTCTCGGCCAGACATACGGTACCGATATGCATGAGTAATTATGTAGGCAACCAGGCAGCGTATGAGAGCAGCGCTCTGCCACTTTCATATAATGTCCTATCTCAAAGATTAGAACCTTGAAGGCCCACAAAATTAAATCAAGAAATAACTGCAAGTCTACGCACGCCAGTGCTAGTTTTCCCATAACAGTGCTTTCCGCTGTGTATTATTATTCACTGCTTCAGCCGCTCTCCATAATTGCTAGAACGTTCCGCTAAAAGTACAAATTTCTTTCCACCTCGGCCAATTGCCGGAGTCCCCTTCGATGATACCAGCGAGCAGGGCTTTCCATGCTCAGCAGGAGGCATCGCCAACCGACTCTCCGCCTGTCCTGCATCTCCTCGTCTCAACTGGACAGTCATGCTGTCGTACACAGTCTTATGCTGGCTTCCAAAATCTCGGCCCTCCCAGGTCCCCGCCGAATTAGATAGACAAAGAAATGGTGCTTTTGCTTTACCAAAAAGTCACCTGCTGCACCCGCGAAGCTTGCTCTTGCTACCTCTCGTAGTTGACCTTCCTCATTTTCTTCTTTTCCTGCCCAAAAGGCCGAGAGCATCATGTAGTCCATACAAGGGAGAACTCGTGTTCACGGTGCGTGAGCTGGCGTCACTGGTATGTTGTGAACAGCGCACTGGTAGGCAATACGACCTGCCATGTGTTTGCAAGTTCGGCTGTGGGGAAAAGAGCGAATATTGGAACGCGAAGAGCTGTACAACAAGGACTGGCGTTCGCCGAGGCTGGGGTAGCCTCGCCTCACCACCACGTCAGATATTAAAATGAAGGCAGAGCCTGATAACTCGTCCATAGACATGAGATAGCTAACGTAAGGAACAAATTCGAAAACGCCCCGACACCTTACTATGCTGGCCATGTGCAACGCCATTGGATTGGACGAAAGCCAGAAACATGAACGCAGGTCTATGGCTTTGAATCGAAAAGAAAAATGAGATAGTCTCGCTGAAATGCCTTGTGAAGTGCTTTGTCGTCATCAGAAAAAGTGTGTGTATATCTTGGACGTCTCGTGAACTTCCATCTCCTGCCGAATCATATTAGCACAACCGAACCTAGTATGCTGATATCCTATGAATGAAGCCGACTTACCATCTTGAAGCTATTCAGCTCCTCTTTGATCTGCTGCGCAAGCATTGGGGTCAGGCGGTTGCAGGTAGCAATCTCGCCGCGGCGATCGTACTCCCCAGGGGGCCAGGTGTCATGAAACACGATTCTGGGGCTGAATGTAGCGTTGCGCTTGTGGCTTCCTTGAGGCGTTCCTGGAGCACTCTTGGTGTCCTGACGTAAACGCAATGCTGACATGAAATAATCTTCATTCCCAATGGCGACAGATCCGTTACGCTTATGGCCTTGGACTTCATCATTTGGCGTGCTAGGCGCACTGGAATTAGGTGAGTCCGAGACATTGGGGATCATAGGGAGATCAAAAGCCGGCCCTTTGCCGTCAGACCCTCGAGCAGGAGGGGTCGGAGAGTTACTACGAGCTGTGCAGTCATGGAGTGTTAGTTATTAGTTTACCAGAAATCAAAGACGAAGCAGTGTGCTCACTTTTCAGGATACCCTTGCGGATCGTGGCAAGTACTTCAGCTCGCTCCCTCTCACCACCAATGATGCTCTTTCTTGCGGCTGAATTTTCGCTCGAAGTGTCCAACCGATCAGAATTCAAGCTCTCTGGGTTCTTTGTTGCATCGATGGAGTTGCGTTCTAGGTGTGGGAAACCAGTTCCAGTTGTGATTTGAGCTCGTTCAGCGTTGGTGGTAACATTAACGCGATCACGCTCGGCTTCAACAGTGACCATTGACACAGCAGCCTGAGAGGCCTCTGGCGCCGTTATTTCTTCGTTCGGTGATCCAATAACGGATTTCGGCCGGAATAGACCAACAAGTGATCGACTGCCCTTTTTCACGCCACGTCCCATCTTACGGAGCATGATCGAAGCAGAGGATGCAGTTGACGATATCGATAAGTTATCGGTTGAACCTGAGAAGAGCTTTGTACCGGAATAAATACTGCTGCCGATACCCCCCTCTTCTTGCTTCTGTGCGATTCGTGCCTGCTCTTGCTCATACAGGTCTTCTGCGGTGGGCTCTTTATGCAGTCGGGACGGTTCATCATGCTTGGCGGCGGCGGATTCGACACCAATGTCCTGTCCGGTGACTTTCCTAAGCTCAGCTGCGCTACCAAAAGAGAAAGCTCTGCGCAACCTCGACGTTTTGGTTTTCGACTTTCCTCCTTTCTCATTGATCGCAGCGAGTTGCTTGGCTGCTGGGCTTTCGGTCTTCGGCCCACTGGACGACGTCGGCGGCTTCGCGGGCGACGAAGTAGTAGCGCCAGCCTCTTTGTTGGCCGACCCGGAAGCCATGTTAACCGGGTTAGACAATGGTGATGGACTGAGTACTCGCTTGCCGACATCAGTGGACGAGCCTCTGGGCGGGATGTTGACGACTTTCGCTTGCTCGTGAGCTGCTACTTTGTCTCCAGATAGAGAGGAGGTCGAGGCGGGGCTACCAGTGGGGACAGATGTGTTGGAGTTTCGATTCGCCGACTGAGTGGATAGGATGAATTAGCATCGCAACCAAAACCATCTGATTGGGTAATAAAGCGACTGCGAGTAGAATAACATATACTTACCGAAGAGGGTCGAGAATTGCTGCTACGGCTGGAAACAATGCTCTCGGAACTACCATTTCTGGCATGGGAAGCAGTACCTGCTGGAGGAGGCAGGGGGACAACCCTTGCCGGTTTTTGGTCTTTCTCGGCACTGCTCTGTTTCTTCGAGCTTGCTATTCTATCAGATTGGAGCGGTTCAATTGTCTGTTGAAAAGTTTGCGGCGCCAGAGCATTGAAGTAATCCGACGAGTTGATTGAGTGAATGCTACGTCGCCGATATTTCTTAGACTCATCTTCGCCCGGGTGACGATAAAGATGCATATCATCCATTGCTGCGCCCGTAAAAGATCCATGTGCACTCTGTGGTCTGTTAGAAACCATCCCTGGGCTCCGTGGCACAGCCCTGGCATTGTACAGTTGGCCAGCTGTGGGCATGCCTGAGCCGGGCAGGACACCAGCACTTGGCACTTGCTGGGGGTGAATCAACGCGGGTGGTGACGAGTCGACTTGTCTAGGCGCTGGTCGTCTGTATCTCTCAGGAGAAGCCTTGGAAGCAGCAACTTGTGCGAAAGTGGGTTGAGTCGAAGAGGCATTCAACTGAGGACGAGCCACTGTTATAGGTGACTGTATTCTTGCATCCACCAAGGGTGGGAAATTAGGTACTGTGGTTCCAGAAGACGTTCGATATCCTCCGTGCTGTGGGGTCTGTACACTGTTGGCAAGGCTAGGTGTCGATGTGAATGCATATGGCTGGATGGGAGCTACATTGCCGCTTCGGTATCCTGCTTGGCCCCCTATATTTCCTAGCGATCCGTGGTATGCATTTCGTTGGGGATTGCCATATGCCTGACCAGAGTGTCCTTGTGATGTGCCTGGCATGATTCCCGAAGTAGATCCTGGTCTCGTTTGGAGAAGAGTCACAGTTCCAGATTGCTGAGAATATGTTTGAACCAATGCAGCCATGTTAAAGAGAATTATGGGACGAAGAATCGAGTTGTTTCGACCTCTTCACAATAAGGCCGTGTTTCCAATAGCTCTCGCTATCAAACCCGTCTTAGGGTGACCACAACCTCTCAAGGTCTAGTGAGCCTGATTATATTGTTTATAGTCAGCGAGACGTGCAAATTGTCCCAGAGACTGAAAGAGGATTTAAGTTGTGGTCGCGGCTTGGACAGATCTCCACCACGTCTGAAAGATGTGACTGGAGGGTGTTTCGAGAAAGGGTACCTTCAACAACAGTTCGAGTAACCTTTGTCACAGGTTGTCGCTGTCCTGAGAGGCGTTCGGATGGAGAAAGGACGGTCGGAAAGAGAGGACGCCCGCGACCTGAGGGGAACACGAGATCTCCAACTAGCAGACTACTGTTACCGTAGACAAGGCTAGATGATAGAACTCTGCGGTCATCCGGTATTACAAGGGACAGGCAATTGGTGGACGGTTGAGCCTCTAGTGCCGCGGGAGACACGAGGAGAGGTATACGATTTGTCTAATAGAAGGACATGGGAAAGACTTGTCACGATGTTAACGTTGGGCTTCAAAAGGACGGATGGAATGATGTTGGTTTAGGCTTCTTTCGTATCGGGACGGGTGTAGAACCGGGACGGCGGGTGCGATAGAGTCTAAGACAGACTGGAAAGAAGAGCAATGCCACCCGGTAGTTGGGATGGAAAAAGGGATGGACAGATAGGCCTTTGGTAAAAAGGAGACAACAGACCTTAGCAAAGGGGGAGGCGGAAGATTCACGTCAAGGAGAAAAATTGTCTTAGACCTAAAGGTAGGAAAGAATAGTATGTACTAGTAGGGTGAGAATCGAACAATAAGTGAGGGAAGAACGAATGGGAGGGTTGGTGTAGGGGTAGGAAGAAGGAGAGAATGATGGTATTCAGAAGAGCATTTGGGATGGGAGAAGGAGGGAATGGGAGGTTGACTGCATCGACACGGGATGAAATGAGTGACTGAATCTGGAGACGCAGAAGGAGCGCGAGGTGCCAATCGCAGGGAAGACCGTAGAACCACTGTGGGTATTGGGGGGAGCGCCATACCAGCGGGTTGCAGCTTGCCCTGCAGCATGTACCTAGTTAGGTAGGTCAGTCAGTACTAGTAGGCGGTGCCTACCTAAAACCCCCTAAAAGCGCGTAGTTCTAGAGTGGGCAACGTGCAGCATTAGGGGCACAAAGGCATTAGAAGCCACGAGAAATGACCTAATGGACATCCTAACGATCGGGTCAAGTGAAGTCGTAACGTGAACCGGGGCAGTAACGTCCAGGCATTCTTTAGCACTACAGCCCGCTATACCTAACCTGCCTCTGCGGCTAGGCCCCCAGGCCCCTTAAGAGGCATGCACACACAGCCCGAAGACTTACATGTATTTTTTTTTCCCCTCTCGCATTGATTCATCCCTTTTTTCTCATTTCAGCCATTTGTAAGAAAACCTATGCTCACCTTAACGCGCTAGTGTGCGCTTGTGACAGTATCCAAACAATGCATAAATATTGCCAGATGTCGGTGTAATGCCATGTTGCCACAAGCTAAGAAAAAATCTTCTTGTTTCTTTTTTGCAGCAATTCACTACCGAGAACTACCTACTAGATAAACAATTAGCAAGACTAGATGCGGCTACTGTTCCCTAAAACCACGCATATGAGTACGAGGTTGATAGCGCAGGGAATTAGCCGTATAAGGGTACAGTATTTTACCCTCCTAGCCTGCATAACAGGCGATTGAGATCTCCTCGCCAGTCAGTGGTCATGCATTGCAAGGCATGCAACCAGCATGGATGTTCGCGCCATAATGATGAAGAATCGAGCCGGCAAAGAGTAAAACAAATTGTCTGACTGTTGTGACCTGCCCAACCACCGTCACCGACACTTGTCGACATGAATAACATTACCGAGAATCAATACCACCAGCTGCGTTCCTAAACACTAAGACATCATGATACTTTAGCGATCAGCACTTCCTACCACACAATCATAAGCTCGCTCTCTGTTCCAAAGATGCAAAGATGAATTGCCACTTGCCTGATAAACCTAAGCGACGAAAGTGAAAGGGTTTCGTTCATGATGAACAATAAACATGGACATATAGAAAGGTATCTGGAGTAAAGAGGCATGGGAGTACTAACATGCAATGGATATGGCCGTCTTGTTCAGGGGCTCAGGTACAGGGACTTGGCCTGTCCCCTTCGCTAGACCCTTCCTAGCTAGTGTACGAATCTTGCCTAACGTCGCTAGGTATCTGTACTAACTTATCCGCTGTGGTCTTTAAGAAGTTCGTTGATGAGACCAGGGTGCAGCCAGCCCCCTATTGGTGGTATTGATCAACAGGGCATTGATTACTATCGCGCTAGACGAGCAATAACAAGGGACGCGCTGAGGTGGTGTGCCAAAATGGCTGTCATTGGCACTACATCATCCATCGTAGGCGGTAGCATATATTACAGCGCATGCAGCCTACTCGTACATACAGCATAGGAGAGATATATGTATGGCCCAAATAGGCAGTATACACGTATACCCTCAGGAACATTCGGACGTTGTGTTTTTTGCCTCCCAGTTTTACTTCTTTTGGTGCGTGTTCCTGTCTCTGTTCTACCATAGCATACTAGCGCCTGACCAGCAGCGCACCACCGTCGTCAGATTGTAAGTCACAATCTCCCATGACGTAGTTAAGACTGTTTATGATGAGTCGAGCTTGAGCTCTTTGCCATGTGGTTCGTTGTTCTGGTACCCATTCATACACGTACATGACTAAGTTGCTGCTGTTGATATGTTTTGGACAACAAACAGCACGTCTATTGCTCAACTTGTACAAGTCGCTTGGAGTTACACTATATTTTTCTCTCTTGGCGCTGATAATTTGGCCGTCTGTCTGCTGTACCTAAACTCAACCGAGCCAACGATAAACCAGTACATGTATCGCCAATTGATCTCCCTCCACGCTCAATCAGTACAATATACTGTAAGTACTTAGTGTAGAAGCCACATACAGAAGTGCCTGGTTCAATGTAATTGTATTTAGGCGTAAAATCGCTCGGAGCAGCTGACCGAAGCGCGGGGAATTTCGAAAGTCTCGTGGCTTAATTAACCACCTACAAAGAACGCTACCAGGAAAACATATAAAATCATCCAGTTTTCAAGATGTTGATCTTTTCCAATTATTCAGGGGAAAAATGTGAAGAACTTACTCGCATCTTGCTGCAGTGAGAAAGCAGTGGGTCATCAGCCACAAACAGGCCAACACTGTGTGAAGTTTATCGTGTTACAGTTGACCTTGACAAATATGCAACTCCATCTGGTCATATCTTTTGACTATACCTTTATGTCATTTCTATACACTACGTAATACCAGGCAGGTGTCGATCTTAAATACGATCGAATTGCTCATCCTGCGTACGAATGTTCTGGTATCACATGGTATTAGTCAGTAATCGGTAGGCAGCGGAGACGTACTATATCCCGTTTCTTATCCTGAGAGAAATATATCCTGCTCAAATAACCCCTCACTCCGACTTCATTAACCTACAGTCGGTGCTATGAAACGGTACGCTAGAGTCTGTCCAAGACGCATCCCGACCAATTTCAAGCTCTGTTCCTGAAGATGGCCGAACCGAGCTAAAAGTCTGTGCGATTCCGATCGGTTCCAGCGAGCTGGTTATGACGGTTCCAGGTGCAGCATTTAGACCCGTAACTAACAAGAATAACCGCCAACTACGGAGCACGCTACGATCTTTGATGCGGGCGGTTTGCCCAATAGGAATATTTATTTGCTACAGTAAACTGACGCTGGGTCCTTTACTGCACTACACGCAGTCCATCGGTGGATTACCGACAACCTACCTAGGCTGAACGGTAGTTTCAGTGCGTTATATGTCCAACATAGGTGATCTTCTTGGTTTTCTAAGACTCGAAATGTGTCAGTATTCTCGGTATGATGTATCATAGATCATTCTCTAATCGTCATCCTTCTGCCAGAGTGAACGATATGCAAATACGTGATTACATCATTGCGCTTCCTCAATTAGCGTGTTTCGATGCATCAACCGATTCGATGAATACCTGTACCTGAACGCAAGAAGAAACACATGGCCGGCTGCGCAAGAGGCTTCCCTTCGCTTTCGAATGGCGATCCTCGTCCGAGGAAAAGGTTCGTCCCTGCAGACAGTCTCCCACGCCAGATACCGCACTTGGCGATGCAAGACATTCTCCTGCTAATTTGCCAAGCCAGTTAGAAAGATAGCTTTGTGCATTTGGCATATCAGAATCGTAAGTAACTACAGCGTAGTGTTACCTTGATGTACTCAGTACGAGCCCTCGGGATTAAACTGATGCAAGCCTGCGTATGCCTCAACGGCGTGGACGCCGAGACCCGGGTATGAGAGTTTCCCATGCTGACGGGTGAGCTGGAAACCAGTCGACCGAGGGCTGCCGGGTCAACTTGACGCTTCCTAGCCGAGATCCCGTTCATCGAGCAAGAGCAAAGCTTTTGCGCTCCTCGTTTTTAGGGGTCCTCTGTATTTTCACCTTTGAAGAAACAAGAGTGCGTTCGGTGTGGAGCGACACTCGACCTTCGACCGTTTATTCGTCCACCCTCATGCCCAATACAACTTAAGCACCATGCATAAAGCCCTCGCTGCCCAAAAGCCACAGAGAGCACATTATGCGAGGGGTTCGATTTCAGAGGTGCGGGCGAGCATCGTATGCATGCGATAGCTGGTGTCACAGCTTGTATTTCCGCAGAAGCAACGGATCCAGGCTGCGTTCATGATGTTACGCCGTAGCTTGCACAGTCTCATCGCATTTCTTCGCCGTCGACTATTGGAAGCCTGGTTGGTATTATTCTGGGGAATTGGAACAGGAACTGCGTTTCATGCCGTTTCGTCGCACCGCTACCACATGTAGTTTCAGCCCTCCGTCTCTGCTAGACGTGCTACAGACCGGTCTCGAAGCCTGTTAGTCGGCGTATGCCGACTTGTGTGCCTATGAAAACCTGCCGTTTAACCACACTCACATATTGACCTCGTGACCATGAAGTATGATATATCTGAGTGAGTCAGCATTATCATGGACTAACGGTGGGTTTCAATTCAAGCCGACTATGGGATCTCGTCTGATTACATGCGCACAGCAGCCAAATTGAGTTTGTGAAGCTCGGATCTTGTGAATCGTAGGTTTTAGACTTGTTTCGTCGAGATCTCAACTCAATACCTCTAAGTAGGTTCTCATCTGCCTCCCTTGACAGCCTCGGGTGCATTATCAAGGTGATTCAAGCCAACTCCACGCATACAGCCCCATCCTAACCACCACCATTCTCAGCTTGGAGCTCGAAAACATCCGACCCAAGATTGGAACCACTTTCCCTAGGTCTACAGTCGAGACGACTCGAGTAGATAGGCATAATATCATGCTGTGCATGTTCCGATCCCTCGTGACCGGCAGACAGAAATTGCCAACCACTTGGATTCGGAAGACGTCTGCACCCGAACGCAGTGTCACGCGCCGACTCAGGGGTGAGAGCGTTGTCAAGCTTTACTAAGTAAGCTCGCAATGTTTCTACCCTGCATTGACTTTTTATTCTACGGCGGGGCGCATCCGACGTTGACTTGCTTTTTGACCAGACCTTGGAATGTCCAAGCATGTTAGTCGCCTCAACGTTGCTTTCAGAGACAGGCTCGCCTCATTCCAAGTGAAAGACATACGTCATATTAAGAGTTTCTTATATTCGCTTTCGCCGACAGAGCTAGTGATAAAAAGGGTGTTATTTTAGGGTGCTCTTGATACCCTTGCCAGATTACACAAGCAGCATATACGACTTCAGTGTCACACAGGGAACGCGCAATCAATTATGCTTCAATTTGCGGCAGCCACAACCAAGTCACCACCGTTTTTGAGGTACAGACATTGCGCGGCCCTTCCGACATATAGCGGTGAGAGTACCCGTGGATCATACGTTCGCATATTCGCTAATCTGGGCGCCTCTGGCGGGTGTTTGCCGACATAAGCGGGCGTCGAGGACCATGAAATGCAACCAACGTCCATTGGGGCTCACCGGTTGCCCATTCAGCTCTAGAATACCCTTTTGCATGCGGTATTTCAGCATCGATACTACCTACCTATAAGTAATCTGTTCGCATGGTCCAATTGGAGAAGTTGCTGTAGTTTACGTGCACGCCGACGTACTTCGGCCGGAGGGTCCAACGTAGGCCTAGACACGATTCGCATCTCATATCTCACTGCCTTCGTATCGGCTTGACTCGTCAGCCCATCTTCTCTCTCAAGCCCAGGGTATGTCAGATTACGGAATGGACCATGATAAACACCAACGGCCCAAACAAACTAGTAAAGCTTCTAGAAAGGACAGCTTCGTGTATCATCTAGTCTCGTCAAAAGCAAGGGTTATTTATTCTCTAGTCAATGTTGCAAACCTAAGAATGTTCTTTAGTGAGCGACGTTTGACAATGTTCCGCCACGGCAACGGCCCGTAAAATTTCCGCGAGTGACTTGTCTCAAAACAATACTTCAAATCCTTTCTTTTCCTCCTAGTCCATCTGTCCCAGTAACCCGGAATTGTTTCCAAAAAAAAAAGAAAAAAAAAGGGTATGCGCCTCGCCACGACTGGAGCAGAGGCTTTGCGTGGCAAAATAGCCGTGCGTCAATCTGCTTAAGGTCCCCTCGATTTCCACATGGTGGTTTCAAAGTCGCCATCTTGCGGCCTTGTGTCGAGAAGAAGGAGACGAAGAGGCCTATCCAAGACCTTGTCGCAGTGGCATATTCAGGTTAACTCTCGATACGAATCGAGAAGAAGCTTTAGGCGGCTTTCAATCTGCTCTCGTTTCATTGCGAATCAGTTCTCAGTACTTGCATGTAGCTTTTGGATATCTATAAGTAGGCTCGAGAGGTCTTCTTCCTCTCTTCGATGTCTGCATCGTATATATGTTTCTGGACCATGAACTTCGCTTAATGGCGTGTTCGTCTGAGGCTCTACGTCCAGTCCCCGAATAGCGCTAGGCTCAATGAACGAACGTACCGAGCTAATAAGGCACAGCAAACGGGTATCGTGCTGTAGGGGAACGCCCTAACAATCTGCAATTTCTCCTGTGAGTAGCTGACTAGGGTTATGCTAAAATCCACGAGCATTTATGCGGATTTATTAGTAATAACAGGAAGCCTTCTATGTTTTTAGGTGCTCGCAAAGGGGGTAAAAAGGGGCAAGGAGCTTCATAGATTGAGTACCGCACCATTCTTTCACCGAACCCGAGATTCTGTGTCAGGAATAAGGCATGAAATACGTCACGGCGCACCATAATACTATCAACAACTCAGAAAGACGAGTGTGAAGTACGAGTAGTTCAGCGTGTTAATGAGCGCTCAATTGGCAACTGACGATTCAGTTACTCTAATGGCCACTCAGGTTGGAGACCTCCATTCATCTCGCCCATAGGGAGAACGATGGTCATCTAGTACTGTAGTCTAGACGAAACAAGCAGGAGCGCACGCGCCATATGCTGGGCCCAGACTTAGACCTCGAGACATGGTTTCCTAGCTAATGTCAGCTAGTCTGTCCCCTGAATTATGAAGATTGATAATGTGAGAGTTACTCGGCATTGCATTGTAGATTACACGACTATTTGTCGAAAGAGACTCAAAATCGTGCACTGGTAGGGTAAATGATTTAGCGATGGGGGGAGATCATCACAAATGTAGAGAGTGGTATCGTCTTGGGGGGAATGTAATAAATAGAGTGAGATCTTTACTCGATATCGTTTCCATATTTGTCGCCCAAGGGAACTATGAGAAATTGGACTGCTGGGCTGGCAACAGGAACATGATAATATCTCAATTCACTCCCTTCACCGGAACGGAGCAGTTTCAATAGAATTATTCTCGCGTTCCACTTGAATTCATATTATCTACTGCTTGTTTACGAGGAGCTTGATGAACGTTCGAGGGCTCAGCTCAGCTGCGGGGCTCGAGGTTCCTCTAAGACGACACAGATAACAGCAGCGTGTACTTGCACGGGGTGCATAGTGATACAATAAATTTTTCGCGCAGCATACTTGTCACGACTGGGTACATCTTCATCACGAGCCATCGATTTACATGCTCAATATGCATTGGCACAGATGGGACGGGGAACAATGCCATGGTGAGTGGCGAATTTAGATTGTTTTCTAGCATTTGGTCATTTGAAGCAGATGTGAACTTGTTTTTGCTACAGCACCGTTGCATTAAAGGCACAACTGGAAGGTGGTAGACGTATAGGTAAAGCGCAAAGGGTATCTCAATGGAGCAATTTCCCACTCGTTCTTCCGCGATCGATATTCATTCCCTTCCTAATTGACTAGTGCTTTTTCTTGAGAATATCTTTAATTGACCCAGAAAGCGAGTGGCCACCAAACAGATATTGATCAGTGTGTCGCCCGCAGTGTGTGTAAAGGTTGACTGTTGGGGTGCTTGGCTTCGAGTTACCATCGGTGTTACTCCTGTATCTCTTATACCAATGGCTGGAGTCGGATCTTGAAAAGTCCTGTTGTTCAAAGAGTCAGACTAACAAGTCTTCTTTAACCGATGGAATGATAGTGATGGACTGACCTTGTCCTTGGCTGTAACGTCGGAGCCAGAGCTATCTTGCCGGTAGACCCCAGACTTGTCAAGAGAAGTTCGGGTGGGTGATTCAGTCCAAGTAGAGTTCATGATTGGTAGAGTCGGTAAACCGCTGGAGGAATCTGCTCGCCTGTCTAGGGGGCTGCCCTGATGTATAGTAGCACCAACGATAATAGGTATTACGATAGGTGTCACTGGCAAGCTCAGCTCAAGTGAACGAGTCAATGGCCTATGATTGTACTAGATAAAAGAAGAATGGCTTCCCGGGCTAGGATATACACCCGGTGCGACGAGTTCTACTTATAGAAAAGTTGGAGGCTCTGTTGAAAACTGGTAAAGGAAATGTAGCTGCCTAACACGGTTCATTTATAGGTGGCATAATGTGCTTGCTGCTTGGCTTCTGACAGTAGACACATGATGAATGGGAGCCTCATTGGCCCATTGCTAGGTGCATTGATGCCCGTCAGAGTCATTGAGCTTGCCGAGTTCCCGTGTAGGTGATTCGCATGTATAAGAACGGCACAGCTACGCCGAGCTACTAGGCCCGGATTGGCCACCGATGACTCGACATTGAATGATGCTTGGCACCTCCCAAGGGTCACTCAGTACAGATCTGGCGGTGGACAACAGCGGGGATCGAATAGCTGGGTGCCCACAATCGAAACCACGAGCCTTGGGCAGCCAATGAACAGCCGCTTGCAAACTACCCTCACGTAGCACAACGAATGACGCGAGGATTGCGGTGTTTATCGCTGCTGCAGTGTTGAATCACGTGGGGACTCCTGGTCACAATACCGCCTGTATCTGGCTGTAGTAGGGGAAAGGTCAGGGTCGATAACTGGGTCTAGTCAGCCCTACTTAACGGGAAACCCGGCATCGTGGGAAACCGGCACCGCCAACGTAGGGGGTTTATGGGAAACCCGGCAACGTGGAGAGAGCCTAGGCTAGATTTTAACACGACCTGTACTGTGTAGGAAGAGGTGCATGCGTTAGCCCTGCATTAGGACCCCTAGCATACGCTACCTACTGCAGTAGTAGGTCAGTACTAATCGCTGTTATTGTTTTCTGCTGTTGATTACGTAGTGATGAGTATGGATATGTTATCTTGCGGTGTTTTTCGGCATGTCTGGGCTATCTTGGCATTCCATGCCCAGATCAAGAACCCTTCCGCAAACAACCTTATGCAAGACCACCTAAACAGTGTAGCCAGGTAGCTTGGTAGGTAGCCATCCAAATGCGTGCTGTTGTCGTGACCGATAGACAAGCAGGGGGGTCCAGTAAGTAGGCAACCAGGCAATCAGGCACGCAGCTAGACCAATCAAGAAATGTACTAGTAGTAAGGATTGACACACATTGCTTTTTTTCTTACTGCGGTACGTTGACTATCGTAGCGATAGGGACAAATCACGAGATTCGACAAGCACTTGGAGAATATAGGTGGTGATGCACACTACAAGATGAGTCAAGGCGAATTACTAAATAGCGCAGTTAGGGAACCGACTTCACACTATATATGCCTCACCCGGTAAGTCTACTATAGTATGAAGCATGGCCTGCACTTGATGTGGTAGGAAGGTAAGTTAAGTAGGTATGTAGGTATGCTTATCTGGTGCTTATTCAGGTAGAAGTACATAGGTAGTAGAGGCCATTCAAGCTCATGTTGCATATCATAAGGGTAGGAAAAGCACTGGCGGACAGGTGATAAGATATTGACAGCTGAGCGGTAGTGGCGACGGCCCGGGAGGGGCTCGGTGCCTGTCTCCTCCAGCTTGGCACCGCACCTGCCCACCCACAGGTCCGGGATTCCGAAGCACCATAGGGCTGATCTTGGGGGTTGAGCCGCATCGTAGCGCCGACAAGGACGATCCCGAATCCGGGGAAGTGCATGTGAATTGTTGATATCGAAGAAGACTACTTATTGGTTTACATGCTGCAACATCTACAAGTCATTTTGGCAGTTTTAGGGGCTAAAATTGAAGTAAGCGGCAGATAATGTCGAGGCGACCCAGGAAACAGCGTAAAGTGCATGGATTTGGGCTGCTCTGGGGTGTATTCCCAGATTCTAAAAGTTGTTGAATTTCGAGGTTGAAAGAAGCGGAAGAGCGCGAAGCAAATTTATCAAGATGAGATGTTGTGACGTTGCTGGACACTGCTTGCCTAGCGCTCAATTTTGCATCCAATGGCGTGATTTGATTGGCTGATGCATCGCGCCATGGGTCGGTCTTGGTCTGTGCAGACCCACTTGGCCCGGGCTGTCGCTACTCAGCGCTGATGCTTGTTGCTGCGACGCGCGCACCCCCCCAAACGCTCCCAAGTTCCTGCTCATCCGTTCCCTCTGTCGTTCACCATCGCTCCCTGTCTGCATCTTTCATTACAGTTTCCTTTTCCATTTTCCATCTCGCCTTATCTTGTCCATCACGGATCGCAGACTTCTTCTTAGAAGAAGAACATTTATTTGCCGACATAGGATATAGCCTTCCATGTTTGCCTGATTGCACTCGACTTTGGTGCTAATACGGCACTGCCAAAAAACGTCCGAGCTCACGATCACCAATCGCGCCATAAACGACCCGAATCCAATTCTGACCGCTTCTGTTATTGAATTCCGAGACATCATCTCCTATCGCATCTGCCATTTAAACACTATTTGCCGCGCCTCGTAGGCCGAAATCCTCCCGCCACGTTCTATTCCCCAGCTCGACTTCTTGCAGTCTCCTCCTTAGATAGCCACCAACATCCCATTTTCATATACAATACATTCTCTATCTGGATGTTGGCGGGATGAAATAGGCTTCGGGTGCGCTTGTATCGCCAAGTATACTCGTTTCTGATGACCCTGGGTTGATCTGTCTCCAATGAACTCTGGCTACTCCATTAAAACGACCCAAGTACGTGCATATGCCCTACAGCAACCTGATATCATCCTTTGGCTCAGGACTGCCCTTTTCATTTTCGTGTCAGCTCACTTTAAAACGACTTGGGCCAACTTGATTCCGGCTTGGATCATATGCGACAGCTGTATACTCTGCTAACCGTGTTCTAACATAGAAACCCCAGCTCTTTACCCGATTATCGAGCCTTGTTGATCAGTGATCGCCCAGAATTCAGTTCCGTCTGGATACTCGCCTTCGACTTAACATAAAGTAAGGCATCTTGCTAGCCTTGTCAAGCAGGAGATTGTCAACAAAACTTATCCTAGCCTTGTCCTTCCTCGACGCGTACCCACCATGCCACCCAAACGAAAGTATCCTGACAACCTGGTCGAATTTGACCCAAACAAGTCGGACCCCGACGATGATACTTTTGAGCCCGAAGCTAATGAGCGCTCGGGCCGTCCTAAAAAGAGGCCGCGGGGCCATGGCGGCAAACAGTCTCGCCGTACAACCAAATACCGCGGGTCTGATATAGATGAGGATGAGGATGATCTTTCCGTTAGTGAAGAAGAGGGTTCGTTCCATGAGGACGAAGAAGACGATGAGCCCCTTGTTAATACTAGCACGGGTCGCCGTGTGAGGAAGGCTGCCGCGAAGAGAACAAATTACAAGGAAAGCACCGATGACGAGGAAGATATGGGCCAAGATTCTGATGACAAGGATGAACTTGCCGGGACCACTCCAAAAAAAACACAACGCTCGAGTAAAATTGTCACAATCAAGCTGACACCTGCATTGCAAAAGAAACAACTTCTTAATACTGCCACTGGGGTCGGAACTAGGCGAACCCGAGCCCGTACAGCAGATGCGGAAGGGGATGATGAACTTGTCGAACTGTCCAATTCCGGGAGACATGCACGGCCCGCTGGGGCCTCTAAAAGTCGGAGCCCGGATGCTGCGTTTCGACGTAGGGCAACACGCGGCACCAAAGGTCTTAAACCACCTTCTCCACTGCCCGAGGCTTCTCACGAGAACACCCCGAATGCTGATGAAGCGACTTCTGAGCCTGCCGCCCAGGACACTATGGATATAGAGGAAGAGGAGAAACCTACAGTTGACCCTGATGGCGCAGCGGGTGAAGATGAGCCAATGCAAACTGTCGAGGCCAATGAAGATGGAGACGATGACGATGATATGCCTATTACTCGCCGGACTCGCGGTAGGCATGCAGCGGGTAATACTGCCGAAACTGAAAACGTGGACACGGAGGACAACCAGACCGCGTCCCGTCGTCGTCTTACGCGGGGACGTGGGGGAGGCAGAAAGTCTATGGCGGAACCTAGTAGTGACTTCGAACCGGGTAACGATTCCGAGGACGACAATGACTCTGGTTCCGAGGGTAAAGGTGCTGAAGGCGAGAACGATGATGCAGAGTCTAGCCCGAGTCGTCAAGGAAAGCGGTCTCCTACCAAGAGCAGAAGGTCATCTAGGAGACCTCGGAATGCGGATGAGTCCGGCGAAGACGAACCCCTTGATCGAGAAGAAATGGCAGAAGAACTCGAAGATCTCCGAGAAGACTCCTTATCAATTAGACGGCGTAGACGGCGTTCGCCTGAGATTCTCTTCGAGGAAAAGACACGGCGACGGCGAGTCAAAAAGGTCGACTACTCTATTCTTCCGTTGAATCAAGCCAATTTCGAAATTGATGAGGATGAAGTGGAGGCACCAATATCAACCCCAGCTCGTCGTCGTGGTCGTGCAAATGCTACAGTCTACAACAGCCGGACGCTCCATACCATCGCTGGGCCTTTTGGCGGGGTCACGGGCGAGGGGGCCCTTGCTGAGGGTCCTTGGGGCAACGACCCATCTGGGGCTGTCGGGAATATTGAATCCGACAGTAGTGACGACGAGGGGAATGCTCGCTCTGGGGCAGCTGGCAATCCGCTTGTAACTCCTCGTGGCCTTCTAGGAGGTGGTCAGTTTGCTAATGGAGACGGTTATGGCAATAAAATGGGCACGCTAGCGCCGAATGTCGGCAAGGTGAAAGACCACAAAGCTCTAGCTGATGCGGATCCTTTAGGCGTTGATCTGAATGTTAATTTCAGTCAAGTCGGAGGTATGGAAGGCCATATTGAGCAACTCAAGGAAATGGTGCAACTACCCCTATTATACCCGGAAATGTTTACCAGGTTTCACGTCACACCCCCCAGAGGTGTTTTGTTCCATGGCCCTCCCGGAACTGGAAAAACCCTTCTTGCCCGGGCTCTCGCGAACTCCGTTGGATTCGGCGGTAGAAAAATCACATTCTATATGCGCAAGGGCGCTGATGCTCTTAGCAAATGGGTAGGCGAGGCAGAGAAACAGTTACGCCTCCTGTTCGAAGAAGCCCGAAAAACACAGCCGAGCATTATCTTCTTCGATGAGATAGATGGTCTTGCTCCTGTTCGATCGAGTAAACAAGAACAAATCCACGCCTCGATTGTTTCTACGCTTCTGGCCTTGATGGATGGCATGGATGGTCGCGGCCAAGTAATTGTCATTGGTGCCACCAACCGGCCTGACAACATCGATCCAGCTCTTCGTCGCCCTGGTCGCTTCGATCGTGAATTCTACTTTCCACTTCCAGATGTAGACGCTCGCAAGTCTATTTTGGACATCCACACTAAAGACTGGGGCCTGTCCGAAGATTTCAAGATGTCCTTAGCCAAAGATGCCAAGGGTTATGGTGGTGCCGATCTACGAGCATTGTGCACCGAAGCTGCGTTAAACTCAATTCAGCGCACCTATCCTCAGATTTATTTCTCCAAAGAAAAGCTCGTTGTGGACCCTGAAAAAGTAAATGTACAAATGACTGACTTTGTTATCGCAAAGAAGAAGATCGTCCCATCCTCTGAACGGTCATCGACGTCGGGGGCAGCGTCGCTTCCAAAGTACATTGAACCCCTTTTGCGCAACCAGTTTAAGGCTATCACCCAACGATTGGACGGTATCTTCCCTCGAAAACCCAAGGTGACAGCTCTCGAAGAAGCGATGTACGAACCATATGATGATGAGGATTTCGGATTTGACCGGGAACAGCTCTTCCAGGAATTTGACAATTCACGCTCATTCCGCCCTCGTCTCTTGATCCACGGTATGCAAGGTATGGGACAATCGTACATTAGTGCCGCTGTCTTGCACTATTTTGAGGGTGTTCATGTACAAAACTTTGATTTGCCTACAATTATTGGCGACTCGCGGGTAAGTTCCTCGTCCGTGTCCCGTTTGATTCTTTGACTGCCCTAACATAATCTCTTAGCCTGCCGAGCAAGTTTTGACGGGCCTCTTCACCGAAGTAAAGCGTCAGAAACCTAGCGTCATCTTCATTCCAAATGTTGATGCATGGTATCAGACGCTGGCCGGGCCTGCATTAACTGCATTCCTGGGTATGCTAAGGTCGCTACATCCAACTGACCCGGTCATGGTACTGGGTACTTCTGAGACTGAAATCAAAGACTTGAAACCGGAATTGCTGCGCAGTCTTTTTGGGTTCTCCAGATCGAACACTATTGAGATCGGTCGCCCAGCTAAGGTGAGTCTCCTTTATGACACTTGACCGGTATTGAGGCTAACATAATACAGGAAAACCGCGAGGAATATTTTGCGAGAGTTATCGCACATATTCAAAGAATGCCAAAAGACTTCCCTGATCCAATGCATCGTAAAAAGCGTCAACTGGAGGAACTGCCTATCGCCCCACCACCTCCAGCTAAAAAGTTAACCAAAGAAGAGATTCATAACGAAGACGTACGCTATCGGCAAGCCCTTAATCTAATGAAAGTACACCTGCAACCTATTATGGACCAGATTTCCAAGAAATACCAGAAGTTTCGTCATCCGGTTATACCAGAATCTCAGTACCAATACTTGTTAGACGAAGCAGACCCTAACTACGTCAGGGCCGATGTGGCGGATGCGCCCCCCCGACCCTACGAGCTCGCAGAAGATAGTGATGGGTACCCTGGTCTTCGCGAGACCACAACTGGCAAATTCTTCTACAATCTTGATGTTAATATTATAGAGACCAGACTTGCCAACGGGTACTACTGGCGGCCCTACGAATTTCTGAAGGATGTCCGCGCTTTGAAGAGTGATGCGGAAAACATTGGTGACAGAGCACGCTGGCTGAAAGCTTCCGAACTCCTGGCAAATGTAGAGGTCGACGTTCTCGATGTCGACGAGAAGCTGCGAAATACGGGCATCAACTGGGAGAGATTGTACGAAACCCACAAAAAACGGAAAGAGGAGAGAGAAGAGCGTGCTCGTAAAAAGAAAGCCATGCAATCTGTAGTGGATGCAGCGCGATCTAGTGCCAGCAATGGCGGAAGTCTTCCGCAGAATGGTACGCACACCACAAGTCTGCATACTACTACTGCACAATTCCAGGTCATAGGCGGCCCATCCAACGGTATAGTAGCAGCCACTGCTTCTAATGTTACTACGAATGGAACATCAGTGCCTTCCCGAACAACAGACGACGATGTTCAGATGGGAGACAGTGGTAACCATTCAGGTCACTCACCCCCAATGCAACCTCCATCGCAGTGGCCTCGCATGCAGCCCCGGTCCCTTCACTCTTCGGTCATGGCTACTCCGGGGCGTATGACCCAGATCTCGCAAGTCTCGGCCGTACAATCACTACCGCCAGGTGTATCTCCGTCGGCACTGGTTAACGATGCTTCAACAACTCGGACTTCGGATCCCTCTAATCGATCATCCCATCTCAGCGCCCACCTCACAAATGGCGAGTCGGGACCCGAGACTCTGCCAGATACCCTGCCATATCCTGATAATAGCCAGATCTCATCGAGTGACGAGCGATGGCCCCACTCCCAAGCCGACGGTATGCTGCGAGGATATGTACCACAGCCCAGACATTCTCAAGACTCTCAACATCAGGCATCGCCTACCGCAGCCAAACCATCTCACGCGCCCAGTGTGGCAAACTTACTCAATGAGCCACTAGATGAAGCACCACTGTCACAACCTCAATCACAAAAAGGACTACAAGTAGAGTTGAGTGAGGGCTCAGCTGAGCTTCTCTTAGCTGAATTGACTAAACGTACTTCGGGTTGCACGATAGAACAACTGGAGCAGATCAATCGAGATCTGATGACTAAGCTATGGGAGACGCGAGGTGAACACAACAGAATGAAGGTGTGCAATTTGATCACGCAAGTTTTTAACGAAAGCATGCATGACATAGAAGAGATGCAAAAGATGATCCAGTTGAGCCAGGAAACTTAACGCCGCTGATCCTGACAGGCATCGTGTAGAATACTTACCCGCGCCCGGAGCGAAGGCAAGTGGGCCAACCATAAACGCCCTCCAAGGCTTCTCATATTTTATACATTTTCACTTTCCATTGTTCTGGGGGTGGTCAAATGCTGGGCATGAGCGATCGAGTCTCTAGCGGCGCGACTACTCTGATGCCGCTCATATTTGTTAGGTTGCAACATTGGACATGGACTGTATTTGTTAATAGACGCAATGAGCAACGACCACGTGGTAAGGGGCGACTACTAGGCCCTTTTTGCGTAGCATGTGGCATTTGGGGTTACCGACGGGACTTGAGCGGATAGTCCAATGTAATTTCCATTTCCCAGAATTTAGAAGGATGATCTTTGTATCATGTAATTCATATATGACAAGTAGTGTCGTCCAATGTGGCTTGTTCGTTGCTGTAGATACATACCCATCCCGGGCTGGCCTTTCAGACATCCCAATGCTCAATTGTCTTGCGTAATGTATTTTGCTCCAGTTGATGGATGTTGAGCATGGCATGACTTATGAAGCATCGCGCTTTTAATTATAAATGATAATGACTTGATTGACTGATGCTCATAAATATAAAAGGCCAGCGTACGGAGATGTTTGCCCAAGGCTGCATCTGGGTAGCTAGATATGAGTGTTTTACTCTTTTGAGTTGTTTAGCTTATAAGTATACCTCTACTTGCCTGGCTTTGCCCTTTCTGTATGAGCATTAAATAGCGATGAGATACGCTCGGAGAATGAACAGGAATATCATTCATTTGTATTGTGATAGAGCATCCGAGTGTTTGCTTTTGAGGTTCTTCTAGGGCTTTGGGTGATGGATTACCTGTTATATTACATATTGTTGTTTTCGTTGCGGTATGTCGCTTGTATACTTGGTAACTTTCACTTTGAACTTAGTTGAACAGCTGGCAGTTTTGTTACTAATAAGGACAGTTCAGGGGCGTGACTACAGGTTGTCGGGATGGGCTACGAAGATATAAACATAATTCCTCAACGATTTCCCGAGAGCGGATCATGATATTCGGCTTCGGGAACCATTGAGTTATAGTCGTCAGGATTAGAAACATCGGTTCGTGATTAGGACAGGTAAATTGCGCATGGTATATACAGTTGAATAAGTCTACTCGCGGTAGTGGTATCTCTGTCATTAAACAAACTCCCATAGCTCTACAAGACTTTCCCCCATCTCCTAGGCTAACAAAGCTTACACTTCTGGGTATATGCGTATATATGACCCTAGAACAGCCATGAAACCCACTTCCTGTAGAAGGACCGACCACGATTGGGGTGAGCGGCTTTCTCGGCAGCCTGGTTGGCAAGGAACTCCTCTTCTTCGCGGTCGATGATATCCTTGCCAGTGTAGAAGTCGCACTCGTGCGGGCGGACGCCCTTACTCTTGGTGATGAACTTGTGGCCGAAGATGAGGGCCAGGTAGAAGGGGATGCCAATGTAGCCCGTAATGAAGTTCTTGTAATTGCCGTTGACGGAGAGGCTGGGAATGAACGAATCGAAGTTCTTGGTGATGGCCACGAGGACGCAGATGAAGAGCGCGATATACGAGCCCCAGATGCCGAGCGGGGCGGTGTACGGCATCATGTCATTTGTGAGACCCTGTGCTTTACGTGCGCGCACGAACCAGATGTGTGTGACGAGGATGGAGATCCACGACAGGAGACCGAGAATGGTGGTCACGTTGACGAGGTAGGTGAACACGTCCTTCGAATCATCGGATACGTTCAAGAAGCCCAGCAAGCCGAAAATGGAGGAAGTGAAGAGAGCGTAGATCGGAACACCACGTCTGTCCGTCTTTCGGAAAATAGCGGGCGCCGAGCCATCTGAGGCCAGACCATACAGAGTTCGGCTGGCAATGTACAAATCGGAGTTGGCGGCCGAGAAGACAAAGAGCAAGATGGCGGCGTTGAGGATATGGGGGAGGGCGTCGATCTTCGCCAGTTCGATAGCAACTACGAAGGGCGAGGCGGCGGCACTGGTGGATTTCGCGTTGGCGAAGGCTAGGTTCTCGTCGTTGAAGGGCACGATCATGCCGACGAGGAACACGCTGATGATGTAGAAAACAACGATACGATAGAAGGTGAGCTTGATCGCGCGAGGGATCGTCCTTCGGGGATTCTGAGCCTCACCCACGGTCACACCGACCAACTCAGTTCCCAGAAAGGCGAAAGTTGCCGTGACCAGTGTGGAGTAGAAGGTAAGGAAGCGTCCCAAAGCTCCATGGATATCATCGTTGAAATCGCTGTTGAATGCGCTACGGTTTCGTCAGCGTATTACGCCCTCTAACGACAATTACACATAACTGGTGAATTTGATGAACTTACCCTGGGTTTCTCCAGTACTCAAATCCTCTGGCGTGCCCATCAGCACCACCGGCGGTAATGACGAGTGATACAAGAATGACGCCGATGATGACAACGACCTTGAAACTCGATCTGAGGCATTACAAATTAGTATGGGTCAATGGTTAGGTGTGGTCTATTGAACATGGTCCCACCACGGGATGGACGATAGTACGTGTTTTGAGGGGGAATACTCACAGCCAGAACTCAAATTCTCCGAAGAAGCGGACACCAAAGTAATTGATGGCTATGATCAATACTAAGAAGATGGCAATCCATACTCCAGGGTTGACGCGGTCGCGAGGTAACCAAAATTGGATCACAAGAGCAGCAGCGGTGAGTTGATTGGGCGGAAGAATGATGTACTTGAACCAGTAGCTGGACGTCACGAAGTGCGTATATTAGTCATTTATACACATTCAGGGATACCGACGGCTAGGTAAACTTACACCCAACCGAGAGCGAAACCGAGCGAGGGATCGCAGAAACGAGACGCATAACCAGTGAAACCGGCAGACATGGGCAGCCAAGCGGAGATCTCTCCAAGACCAGCCATGACCAGGAAGACGACAAAACCGATGACCGAGTATGAGATCAAGATAGCACCGGGTCCGGCTTTGGCGAGGGCCTTGCCAGTACCAATGATCACTATAGCGCAGTCAGTAAGTGATATATTTCACCACAAGAATACCAATTTGCGCGGCATTGAATCGCATGACCGAGCGTGAGGCCAACGGTGATCGTTGGGCCTCTCCGCGCGGTGGGAAACAGAGAAATGCACAAAAACATACATCCAGTTCCGATGGCACCACCAATGGCAATCATAGAAATGTGACGAGCCTTCAGACCACGGTGCAACTTGGTCTCGGCGGACGTCTCAATACCACGAATGTGGCCATGCTCATGCTGGTACTCATAATCGTTGAAGAGGCCGGCCTCCTTGTCGGTTGGCGACGACGTGTGCCTCGACCTCATGCTCCCCGTCTCCATCTTGTTGTACCTTTGTCCCCCTTTGCACACGCGTGTGCGGATCTAAGAAGGGAGAATAAAAGCGAAAAAGACAGCGGCAACTAGGTTGCCGAGTCGGACGGTTGGATTAAATAGACGGCAGTATGGCGACTAGACTGACCGAACCACACCGCGGGCGCTCTACTCTATAAGTGTGTCGTCGACCTCCTCGATCGATAAGCGGCGGGGCGCAATTTCTATTATAAAGAAAGGTCAAGCCGAAGGAAAGATAAGAAAATCAAGAACAAAGAGTCATAGACCCAAACGGACAAGGATAAAGCACCTTAACCTAAATCTACGCTACCACAGCAGCAATAGGCAGGGCAGGGCAGGGCAGGACAGGGCAGGGAAGACTCGGGTCGGGGCAGCAGAGTTCATTAAATAATACCAACAGCAAAGCCGCCAAGCTGCCGGCGATGGTACCATCCATCCCACCTCCTCCTCATATCAGAGGCGACCCTGCACGCCAAGACACAGCTCTCGGCCACGGCTGACCCCATTGGTGTCTAGATTTGCAAAGCCACCCCTGCTCGACGCCTAGCTCCGGGCTGGCTCCGGGCTAAACGGTGGGCTAGCTCTGCTTGGTGATTTTCCCCCGTCTTATCTTTTTTTGCTTGCTGCTGCTGCAGCTGGCCAAGGCCCCGAGTCGCGTGGGCAGCACATTCTTTCAGTATCCTGGCCTGTCTTGTCGTATGTATGTATATCGTCCGTCATCGCACAGAGTGGGGGACCTGACCTGGCAACTAAACCCGCTGTTACATATCACGACATATGCGGGAGCGAGTCAAGCTTGGTCGACTCAAGTCTCTCAATTTCTTGCTACAGGGACTTTGAGTTTAACGTAGCTTTTGGTATATGACAAGACTGCTTACCTACTACGCAATGTAGGTATACAGTACCGTATAGTTGATACTAAACTTGAACGTAAGCATTTGATCAAGTGCTTACAATATAAGAATGCTGACATAAACGGAGGGGTATAGAAATATGTTGCTATAAACCAGGCTAAACGTAGGGTAGGTTTCAATCTCCCTTACTTACTTACTTACTGACCTCACTAAAATAGCTTAGACACAGCTCGTATCACACGCTAAGGTAGGTAGATCGAGGCTAGCTACGGTATTCTCTCAGAATAATGGCCATCTAAGTGCAGTCTAAGGTAGGTACGCCCCTTCGCAACAGCCGGACCAACGTCCGCAATAAAGATCAACCTCTTCCCCCGCCAAGGAAAGTGAGAGCGCCCGCCAAGCCGTGCTACCCCATAGTGCTATCACACCTATCAAGACCGTTGACCACGCCAAGCGGCTCAAAAGCTCTCTCCCTCTCCTAAACACATTCACGACTTGGAAGTCTGATTTGCTCAGGATGCGCTGTTTGCTAATTCATACGTTACATAAAAAGCTTTTCATGAGATTGCACATTTATGGACAGCTATACTAGCACTGCTATTTGTAGGTGGTCTCGGTAGTATAGTACTACTCCACACACCCGTGAGGATTGTTGTGCGGTCGGTCTACCTGCCTGCCGGATGAGACAGCTGTACTGAGTCGGACGCGTCAAAGACAGTTCACTCACTTCTCTCGCTCAGCCACATAGTATGAGGCAAACTCAGCTCAGGCTGACTGACCAGCGTTCGTCGGTAAGATTAGTATTTAGCACTTTTGCATATGGGTACACACGAGGGCGCCCACTGTCTTGCTTCTGAATACCTAGGTAGGTAGTATGAAGGGAGACCGAAGGGAGACCGAAGGTGGCGTTTGGTTGCGTGACCGAATACCCAAGATGGACAAGCTTCGCCTCCCTGCATCTCTTGGTACAACCCGCAAATATATGGCTAATGTGTGTGTGCGTGTGAAGTCAAGCTGAGGTCTGTCTTAGCAAACACCGCAGTTAGGTAGCTCCCCTGCCAAGAATACTAAGATACTGCCGAGACATACCATATGAACTTACCCAGTATGGCTGTTACTAGTCGGGAGTTTCTGTGTCTCGAGATGCCGTCGAGTTGAACATTGACTTGCATGCCACGGCTGCAGGACTCCCACGATGAACACAGCTTTCAGTCCACACTCAGGTAGCTTTACTGTAAGTTAGGTAGACCAAGTACTTGGAAAAGTACTTGGCAGCCGTGGCAATCTAACCAGGAGAAGAAGGTAGGTAGAGAATAGAAGACCCCGGTACAGTTGCGATACTGCACTAACCTAGCGCAACTCCCCGCATTCTGAGGTTCTGGGTCTGCAGAAGGAAAACCACGGCACGAAGAGGAGCCTTGGGGGAAATTTGGTAAAAGCTTCTATCAACATTCCAGACCCTTTCTATACAGGGCAGAAACCGAGCTTTGTTGTTTGCTTGCATATTGGTTCTTCCTTCATACAATGTATGTAAGTAGGTAATTACTATGTTAACAAAAGATTCACCTCTAACATGACAGCTTCGATTAGAATCCTCTTTTTTTGTCCTTCACCACGCCGTCACATAACTCCTAATGCTGATGAAATTATTTGTACAAGTATTTAATCACCTGCAGTATTGCTAAAATCCTAGTCACCGTAGTGTGTACCCATTATGAGCCTGGTTTTGGTGCACCTCCAAATGCGCCTTGCATCTATCTGCCTTTTGCATGCGCCTAGACTTAGTTAATGAAATAACGTCGGTGTGGACTTGGACACCTCGGTAACTGTCTGGTTTTCAAACTGTGACGCAAGCGACATTAGCCTCATATCCTGGCCAACCCCTTTACAGTGGGATCCCGCTCTCTCTTACCTCGAGGAAATCCGTGGCCGTGATCATGACCATGAAGGCTTCAGCGAGATCGCTGATGCGCTCAGCAAGCTGGGGGTCCATCTTGCCTACCCCTGCGCCTATGCCGGCTGACCTCTTTAACACATGCATTACTAGCATCCTGTGATCGGCGAGGAACCGTCTGCCTTGAAGGATGTTGTGAGAACCGCGGCTGACGACTGCGACACCGATGATCCGGGCCACTTTGACGAGCAGCACATAATGCCTTTCCAATGCTTTCGAGTCCGAGGGCTCAACATGTAGCTCGGGATCCACGGCAAACAAGCCCGACTGATCGACTGTTCGAAATATATTGGCATGGAGCACGTGCTTGGCGCCCTGGCGCGTTTGGCACAGTTGCAGGAGAAGTACTAATTTGGCGTTCAGATAGTTCTGGTGATCTGGATTCCCTACTCAATAGGAAGTATCGGTTAGCTGGTGGGCACCTATGAGCAGGTTCTGAAGTTCTTCGTGCTTACCATTGCGATCGACTTCGATCCATTCCTGCATCACGTTGCGAAGGGAATCGACAAGGATGCCGATGAAGTTCAGCTTGTTAAGCGCCTCCACAACATAGTCATCGCCTTCCTTTTTACCGAGCTGCACAAGGATGGTCAAAAGGACCAAAGCTGCCGATTGGCATCGGGGATCTCCACCAAAAGCATCGTCACAGATCACGTTGAGAAGCTTCTCTCCGAAGGAACGTATCGTCTTTGTGGTCCTTTGGAACCCGGAAAGAGCTCCATCACTATGATCGAAAAGACCGGTCAAATAGCGATAGCAGAGGCCGTAGTAAATGGTGCGTAATTCCTGGTTGGGTACCCATTTTGCAATGGCATCTAAACATATCTGTAATAAGTGAGATAGCTTGTCGCTGATTAGGCTCTCTACTGCCGGGCTGTTTCTATCGATTGAAGACATTGTTGTGAAATCAAGCTTGAAAAGGAGCACTTTTGCAAGCCTCGCTAACTCGAGCGCTGGGCCAGGCTTCTCAGAACCGTACATTTCAAGGCCAGGAAGTATCGCTTGAAGAGTTTGCAGGATGAAAGAAACCTCATTTGTGCCTTTAAAATCATTGCAGTCAGTCATCACCATTAGAAGCCTCGTCCAGGCTCTTAGGAGTTTTAAGCTGTGCGCTCGAGTTTGCGTTAATCGATTGAGGTACACGATGTATAGCAGCATCGTCTCCTCCTCCATGTCCAACAGCACCGCGTCCTGCTGCAGCACCAGTTGACCGGAACAGGTGCCTTCCTTACGCCTTAGAAGTATAATTTCCCGAACCTTGCTTAGATTGTAGACCGAGTTGGAATCGTCATCTTCTTCGAGACAAGCTCTTAGATCCAAGTCGCCAAATGCAGTGAGCTGCGGAGGAGGCGCCGCAAATAGATCTTCTTGTGGCAGCGAATCATGAAACTCGAAGACAGACGGCACTGCTATCGGCTCCATGCCTTCAACAACAATCTGGCCGCCTAGAGCGTCGAAGATGCGTCGCTTCAGGGCCGGCATCTGGCCTTGGGCGACACTACAGAGTTCATGTGCAATATATTCTAAAGCCATGGCGCGCATAGATAGATAATCGACAAATCCCTGGGCAGCAGAACTTGTGAGAAAATCAGGTCCACTGGCTTCTTGCCCATCCCATCTTGAGCTTTGCTGGGTCACGAGACCTTGCAACAAGATGTGAAACAAGAAATCGTTCTCTCGCAGCTCTTCAAGAACGAGGCGTGCTGATAATGGAGAGCTCCAAAGAAGCTTGAAAATCTGCATGACTTTATATTTAAGCCTTACCAGCCACTGTACCATGTACCTGTTCTCACTGTTTGAGGGCACGTCAATAATAATAGGTAGTAATGCATGGAACAAGGAAGATCTTTGGTCAAAACTACTCCCAGGCTTGATTTCTAATGTTTTGGTGGAACAGTGAAACCCGAGCAAAAGGTGTGCAATTGTCGGCCGGTCCGGAGTGGCTTTTAGGCAGGCGTAGAGAAAATCCAGGATGTAGACCTTAATTTGATAATCGGGAGAGTCTGCTTCTCGATTGAAATCAAGAGGAGACGTGAGCTCAGAGGTGAAAGCCCCGACAATGGCCTGCGCATCGTCATGTTCCTCGAGGGCTACAATTGCTTTGTTACGATGGAGTTGGCCAGGGGGACCCGATTGCCAAGCCGAAATGACCCTGGGGGAAGTTGAGATCTTTTCTAGGAGTTTCAAGCTCGCCATGGTAACGCTAGGATGACCTATGCCACAATAACCGCCGAGGTCCGGTATCAACGTAAGGCTAGTCATTAGACCATCTTCTATTGAAGCAAATGCTCCATTCGAGATGGGCGTGAATGAGGACCGACTTTGGGCACGATTCTGGGATTTTATAATAGGTCTGACTACATCGAGGAAAGTAGCCTGAAGCTCCAGAGCTTTCGACAATAGTTCGACTGCGCGCAAAACTCCCAGGATAAGCGGAGAATCCGGTGGTGCCTTGCCAATATCCGAAGAATCCTGATGAATGGTGTCCAGTACGCCTTTCATGAATTTGCTATCGTACATCCATTCCATAACGCGCGCGAATGGGTGTAAGCTCACGTAAGTCTCCAGATCCTTGGTCTCAATAGCAGAATCTACGTTGATGCTTGACTCATTACCAAACACGATAAGGTCTTCATTGAAACTGCCAATACAGACCAGAGCGAAGTCCAGACAATGATAACGTAAGACTCTCTGCTGCGTGATATCACGGCATTCCGCAACTCTCATGGAAAATATATGACCCAGCACGAAGTCGATGTACGGCTCGATACCTGGACGTGTACGAGTTGAAGCGCCAAGGTCTTCGGCGTAGGGTAAGGCATCATTGAGTATGCCAACTTCGTCGGGAAAAGTCGTCAGGACACTCAGAAACTGTATAAATGAAGTGGTATCGTCAAAATTCGGACTCATTTCTTGGAAAAGAGCTTCCATTAGGGAGGATCCAGTTGGCAAAACGGCGGTGGAAGCCTGGACCCGGGCTGACATGGCGGGTGAGATGTAGTAGCCTGTGAAGCAAGACTCGACCATCGACCACATCGCATGATTCTGCATGAGTGACTTCCGGGCCATAAGACCGCTCAGCGCCCTGAACGCATGAGCCCTAATCTGGTGCCCAACAGCACTACTAATAGCTTGCATAAGAAGCACCGTTAGTCTGTCATTAGGTAGTTGTAATAGATAAAGACGACAAGTCTCACTATGCGAAGCGAGCTTCGCGATAAGCCGAAGGTAAGCTTCCTGTAACATCAAGACCTCCACTTCGCTTTCTACCCTCTCATTATCGAGTTTAGCGCCTCTCAGTGTAACTGTTTGTGCTGCAGCTGGCTTTGCTCTGGCTTTATCAATGTAGTAATGCAGCTCTTTCAAAATATGAGCCCAGGTGATTGATGATGGCCGTCGTAATTGGTGGCCTTCATCTAAGAGAAATTCATGAGCGTATGTTGCGCCCTCAGCATCGCCAGAGAGGCACTGCAACATCTCGCAGAACGCGGTTTGTAGAGGCGTCGTCGTTCTTCGTGATGCCCACTGTAGAAATCCCGCCAGGTTGCTCTCGGGATCGACCCAAAAGGCGTCTGCTTCTTCCGGCCGACCTTCGTAAGAGTACGCTATCAATAAGAGAAATCTTTCTAAATCAATATCCTGCTGTTGATGTTGGCCAGCTTGACGCTGCTCATCTTCTTCAATCTTCAGCTTACGGAGTACATCGGGCATATTGGAAATAAAGGCGTCGACAAATGTTCCCATCTCCGCCATCATGCGGTTTTGTAATTGAGTTGAGAAGGGAACAGTATCAGAAGGCAGAGTCGGCGTCCTTTTCTGAGCCCAAGCCCTCAACTTATTCTGAAAAGTGTCTTGCCATTCTGTCGTTTTAACATCGAGTAAGACCGCCAACAAGAAATCGAAAGCACCGTCCTTTAGAGCTTCGGTGAACTGCTTAGATCTTTGGATGTCCTCTGTCCATTACATGAGCATCAAAGGTTATCCAGGGAATCATGAGATCTTACCTTTGTCTAGATCAACATCACTCAAGACTGATCCAGCAGCATCTTCCATATACCAGCCACTGTATTCAGCGATCCACCAGCATTTTACAGCCGCATCGAGAAAGGGTAACGTCACAGTCGTGCCCTCCGGTTGCTGACATACGATTTTGTTGAGTTTTCGCGCCTGCTCTACACTGCCGCTGCCCTCAGTCGAGCCGAACGTTGTAATATAAGCGCCAAGAACAGGTAACAAATGGACTATAGATGTTAGTACCACAGAGGAGAACCAAACTATAGTAGAAGATTCAGGTGCTCACCTATCGAGTAATCATATCTAGTTGCACGCCGGAAATCAAGAAGGAAGTTTGTGAAGTCTGCTGCATCTGCCGTGTTCCTCCTAATTGCATAACACAGAATGACGGCAAGAAGCTCGTGCTGCTGCATTAAGCTAATATGTGTAAACTCATATATTTCCCTGGTCTCAGGATCTGTTGCACGTCCCAAAATGGCAGCGCTGTTCACTTGCTCCGCAAGCTTTTGCAGCCAGGCTCGAATATTAGCTAGGGTCGCGGCGCAGGCTGGGACGAATTTCGTCTTGTGTCCAACCTTCGCAGCGCCAGGTATGTTTGCGCGGAGAATATTGTGGTTGACATATTGGCCAAGGCGTCCAAGGTCATCGCCATCTTGATCGGTTAACAGGTCGTCTTCCTCTTTAGAAAGCTCCAGCAGCAGAAGCATGCAGCTGAGCAGATACTTTCTTCGTTGGTGAAAGCGGATGATGGTGCATTCCTTTCTAGACCTGCCGAGTCTTATTTCTTCATCTTCTGCTTCTAGGGCAAGTCGAGTGGTCTCGACTTCGTCTAGGTCAAGATCGTCGGCAACCTGGAGAATGATTTCCTGGAAGTCTTTGTTGAGTGTCCACTCTTCATCGCTGACACGAACCTTGCCTATAACCATACCGCCCGTCAGTAAACCCAGTAAGTGAGCAGTAAGCCTTTCATCAAATTACCAACCTGACAGCACAGCGTCGCGACTCTCTTTCTTCCGTCCAGGCTTCTCTAACAGACGCTGAAAGTCGCCGGCAACAACCTCTAGGCTAGGGCTCTCTGAAATCTGAGCCAGGGCCAAGCGACCGCGCTCCTCGCGGTCTTCCTTTAGGGCTTCGGCGACGAGTTCCAGTTCACGATGGAGGTCCTGGAAAGCTTCCATAGTGCGATCATCCGCCATGATCTATCCGTCAGTCTATCGCATTGTGTTTGTAGTAGGTCGAGGTATGCGGCAGTGATGTCGTATGGGGCGGGCGGCACTGGCTTTTAGGAGAGCAGCAGCCGAAGGGTATGGCGAAAGGAAAGTAGCGGGTAGTGGATCGTGGTCAGCGTGGCATGAGAAGTCGACGTAGGCTGATCGAAGAAACGCGGAAACGCGTGGTAGTCGAGCTTGTTGAACCTCGTCTCTAACTTCACCTTCACCATACCTACCTAGAAAAGCTGGTGAACATACCTACCTAGCTTAGGTGGGGCCAGGGTGCCTAGGTACCTAAGGCTATACCTACAATGTATGTGATTGGCCGGGAAGGTACATAAGGTACTGCAACAGGGCAAGTTTTAGTGGACCGTAGGTACTAGATAGGTGATAATGGAGCCACCACCCACCTACATGTACTGCCTACCTAGGTACTTAGGTACCTATATTAGGTGGTAATGACAGACCCTGGTAAGGCTGTACAGAGCTTTAACGCGCCGCATCTTAGATCAGGTACGCAAGTACATACTTCTTACTCAAAAGGTAACCAAAATATCATAAAAGGTCAACAAACAGTAGGGCGGTGAGAGAAATTCTGCCGGACAAATCCGAGCTGAGGTTTGTTCAAGGATTGCCGCCTACTACTGAGTGCTATTGCAACCATGTGCTTAATCATGGCTGTCTTTTAGGATAGAGAGAATCCCAGTCCACTGTCGTTGGCACTGGCTCGAAGAATAAGCAATATTCCCCAATAGGCGCTCGACTGACATTCTAATCATTATGTTGCCGTTATGCTTCGCACCTGGCTGTTGAAATAGTGATTCCTCTTCTACGTGTTAACGCTGGCCCAAGTTGGTATGTGTACCTACTTACCTTCCAGCACGTTCTCCTGGCAGCAAAGCCAACGACGACGCCGTCTTTCGGTTGTGCCCAAGTAAATCACCATCGTGAGATACCTGTTTTGAGAACCCTAATGTGGCTGTCGCCTACCAAATAAACAACACCGTGCTCACTAAGCGCCGGCTTGTACAACCAGCAGATCTTTCCGAGCGTCGTGAATGGAGATACGGACACTTAAGCCGGCCGTATCCAAATTAATTTGCGCTCAGATACCTACATGAGCACGCTATTGAAGCTATCTTGATTCTACTACTCGGGCAATCATTAAGGTATTTGGCCTGTCTTGGTAGTTCAGCGGACCGTGTTCGCCGTGCTGTGTCACATTCCACTTGATGGATTCTTGCACATGCATTCCGATAACCCGTATAATTTATTGAGATAAGGGAAGCTGGACTGCGATGCCGCCTCGCTCGGGAGCCCGTGAGCTCTCAATGAAAACAGCATTAGGCATGCCGTCTCCTTACTAGGCACATTTCCTCGTGTCGTAAGCTAACAGTTGTGAAGATGCGATTGAGAGTGGCAATAGATCGAACGGTGCAACTGGTCTAGATGGTGCGTTCGATCGGTGTCGTTTCTGCTATTGGCGAATTATACTCATCCGAGTTTCAATAGGACTCATTCAAATATTCAAACACCAAGCAACGGCTTCTGATCTGTATGTCCGCCCTATACCCGGTTTGAGGTCTCGTGATTTAACGAAAAGTTATAGGTTGAGATTGGATGATAAGAGCTATCATAGGCTGTTTGAGTCTCTTTTCCGCTATACACTATCCGAAAAGGAAGCTTACTACCATGGTAGAGGGGCCAAGACGGTTGCTGCTGGTAGGCTCACCAAATGTGCCGAAGTGCTTCGCCTCAGTATCGAACACAGCGCATCAAAATTAAAAAGAAAGACCTTCTTAGCTGTCATTGACCATATCACCGACATCCTACCTCACCCCGAAGATGGATTGGTGCCACCATTGGTCTCCGACTATACCAAAGCGCTTGCCACGCTGCTTGGACACGGGGCCAATGTGGAGATCTTAGCAACGCATGATAGTGACGGTTGGTTCACGTGTGTCGACTTCGTAGTTGAGATCATCTCCCAATATGCAGAGAACGATGATCGCGACGTTGGAATTTCTCGTGCCTCTCCGGCCCCTCTAGCAGGGATAGCAATGACGTTAACAGCGAGGTCGCGAAACACACCCACACGAAGCACACCTACGCGAAGCAACAGTAACGACCGAGCGCCGCGTGGTCATCTTTCAGACCTCATGGAATGCTTATCATCTCTCGTCGCTGCCCCAAACGCACCCTTGCTTCAACGTAGTAAAGAAATAGGCTCTGTTGCGCTCCAAGTCCTCCAGCTGCGTTACCTAGGTCTAGGCCAACTTCATCAACTGGGCTTCGCCGTCATTAACGCGATCTTAATCGCAACTCAGACTGATGATACAGTTCAAGCCAGTTCATTGGCTGCTGAGTGCCTACCACTTATTATCTATTGGTGGCAAGCTAGAACCGCGTCCAAATACGACGCATTGCTAAATGTCGTTCGAACAGAAATGCTCAAGATTCTATATAATATCCATTTACAGCTAGAGTTTTTGGCTCAACAAGACAGTGAAACCGTCTTTGAAGATATTGAGAACTTAGCAGAAGTACTCTGGAGTGAATACTCGAAGCGAGACGACCGAGCCCAGCTTCAACAGGATGATATAGCGTACATGATTGATCATCACGCCATCAACCATTTTTATATACAATCCTTTGCCTTGCGGCCCTTCAATATTGAAGGGGAGAGGCAATGGGCGGTTGTGCAAACGCTAGCAATGCTTGAAACAATCATGTGGAAAAGATCTAAGTCCTCGCACATGAACCCTAATAGCAACGAAAACTCTGAGCACCCACGCAAGAAGCAACGGAAAGATGGGGGGTTTAGTAGACTGCGCTATAAGCTTCGCTCAATGGATCGTTCTACGCAATTCACCGCACTACAGATGGTATCGTTCTTTGTATCGGAAATTGATATCACAGGCGAAGAAATATCTGATCTTCTATCCATTTTAATCAGTCTTGTTGCAAACAAGAACAGCAAGTTATCTACATGGGCCATGATAGCCTGTGCAAGGTTAGTTTGGCGCGGGTTGTGGAAGCGTCCTGTACTGACTGATTATATAGTCTAGCTGCCAAATCTATCCCTCTTGATGCTTCTTTTGATACCCTTTGGAAGCAGGCCTGGCAGGTTGCGGTTCGCTCCATCAGCATGACAGGAACCTGCCGAGCCGCAAGCTTTCTTCTATACTCGATCGTAAAAAATGAACTATTAACCTACAGCGAGATAATGAGTGACATCAGCGATATAGTCACAACTGCAGATGTCAACGGGCCAGCGACATTGGTTGATTCGTCGCTTATCATGATGACAGCCCTTCTACAACTTCGCAATCATCATCTTCCCAATGCTAGTCAGGCGACTAATAACCACATCATTCGATGGATGTTGTCGCGTTGGTCTCCAGGTGTGTGATCATTGCATTCTGCTCGGTGTTCAAATCCTAACCATCAACAGCGGATGCAAACTTTATCTCATCTTATTCTATGTATGTTTCTTCCCTAAGCATGGCGAATATTGTACGAGCAGCTTGTGGAGATACAGAACTCTCATTTCCTGAGATCTCCCAGACGATATCTGGCCCAATTTCAGAAACCATGCTTTTACTTCGTGAACGCGAGAGCATTGTCAAATATCTTTTATTACTTGAGGATGGTGCGAGCAGTCTGGGGCCCGAGAGGAGTCACAGGCTTGCTAGACCGAAGATCAATACTATACTAAAGGATTCCACGAGTACTCTTGTGACAAGAAAGCTAGTAGCTGAACTTTTCTACACCAAATTGGAAGAAATAGGAGAGTATTGCAACGCTTGGGCGAAGAAAACAGAAGGCTCTGGCCATATCACACCAGAAAAGCTTCAAAGCGTGGTTTCATGCTTGCTGCTTGGGGCCCTCGTGCTTCCACAGCTCAAAGAAATCAACACACGCCAGTCCCAAGAAACAGAGGATGTCATCTTTCGAATCCTGAAAGATCTCCTTGAAGCCTTGTCATCTTCACCGGAAAGCCAAACGTTCTATGATTGCCTCCTGAGATTTATCCGGCCCTACATGCCAAAGTTGACCAGCAGCGATCTAGGTCGACTATCAACTGAGTTCCCTTATCTTCATCGGTTGTTTGCCGAGATTTCTCTATCTCTACAGCAACGGATTAACCAGCAATCCTCTAGGCAGGAAGATGATGGAATGGACATTGACGACGAGTTTGGATCGCAAGGGAGCCGATCCAATGCCAGTTCAATTACAGCCGAAGTTCCTAGACGAGAGTCATTGGTTGTGCTTCAGGCGTCGTCTTTCTATAGCGATACAATGCAGCGCCTGCATTTTCTCCGGCAACTCCAGGAAGACAATGGGCAGGTAGGGTTGATTCCAACGTCCTTCATTGATTCCTTTCTGCTTCTATCAGACAGAGACATCTTGTCATGCCGATGCTTTGTCAGAGAATTGTTTGGCTCGGATTTAATTATCAACCCTGAAGACGCCCAGAGTATTATTGAGAGGGTGGGCACGTTAATCGGCAAATCGACCTTCTCGAGCTGTGAAATCGCTTTGAACATATGTCTAGATTTGATGGAAGGCTTTATTGGGATCTGGTCCAGCGGTGACAATGATCTATCTTCCCCTGTGGGTGATCTATACAGATACTATCTTGAAAAGGGTCTATCAAGCAACCTCCTCTCACCCAACGTCCGCATATCATTGTCACGTTTATTACTTCGACTCATACAGGAGGGAGAGAGCTTCCCTACGACCTTGCATATGGATCTCCCAAATGTCTCGCTTTTGAGTATCTTAGAAAACAGCCCCTTGCCAGTCAAGTTCTATATAGGATCCCGGTTGCCAAGTATGTTTAGTCGTTATGTCTTGAAGACACATGAAGACGTTTTCGTCGACATTCTCGAAAACCTTCCAACAAGCAATGCGTTCCTAGAAGGGATTGCATTACGGCTCTTTGTGCTCGGTGAGGTAGCTCGGGAATGGCCGACGCTGCTCCGAAGAGGCATATACCATATTTTCGAAACTCCCGGCAAAGTTCCTCGTTCCAAGAAGCACGCCGCTTATTCGCTCAGGAGGGTTGCAGTTACGCTCAAACTCGATGACCCAAGGCAACTTTTCGACTTGTTTGCTTCACAGCTCCTCTATACTTGGCTTGACGAGGGAGCTGTCGAAGAAATTCCGTTTGAAATCTTCGGATTCGCGGATCTCGAAGCACTTCTTCACCGATCCCAAGCAGATATCGTAGCCTTAACGGTCATGCGTGCTCAGGATGAGGCGCTGGCAAGACTTGCTACAATTCTTGGGACCACATCGGCGCAGCTTGTGCAACGCAACTTCTCGAAAACACTTGCGTATAGTATGGCCCATGACATTAGCATGCCCAAGGGAGAACAAAGCCAAAGTGGAGAAAGTCGGCTAAGGAAGCTCCTGGGCAGAGAAGCTTTCCTAGAAAGCGTATACCTCAACTTTGCGGATATAATTGGAACATTCGTTAGCCTTATAGACCAGGAAGACCCCATCGAGAGGTGGTGGGTAAAGGACGAAAATCTTATTGCTGCTGCTCGGACAATGGAAAGCATTAAACAGTGTGGGCATTCAGAAGTTGTATTAGGCGCAAATCAGCAACCTACCTTTCGTCCGAAATATTTGACGAGAGAGATAGCTCTGCTTTGTAGCCGCACAGAATACGAATCGCCAAATCTCTGGAACTCAGCACTCGTGGTCGCGGTCGCTAGGAAACTGTTTGGTAGTATCCACAGAGCCTTGGGCCCTTTGTATGCGTGTTCTATTCTCCGGAAAGTCCGAGTCTTGATATGTCTGGCCGGTCGGCATGCTTGGGAATCCTACCCTCTCGAGATGCTGCTACATTCCATACGGCCATATATTGTGGATAGTGAGTGTGCAGATGACGCACTGGGTATGAGCCAGTTTCTGCTTGAGAAAGGCTACGAAGCTCTTTCAAAATCACCATCTTTTATTGCAGGATACGCTTTGACAAGCTTAGCGTCCCTTAGGGTCTTTCTTGAGACATCACAGTCCAGCACAACCCAAGAGAGCCAGTTTAAAGCGACGATGAACAAGGCTCAGAAGTTTCATTCATGGTTTGCCAAGTATCTGGAGAAATATGCCTCGCTTGCCCTCAAGGATGGGTCACAGAGAGATGCATTCAGAGCCATTACCGAGTCTGCAGTTCATGTACGCACCTCAGGGAATGCGGAACAAGGAACTCACGAAAGCAGATTGCTCCTAGAAATCCTCCGAGATGAAGATAGTGGATCTAGACTTCTAGGTGCAGCCTCCCGCAAACTGGCACTGGAAATGCTCTGTTGCAATTTTACTATGCCAGCCACATCAAACATAGATTTCGTCCGCTCGGATAGAGAGTCACAGATGTTGGCGAAGGCAATTTGGAAAAGTTGTAAATCACAGAACCTTAGTGATGAGTATCTGGCTTGGGCTGGCCGAGTCATCGGTAGAGGTTTTGCTTCATCCGGCCACATTGACAATGACTTGTTGCGAGAGTCACAATTATCGACTTATTGTCGAGAGGCAGGGTGTGAAATTACATCTGAGGAAGGTCTTCTTAGCCTTCTGCGAAGTTTGACAGCAGATGGTGATTGTGCTAAGGCAGGTCTCGCCGAATCAGCTTTGAGAGTAGTGTACTCAGAAGCTGTAGCTCAAAACGATGATACGCTTCTTATAGCGTGTGAGAAGATCTTATCCGATCAGCTTCTTCAGGCCTGTAACTGGTCACCATATCGAACACCGCCCTCCGACAATGATTTTATTTACGAGCTAGAAGAAGAGTTATTGTTCACTCCAGAGTCAATCCAGAACCCGAACTGGGCCGAGAACATCACAGCAGGTCTGGCCCAAAGTGCCCCGAAAAGTGTCATACTTAGCGCCTTGCCCCCGATACTCATGAGCGTCAAAGGCTTTGCGAAAGACGCCTTTCCCTACATCATTCATCTCATTTTATTGATCGAGCGCAGGTCTCAGCAATCAGCAAGACGACGCCTATCAGGAGCACTCAAACACTGGTTTCAAATGGACTCACCCATAGCCAGGGACAACATCAGTCTTCTGATGAATGCAATCCTCTACCTCAGAACGCAGCAGCTTCCTGGGGAGAACTCAATAGCTGATCGAATACAATGGCTTGAGCTTGATCTTGCGTCAGCAGCTTGGGCAGCAACTAAGTGCGGCATGTATAAGACTGCTCTACTTTTCATAGAGTTGTCATCCTCTGAAGGGACTCGCGCTTCTCGGCGTTCATCCGCCATGCGAGCTCAAGAACCCACATATTTGCTATTAGACATCTTCAGAAATATCGACGACCCAGATGCCTACTATGGAATAAGCCAACCTGCCAGCTTGACGAACGTTCTGGCACGCCTAGAATATGAGAAGGATGGGGTGAAGAGCCTTGCATTTAGAGGAGCGCAATATGACAGTCACATCCGAAAAAGTGACACTGCGGCTGTACATGATAACCAATCTCTGGTAGATACTCTCAGTAGCCTAGGCCTCTCTGGCTTGTCGTACGCCTTGCTACAAAATCAACAAAGCCTTGATAGTTCATCCAGTGCCGTTGATAGCACGTTCGATACTGCTAGAAAACTGGAAACCTGGAACCTGCCAACACTGGACTCCACGAGCAATCCTTCTGTCGCTATCTATAAGGCCTATCAGGCCTGGAATCAAGCTACTGAAATAAGTGAGGTGAAGCCAGTGGTCTGGAGTGGGTTTAGCAGTATTATACAGAATGTACTTAGAGACGATATTGGTGCGTCTTCTCTTCGGAATCATCTAGGAAGCTTGGCTATCCTGACGGAAATCAATGACGTGGTCGACGTTGTCCACTCTACCGAGCTACAACAGTTACTTGAGACATTCAACAGCCGCACTCATTGGATGAAGAGTGGACGGTAAGTTTCTTCGGACCTCGAAAATCTCTGTCTAGCTAATCGCCTGAATAGATATGACGAAGTAGGCCACATACTGTCTTGCAGAGAAACGACCATGAATCTGTTCTCACAATTCTCCAACCGCAGCCAGTTCACCAGAGTGAACCCTCCCGAGGCGCGATTAATTCAAGTCAAGTCGATGCTGCTTTCTTCCAGTATACATAGATACCATCAAGCCTTTCAGGAGTCGCTAAATATTGCAACATCCCTCACACATCTTGTCCAGCCAAGCGCAGACCTCGGACTCAATATTGACTCTGCCGCACGAGTTGAAGTCGCCAACTCTCTTTGGGATCATGGAGAAATGATGCCTTCCATACGGATGCTTCAGCACATTGATGAAGATACTGATCTTAAAAAGCAGACTATAGCCGTCAGCCGGCCCGATCTTCTTGCTAAGACCGCACACCAAATATCTGTCGCTAGGCTTGAAAAACCGGACAGTATTCAGAAAAACTATCTTCAGCCTGCACTCAAAGAGTTGAAAGGAAAGGTGGACGGCGAGGAGGCCGGTAAGGTCTACCACCAATTTGCTATGTTCTGCGACGAACAACTCCAGAATCCCGACAGTCTCGAAGATCTAGCCCGTTTGCAACACCTCAAGCAAGGCAAAAGTGAGGAGGTTATGCAGCTTATGGAGCTCGTTTCCAACGCAAAGGATACACAAACCAGGACTAGATTCACATCTCATCTTAACAGGGCGAAACAGTGGCTCGGACTGGACGAACAGGAGCTCCGTCGAGTCGAGCAAAGTCGAGGTGAATTTGTACGCCTTAGCCTAGAAAACTACCTTCTCTCACTTATTTCCTCGGACGAGTACAATAACGACGCCCTCCGATTTACTGCACTCTGGCTTGAGCGCGCATCCGAGGATTACGCGAATGAAGCCGTGAGAAAGTATATTGACAATGTTCCAACACGGAAATTTGCGCCGCTCATGAACCAACTAACATCCAGGCTCCTGGATCAGAATAACTCGTTTCAGAGACTCCTCATTGAGCTAGTCTACCGTATCTGTGTTGATCATCCATATCACGGAATGTATCAGATTTGGTCAGGAACTAGGTCCAAACACAAGAAGGAAGATGAAGTTGCTCAACTCCGAAAGCAAGCTACTGAAGCAGTTGGAAAAAAGCTAGTTCACACAGAAGCAGCAACAAACACGTGGGCAGCTATCTATTATACTAGCAAAGCCTACCATACACTGGCTCTTGAGGGAACTTATAAAGGAGGACAAAAGATTTCTATTAGAGATTCAGCTGCTGCAACGACTCTCGCAAGCTCCCTCGCTAAATACAAAATCCCCCCTCCTACAATGCAGATCGAACTTTCAGCCACCCGAGACTATTCCGACGTCCCTCTGGCTACTAAACTTGAACCTACCATGACTATCGCGAGTGGAGTAAGCGCTCCCAAAATCATTACGATCATAGGAAGCAATGGGGAGCGTTTCAAACAGCTTGTCAAAGGTGGCAATGACGACCTCCGCCAAGACGCCATCATGGAACAAGTTTTTGCTGCAGTCTCGTCTGTCTTAAAATTACATCGTTCCACCCGTCAGCGTAATCTCGGTATCAGAACATATAAAGTTCTACCCCTCACTTCTGTATCTGGGTTAATCGAGTTCGTTCCGAATACCATACCCCTTCACGAATACCTCATGCCAGCCCATGAGCGATACCATCCTCGAGACTACAAAGGCTCGCAGTGCCGAAAGGAGATTTCGAATGTCCAAACCAAGTCGACTGAGGTACGCCTTACCACCTACAAGAAAGTTACCGATCGTTTCCAGCCCGTGATGCGTTATTTCTTCATGGAATACTTCACCGACCCGGACGACTGGTTTGCCAAGCGCACGGCCTACACTCGTACCACGGCAGCCATATCAATGCTCGGCCACGTCCTCGGCCTAGGTGATCGCCACGGACACAACATTCTTCTTGACTCCAAAAATGGCGAAGTGGTGCATATCGACCTAGGCGTAGCATTTGAGTCTGGTCGAGTGCTACCGGTTCCCGAACTCGTGCCGTTTCGGTTGACAAGAGACATTGTGGATGGCATGGGTATCACCAAAACTGAGGGGGTTTTTCGACGATGTTGTGAATTTACGCTGGATGCCTTACGTGAGGAAACGTACTCGATCATGACTATCCTTGATGTGCTTCGCTACGATCCCCTCTACTCCTGGTCAATCAGTCCAGTGCGTGTGGCTAAGTTGCAAGACCCACGACGCGACGAAGGAGGTGTGGACGCCGAAAGCGAGATCCAATCGAAGAAGAAAAACGTAGTTGCAAAAAATGGGATTGTGAACGAGCCTAGCGAAGCAGATCGCGCTCTCGAAGTCGTGCGCAAGAAGCTTAGCAAAACACTTAGTGTCACAGCCACGGTCAACGACCTCATAAATCAAGCAACAGACGAGAGGAACTTGGCCGTTTTGTATTCAGGTATGTTGAGTTCTCTGAGCTGCGCCCTAGGGTGCCTTTTGATGCGACTTGCTAACGATTTTCTTAGGTTGGGCAGCATATGCTTGATGTAAATATATGGCGTGATACCCCTGTATCTATGTGTGTGTGTGCGTGTTGCATAGAGAGCGCAGGTAGTATTATTTAGACGTATACCTACCTAGGTAGCGATCATGGAAGGAAGGGTGATTCAGGTACGAGGATAGATAATTCAGCGTATTATGACATGACCCAGGTTTTTTTTTAGCATTTGATTCCGAGCTCATCACTTCACGCAATTACCACGAAGAGGTACTAGCTTGCTACACAAGACTATGCCGTAGAATTTCATTACGTAGAAATCCACACCCCTTTTCTAGAGTGTTATTGGCTTTTTTTTTGCTCATCTACCTCTCTGGCCTTTTCATGCACTTGCATCGACCGAAGTGACAATCTTTGTTCTCAGCCCCTTTCATTATTCCTAATCAATTCTGCTAAGATGGCTTACTGGCTACCGCCGCCGCCGCCGCCGCCTCAGCTTTCGCACGCCTCTTGCGCGCGCGACGCACCTCGATCTCAACGGCCGCCATCTCGGCATTTAGCGTCGCCAGGCGCGGAATCACGTGCTCGACGGCGCGTATGCTCTGCGCCTGTGCCTGGCGCAGGGGCATAGGGGTAAAGAGTCCGAACCAGCAGAGCGGATCGTTCGATTTTTTCCTCCGTAGCGTGGCTGCTGTTCCTGCCCCTTTCTCTTTCTCGGCTACTTCTGGTGGGGGGGAAGAAGGAGAGCTGTTTGGTGGATGCTGCTCGCCAGTGGTGGTTCCGCCGTTACGATCCCTGAGCTGAGCGGCGGCGGCGGCGGCGTCTGTCTCCGGTGGCGTTGGCGCACTGCGAACTTTTCCTATGTTTGGGGCGCTCTGCTCTGCGGATTCAGCCTCGGCTCCAGCCTTAGGACTAGGATGAGGATGAGGATTAGGGGCTTCATTTTGGGCCTCTGAATCCTCTCCTAATACAGAAGCAGTGCGAACGGTAGTGGCTGCTGGATCAATGACGGTGAATTTCGTCACGATACCACTGGGCACAACTGGAGGTTTCCTATCCCGACTCTCGCTTGAGCCCTGGGCATCATCCTGATCCTGATCCTGGCTGTCACAGCTGATGGCTAGCCGTCTGGACGCTTGCATCCGGTCATCGTAGTAGTCCTGGCCGAACCGCAGGCCCCGCTCAGCGGCGAAGTTGGCGCGCGCAAGGTTCTGGTACATGCCCGTTTGCAGCGTCGTGAGCTCCTCCCTCAGCGTCGTGTAGTCGTGGAGCAGGTGGAGATATCGCTCCAACAAGTCATCGATGTGATTCTCATCCATGCTCAGTGATGTGCCAATTCTCCAAAATGTCATTCACCGAATGAAATTGTTTCGTTATTAGATACTAATACAGGTCGAGACCTCCTTTAGCAGGCAGACGTTCTCTGTACTTCACAAGCGCCACAGTTACATATGTATGTCTGTGGCTTTGACGAGCCAATAAGGAGATACCTTATAGAGGCATACCTATGCATGTGTACAGGATGCTTATCTTGCTTTGCGCTTACATGCCCGATTACTGCATAATCCGTATTGTCTACCAAATCTCGTCTCATCATGATGCTCACACAGCATACCAAAGCATTATCAAGCATTGACATCAGGGATGGCCTATTCATCTGCCCGTCTCGGCAAAGCCAAACAGCCAGCGGGCCGCGCTCTCACCTGGAAACCGGCATGCTAGGTCCATTTGGGTGTTCATCTACTGTACTCATTGGCTTGATAAGCGTTATGCGATGCGACTCGGCGCGCGCATTTGCTCCAGTGCATCTGATGTAGGTAGGGTAGGCTAGGGTACGCAGCCGGCATCGCCTACTGATTCAGCAGACAGCACTGCGACGGCAAACAGCGCGTACCTAAGAATAGAAAGGATCTGAATGTGTGTGACCTTCGGTGGAGCTACAAAAGACATCGTCAGGCAGTTGTGCTAACAAACTTCTTTGCCAGCACACATGCACACATGCACACATGCACAACGCCGCCTCGCATACCGGTCTGCCTTGCATACCAGTAGTGTGGCCTCCCACTTTGCAACGTCGTACTTGATGATGATGATGAGTAGCGGGCCACGCACACACAATGATGGCTCGGGCTCGGGTGTACAGCTAAGACCGGGGACCGGGCGACACGGTGGAGGGATAACACGACACTCAACAACCCCGGCGTAGCAGAAACATCACACACTTGCTCGACGGTAACAATTTTGGTATGGTAACCCTGGTTGGCGGACCACGCGCGCTGTAGGTCTCAGTAGCCAGGATGCACCACCGATCAGCCCACCACAACGAGAAATATAGGTTGTTTAGGCGATAAAAATCAACGAGCTCACGAGTCATCCTCGACATATGTACACTACGCGTACTGCATCTATTCTAGAAGTCAGATGGAACACACGATCTCCGCAGAAGAAGCGCCACCGGCCGTCGTCCTAGTCAGGGTGTCTAGGTAGCTCGCAGTCCGACTTTCCTACAAGGGAAGTGGGTGAAGCTGGCCACGAGGCGGACCTTGATAGTCGGGTTAGCTAGCATTGGAGCTATGATCTCATCGCCAGCAAATTTCCGACCCTGGTCTCGCGAGGAGAAGGTGAAATGACTCTTTCACTCTTCTCTCTATTGTTTATCTGATCTTCCCAGAGAGATGGACTCACTTTTCTTAGAGAGTAGATAAGTCTGTTCAGCCGCGAATACATATACTGTGCGTTCATAGCTCAACTGGCTAAAGCTATATCAAGCGACTTGAAAAGGGGCACCTAATTAGGGAGTCAAACTGGGCACAGACTTGGTCCTAACGCAAAAAACGGTGAAGTCGCCCATGTTGGTTTGCACTAAACAAGTGGACTTATATCATTGATGCTTTAATATTACTGCCAATCTCGTCTTTCAATCTTGAAATTCAATAGTGGCCAAGAGACTCAGGGAAAAAAACAGTGGATTGACCTGGTGCAGAAAGGGCATCTTATCTAGGGTGTAGCGCCTATGCCTCAAGTACCGATCCTATACTTACCTATACTGCTGTACCTCCTTTACGTATTCTTTCCCCCTTTGACGATAAGTGTAGACAGAAAAGGGCATCATTTCTTATTATATCAGGAGTCGACTAGCTGCGTCACTAACCGACAACCAATTTCCTAGGCCATCCCGGACAAAACCCTCGGCATTGTCGAGTGAGGGAAATTTCGTAACCCATTGTCGACTTTGGCGAATAGAAGAATAACTCGGCTCTGGTTGCATAAAGATTGCGATACCCTTGAGGTACGAGCGGGAGTGGGGTCCACTACAGCTCTAACCAAGCTCCCCCTGCTCATGATGCTCATGCCTCATGCTCCCCCGTGCTCCACACTCCACGCACCGCCTGCACAGGCGCGCACACTTCAACTCGAACTCTCACGGAAGCTGAAAGAGGCAAGTCCCCACCTCTAGGCTCTCCCAAAGTACCTACTGTACCTAGGTAAATATCATAGGTGGGTGATATGCCCAACCCACACAGCTCTCCGAGTAGTGTAGCAGCATTGCTACGGTAGACAACCAAGCGTTCTTGAGGAACAGCAGCAGACAGCAGAACAGCGGGACAGGCTACAGCAGACAGCCCTGAAAGACAGCCCCAACGAAGCAAGAAGCTCCTGTCCATCCATTGCATTCGCATCCTATCCCAACCAATGCAATCCACCTGAGCAGCAGCACCCTTAGGTACCTACTAGAGTGCAGCACTCACTCACTGCAGCACTCCATCCAAAACCCAAGCAAATGCACCGCTGTACATATATATCCCACCTACCATTCCTGCACTATACTTAAGTACATTCGCACACAACGGTCAACGAACCCAACCATCCAGCGAACCAACCAACTACCTAATCAAGCCCGTCCAACCAATTGCCTGACTGACTGGTTGATTGAGTGAGTGAGTGAGTGAGCGAGTGAGCGACTGTGCTTGTCCACCGCCAATCCTCTTTTCGCGTGCCCCATCCTGTTTCGACCCTGTCATTCCCATCTCTCAATCCCCAATTCCCAATCCTATTCCTACCTACCTAGTATTGCTATTACCGGTAGTCCCTATTACTGGCCCCCCAGGCAGACCCAGGCAGACCCAGGCAAAACCGCATGACTTGAGGTTCGGTACAATTCTCTTTGTGAGTCCCCTACTCCGTCACCGTTTCTTCAACTTTCCCCCCCTTCGAGTCCGACCTGCTCCCGATCAATTGCTCTCCGACCGTCTCGCCCGACCAGCGCCGCCCAAAGCCTCTCTTCTTTACCTAACCTACGCTTTTCGAGACAGTTGCACCTCCACGTCCGAATCCTACTAAAGATCCACGCCCACGCCGCCGTCCTCGCCCTCCAAACCGCCGACGCCCCTCCGCCTCGCATTCAATTTTTGTCTCTGTCCCATTGACCGTTCGTTCCCTCTGGCCGCCCTGTCTGGCCCCCGTACCCGTCTATCATCCACCCGATCATCCACCCGACCACCTGGCCAGCCCAGCCAAGCACTTCCAGCACAGCCAGCACCAGCCCACCCGCCAACGCCAACCAGCCAACCAACCAGCCGGCTCACACACCTTCTCACCTACCCAAGTCAGTAATAAATAAACTGCAGCAACGGCCGATACCCGCCGCCCAACGTCTCACGTCCGCGCGCTTGCGATAAGCCATAAGCACTTTCCCATCAGCCCTCGATTTTTTTGTCAACCATTAGATCCGCCGTCACACTTGCTGCTCCCTTTCCCGAGGAGTGCCTTATTCTGCCAAAATGGTCGTCGCTACAATTAAGTCAGTGAGCTTGCTGTTGTTGCCCCTTTTACCGTGAGGTGCATCGCATCGCCCCCCATCATTCCATGACATCTTGCCGACAGTTGCTGTTTCTTGGTCGTAGTGTGCTATCCTAGCTACGCATGTGCATCACATTTCAGTAGAAACACGGCGTGATGCCTTATATATGACTCTCAATCAAGAGTATATTTGACTAGACCTCCTGGCTAACCAGAATTCGTCCTGAAGGTGCGTTGTCGTCGGAGACGGTGCCGTTGGCAAGACCTGTCTTCTGATCAGCTATACGACGAACAAATTCCCTTCGGAATATGTTCCCACGGTCTTCGACAACTATGCCGTTACTGTTATGTGGGTACTCCCCTTTTTCCTTCTAGTCGCCGATCGTGACACTGCCGGGACGCAGACTGCACCAAGTCCTACCATATCGAATCGACATGCATATCGTTCAGTGCCTCTCTTTGCCCCTGATATTGTCCGATATGCAATGATGCTCCCTGCCAAGCTAGTTAGCAGATGCTGACACTGCCTCGCCTAGGATCGGCGATGAGCCGTATACTCTCGGACTATTTGATACTGCAGGACAAGAGGATTACGATCGCCTGCGACCCCTTTCTTACCCTCAGACCGATGTTTTTCTCGTGTGCTTCAGCGTCACGTCTCCAGCCTCGTTCGAGAACGTCCGCGAAAAGTGGTTCCCCGAAGTCCATCATCACTGTCCTGGTGTGCCTTGCCTTATCGTTGGCACTCAGACAGATTTACGAGATGACCCTAGCGTACGGGAGAAATTGGCCAAGCAGAAGATGCAGCCCGTGCGGAAAGAGGACGGGGAGCGGATGGCGAAAGAGCTCGGCGCCGTCAAGTACGTGGAATGTAGTGCGTTGACGCAGTACAAGTTGAAGGACGTGTTCGATGAAGTAGGTACATTCGACCATGAAACCCTGACACGCGATACTGATCCTCGCTTAGGCCATCGTTGCTGCCCTAGAGCCCCCCGCCCCGAAGAAGAAAAGTAGACATTGCCGCATCCTCTAGGTATCCCAGTCGGTGTGAGATGAGACGAGAGCGGTTCATATTCGTCGGGGACATCTTGTTGACAAATGGACGGAGAGTTACTGCCGATTTCGGCATTTCTATGTGATTTTGCTGCTTTAGCAGCAGTTCATAGGGCACCACCGCTGGCAGCATCATGAGCGTTTAAAGCTCACGACAATTGTGCCACCATGTGCCCTGGGTATACAGAGACGAATTACTGCTGGGCATTTAGATCTACCTTGTCTGTCGGGGTACCCAGCACCCTGAGATGGCCTATCAATCCTCGAGGACAAATACAGGATGCATCATACGGGGGAAACGGCACAAGAATGCCGTAGTTGGCACAAAAAAATACCTGGCAACTCAGCCTCCATGTGGAGATCTCTCTGGGCTGTTCTCCCCTGTTCTGTTTCCTCTTTTTCCGATACAATCGACAGCACGGCTTGGGGGAGCCTCCATACATGCAGGCAAGGTTTCGATAGGGTTGTTTGGCGATTGGAGTGCATCTGAATTCAATTGATTTCTCTTCAGGAGATACCACGCGTGCTATTAGCTGCTTGTTACAGATAAATATCTTCTCGAGTTACATGACGTTCTTCTTTCCCCGTATACCGTTATCCTAAAGGCCACCAAACCATATCGGGATGTTAGAGACGGCATCTTATACGTGGATGGACCGATCCGCCCTGCATCATAAGTCTGAAATGTCCAAACAGAGTATCGTTTTCTTGCAGTTACAAATTGACAAATACACTCACATCTACCAAAATTCTGCTCTTGTCTAGTGGTAGGTATTGGTGTGTTCTACGAGCAATATGCAGCCCCTCTCACATTAGCTAACGCCACCGAGGCTTGTACCCCGTTACACTGTCAGCTATGTATGCTGTTCGAATACTAATTGGAACCACCTCATTTAATTTCTTTACCAATCCATTTAGCCTGCTTAGATCGAAATTTTACACAACAATTCAGCGTGTCCCATTGCGTCTCACGCCGTGGCAGTCACCGATTGACCTCAGCCATAGGTCGGCCGCTTATCCACCGGAAGACCCGTACATCTCGGCTCCGGTTCTCTCTATCCCTCCCATGCTTTTCCTCATGTGTAAGTCTCTGTATCCACATCGCACTTCCCTATCTGGCCCTTTAGGTAATAACGTCAGATAGTTAGGTAAGAGGTCCTTGATAGGTAGACTGAATACGTCGGGAGTTGATATCTCCTGCTTTCTTTGGCGATGCGAGGTCGGTCGCCTAGTGCCGTCCGTGAAAACTGCCAATTGTATTACCTACTATCTAGTACCCCCCGAGATAGCAACCTTGAACTCTGGGGTTTTACCTATGTAGCCAAGCGCGGTCAGCGCATTTGCCGGCCTGTTGCGGGAAGGGCGCAACTGGTCTGATTGAGCCGCGCCCGCTCTTATCAGATAATGCTATTACTTATGTCGCTTACTAGCATCATAATATCTTGAGAAGTCGTATCTATCAGCCTACATGAGTAGATACCTGTGAAATACCTGCTGTTCACAGGTAAAAGATCTATCTGCCTATCTGTCTTAGCTCTTTGTTTTATAGGAGGGGGTAGCATCGTCGTTAGGTCCATTCCGGGAGGGGTGAACAACGTAAAGTTCGTCGTTATCCAACCCCCGAGAACCGGATCCCTGCCGTACTTATAGGATCTACCAGGCATTCTTACACAAGACGTGCAGACGGGACGAAAAACAAGATTTTTGGGTTCACTGACAAAAATGAGATTCAAAGGGTTGTCTACTTGGGTTACCCTGAACCTCTTCAGCTTAACTCTCGTGGCCGCCTGCGGTGGGCACGGCGCCGAGCAACACGCCCGGGTATGGAGTCAAGAAGAACTCGATGAGCTGGAAGCGAAATGGGGAACTGATGTAAGTCCCCTTTTTTGCCTGTATTCGACCTACGTTCCATCTGTACACACAGATGAATGAGAGTGGTAATCCGGGTTTAAATCTTCAACAAACCTGCAAGTGGTAGGATTGAGATGAACTCAATTATCCATGCACTTCCCTGATATCGCATATTCTTGCAGTTATAAAGATTTCATAGCTGACCATGTCACTCGTTCGGATTTTATATAGTGGGCGTTCAGCGGCATATCCACATTCGCCCACCTCAAGCACGTCAAGTGCCTGACGACGCCCAGCGAAGCCTTCGACATCGCGATCCTCGGCGCCCCCTTCGACACGGCCGTGTCGTACCGGCCGGGCGCGCGCTTCGGGCCGCGGGCGATCCGCGCGGCCTCGGCGCGGCAGACGACGTTCCGCGGCTTCAACCCGCGCGCGGGCATCAACCCGTACCGCAACTGGGCGCGCATCCTCGACTGCGGCGACATCCCCGTGACGCCCTTCGACAACGCGCAGGCCGTGGCGCAGATGAGCGGCGCCTTCGCCGAGCTCGGGGGTAGGAGTCCCGCGTCGCCGCGCCGCGCCGCCAAGCCGAGGATCATCACGCTCGGAGGCGACCACAGTCTCTCGCTGCCTGCGCTGCGCGCGCTCAAGGGGGTTTATGGGCGCACGCTGCGCGTGCTGCATTTCGATGCGCATCTGGATACGTGGCATCCGGAGAAATACCCTAGCTATTGGGCCACGGAGCAGGCGAAGTTCAACCATGGGTCGATGTTCTGGCTTGCGGGGCAGGAGGGGCTGCTATCTAATTCTTCCTCTAGTGGTAGTGGTGGGCCCTCCGTCCACGCGGGACTAAGAACGAGGCTCTCAGGGGACGGATTCGAGGATTTCGAAGACGACGATCAGCAGGGCTGGGTCCGGCTCAGCGCGGACGACATCGACGAGATCGGCACGGCGGGCATCGTGGCGAAGATCATGGAGACGCTGGGGACGGAGGACCCCGTGTATCTGAGCGTGGATATCGATGTGCTTGATCCTGCGTTTGCGCCGGGTACGGGGACGCCTGAGCCCGGCGGCTGGACTACGAGGGAGCTGATTCGGATCTTGAGAGGGGTTGAGGGGTTGAATGTTGTTGGTGCTGATGTTGTGGAGGTCGCGCCTGCGTATCAGGGGAATGGCGAAGAAACGGCGCTTGCGGCGGCGCAGGTTGTTTTCGAGATTTTGAGCTCGATGGTTAAGAGGGGGTTGCAGGAGGCGGGAAATACAGAGGTAGAGGCAGAGGCAGACATGGAGGGCGTTGTGAAAGATGAGCTTTGAAGATGCACTCTATATGGAAAAGGTGGGCGTTGGGTGTTGTTGATGTTGAAGAAAGGGGTGGGAAAGGGGTTGATTGGGGATACGACCAGGAGTTATGGGGTTGACGGTCATATGAGATGGAAGAGATCACGCAGTTCTGGGTTCTATGGGAGTAGAGGCATCATTCTGGGGGTTGCGGTATGATTGGTCTTGGACCGCAATGGGTAAATGGCTCTTGAGTCGCTTACGGCAATACCGACGTCAAGCACGAGAAAAAGAAGATAATGAAAAGATCTTTCTACATTGATGTTGAATTTAGTACCCCGACCAAGATACCGAGTTTTCTATCACCTTAAATTTTATACACACACACACACATATATATATGTCAAATACATCGCTTACGAACACGGTCCAAAGACGGCGCGCTGTTTCGACCACCATACAGGGGAATGTTCACTGGAGTCGTATAACCGTAGCACAAGTTCCTATGGTGACCATAACGGCCTTCAGGCGTGTTATACAGGAACATTTGAGATAGCCTCAACTGTTGAGGAACTGCCATAGTTGCATCATGTCTGGGAGCACACAGTTCGCGAAACGTTACGACGGACAATGTTACGTGTGTGTAAGTGAAGACTTCACTATTTACTATTGGGGCGGGACACAGACCGGGGATGGTGCTACGATTTAGACTGCTGCGTACCACTACGAGGCCGCGGGCGTAGTGTGGCTTTCACTATCTTATCGAGTATACTTTGATAATGGCTTGTCGAGACTGGATGAGCTAGAGTATGTCGAGATGCTATCTTTAGCTGGGAGGGGGGGGTTGGGGCGTCGGGCGGGCGCGGGGCCTCGGCGCGGCGCGGCGCGCCCCCCGCGCCCGCCCCCCCCCCCCCCCCCGGCCGTTGAACTGGTAGTGCTTTTGTATTATCATGGGAAGGCTTGACTATCAGTGACGGAGGAGGAGAGAATTTCTCGAAATTATTTATATTTCTTTACGGATATCGTGAAGGAGCGGGTAATTCGAAGAGGTTTTGACGGATGTCCTGTGTGCAAATTGACGTATGTGATCCGCTGATCGGTAGAGGAGGCGACATCTACTTGTTTACGCATATGCCTCTGTTCATAATTGCAGAAGCAGACTATTTATGTGAACACTATTCTCTCTCATACAGTGTATGTTCGTATACTCGGTTCGTGGAATGTTAGTTGCGATAGTGAGTATTGGCTTAGAATGAGGTGGCTTAGAACCCGATGCCCAGCTATGACAGAGTGAAAAAGGATGATGTTGATACTGCGTGGCTATTGGCCGTAGTCTTATCTTGTCGCTCAAGCGTGTTAGTTGACATGCTAGATAGAGCGTATAAGTCAAAGTAAATATGTATATTACGATATCTAGTCATTTCAAATGATTATAATAGTAAGATAAAGGCAGCGAAGTATACGGGTCGTGAACATACTAGAGTTCAGACGAACAAAATGAAATTTAGCTGAAGATGGACGGGTTCTAATGTTATCTACGCCCTTCTCACCTCGGTTGTAGCTCGTGCGGATAGGTTATAATACCAATGTGGCCTTTTTCCGGATCAGTCGATATGCACAGTACTGCAGACTTGTACCTGTTCATCGTATGGCATGTCCAAATATTGGCTCATTTCTAACGTCAGACCACCTACATATTGTTAGTGGCCCAGTGTCGGTGAGAGCTGCGGTTGTGGCGAGATGGAGGGCAAGAGTTTGCGCTAAGCCTTGTAATACTTATGTAAGTACTGACTATGTGTGGCTGGTCACGCGATAATTTACTATCAATTTCTCACTGTCCTGTTCTTATAGCATTCTTATAGATCCTGTACCGAGGTATTGTTTGTCTAGAGTCTCAGTAATAGGATGAACTCATTCTTTGCGTAACGTCAGTAGCCGCTAATGGGCTTCTGGGCGTCCCTTTACCGCTTATTCCGATTGTCTCTCGTTTACCGGTAAGTATGCAAGGGTCCAAGCGGGTGACGTGGGAGTACCGGAAAATAGGGTCATAAATAAAACAAATGGTGGAAAGGAAAAACATGGGGTTCATGCTGAAACGCTTTGCATTGAAAGAGCTCCTGTCATGGCTGGTATTCACGTTGGGTTATAAACAAACCTGTTACCGGAGTTGACTGTCTAACCTGACCAAGAGGTAGTCTAAATATAAGTACCTCCTGTAGCTTAGTTACATGTAGGTAGATCAGTAAACAGCTAAAGATGAGGTAAGGAGGTATGCTTCAATGCGATGTGGCTTGGTGTCCAAATATAGCTTTCATACGTTACGGCGCTACGTTTTCCCACTCTCTACGTACTGCAACAGAGGCTTGGAACTGTACACACTCTTATAGAGAATGAACGCTGCTATATCTATAACGGAATGTATATCGTAAGCTTTCTGAGGAGACTACATATGTAGGTAGTAGTTTACACTCGCTATTAGGTACACCTTACTAAGTGGATATGTATATGTAAGTAGATGTAGGTAACACTGGAGCGAATGTTTCACCAGTGTGTCTCGCTAAAGACGCTTGTACTGCTCAGCCTGCTTACCACGCAACGTGTCACGGGCGGTGATGTTGCATTGTACCTGCATGCAGACCCTTTTCTGGGGGGGTGAACATCGATGCAGCTTTCAATATGATGTTTGGACCACTGCTACGTAGGCCAGGTACAGCGCGTGCTTAGGCTGTTTCTTGGCCATAAGCGGCAATATCTGCTAGTCGTCCTAACATTTGGCGATTAATTAGGTATAGGTCACAGCAGATATATCCTCAGATTTAGGTCGTATTCTCATTCCCCAGCGGGATGCGAATGACGAAGAGGGGGAGGGGCCAGATACAAAAAAGGGGAAACCTCGTGATGGCGAGGTTTACCAGAGAAACCAACAATCATGCAAAGGCTTAAAAGGGCCCCTTATTAATACTACTAGTAGGATAACCCGGACCCAGCCGATCAAGGACTCTTTTCCCTATTATTGTCCGGCTAAGACACAGGATGATAGGGGTCTGTCTAGAAAGGGAGAGTCTTAAAGAAAACTCCGAAAATGAAACCGAATTAGGAACAACTTATTGTCACATCATCATAGGACTACATCTGTGAATGTGAGTGAGGCTTGACGGACTCGGCCTCGACCTGTACCTATTTTGGCTGCAAGTCATTTTCGAGGGAAGATCTTACACCCCTACTACATACATATGTATGTACTTAAGTAAGTACCAACGTACACCTTTATACAGTACATGGAGGTTGGTCCATCGGCAATTGATAGTTGTCTAGCACGCTGAGAAGCGGCAGCGTCAGGCATAGTGGATAAAGCACATACTTGTGTTTGTTTTGGCGGGAATGTGTCACTTGAGAGAAGAACGTAGTAGGTAATATATGTACACCAGTATACTAGCAGTATACTAGCGGTAGACAGTATACCTACTATATAAAAAGCATCCTGCATGAAATTGGATGATGGCACTTATTAATGCAACACCCGCTCTTTAATGGTTAGAACGGTCCTCGATTGACAAAAAAGCTAGCCACTATCGAACATGGGCCTGGTGAATGTGCGTGAGAGTGGAAAAGGGAAAAAGGGAATATCCCAGCAAATCATCGACAGCCCTTTCGTATTTGAGTATTCACCAGATGCGGAGGCAGTCAAGCCCAGTTAAATTTGCAAATACGGTAAGGTGAAGTACTCTAGGAAGGGCTTAGCACGGCCTAGAGTTAGAAGAGCAGGTTGCTTGACCAAGAAGTCCATAGCCAAAAGTTACCTTGTCCGTTAATATACCAGTCATAAAGTTTCACCCATATCGCAACCCCCGCCCCTGTCGGGAATAGCAGTTCATTAAGACACGAATCAAGTTTAGCGCATATATATCGTGCAGTATACAGGTAAGTACGGAGGAGAGACAGGCCCAAGATGCAGGCAGGCAGTCCTGACTAACGGCTACTGCTTTCACCCACTACCTACCGTATGGGTAGGTAGGTTTTAGGTACCTGACGACCCTCATTAGAGAAACTAGCGCCCCCCGTTTTTGGCAATCTGCACCGGAACCCTAGTTCATCCAATCAGACGCCTGTGTTGTCTGCCCTTTCCACCCCCCTGCCCACCGCACTAACCAGCGAGGAATCAAGGGCTGACAGTTTCTCTCTCTCCTTCTCCCCTTCAGTGTCCCCTTCCTTTGCTACTTGCTCACTGCATTTGCAATCCCTTCCCTTTGAGAAGAGTACTGCCTCCTAGCCCGCTCTCCGTTCCGCTGTGGAGGATTAACCGGTACTCTGCTAAACCTTAGAGTGGTCTCTGCTCTATCCTCTCGTTTTTCCTGACCCCTGGCTTATTATTCTGTCGTTCGTCTAACTATTTACACACCTACACCTCTTCTTATCCCTCCCTTGGCCACCTCACCTTCAACCTCCACCGCCTCTTGTATCTTACCCTATTCAATCCTTCTTCACTGGCTGCTTGTTTCTTACTACCCTTCCCAGATCTCCTGGGAATCTTCTCCCTGTTCTATTGGCCTACGCTCGTTCTCTATACCTTCGTAATTATTCATATATCGGCAACTTTCACATAGTATACATACCTAGCCAAGCATCTGCCCCTTTCTGGCTCATATATGTGCGCACACACGACACAAAACGTCCTACCACGTAATTATTGCGAATCGTCTTCTCGAATCTGTCGTTGTACCAGTTAAACAAGAACAACCTCAAGAAAACGGATAAGAACGAAATAGGAAGGCTTTGTTGTTGGCTGGCTACCTTCTCGACGCTCATTTTCTGGCTCATCTCCATTGCGCTCGCTTTCTTTGGAGCATCGTATCGGCCTAGCCTTTGTTCACGAAGCACCGGGACCGACCATATTAGGTCAAAGGACAACTTCTACCTTGCGTTCAATCCTCGTCGTTCACGTTGGCCCACTTCGGTGACGTTGCCGGCTTTCATATAATTTCACGCTCTCTTCGATATCTCGAACGACGACATATTCAAGCGTAGCCCGCTAGCCAGCTCGATTCAGAGTGCTCTCCCGAGCCTTCAAATACTGCATATAGTTCATATCCTTGATCTTCGGTAGCATCTCGTTGCTCGACTAGCGATCACTTGTCAAGTGTCTTTTGTCCATTGTTTGGAGAAAGCTCGAAGCTATTCAGTTTTGCCTGACCCCTTCTGACAAACGGCTTTTGTAATAACCGACGTTGCTTGGTCCCCCCATACAGCGCCTACGTTCCAGATTTAGCTCCCTTCTTTCTTGCTTCCGTGCCTTTGACCGGGCACGCTTTAATCTTTCACAACGGCGGTTCTTTCACAAGTCTCGAGGGACAGCCTTGTCCCTCCTCATCTTCTCGGGATGCAGGACCTCTCGGCCTCTGGCATTCCTACTGGTCCTTCCGCTGCTAACTCGACCAGCCGGTTTGGCCACGCCTCCAAGCCTTCTAACAGTGATACTGGTTTCTCCCATGGCGCTTTTACTTCTAACGTGTCTGGATTTGCCGATAGACCCCAGCGTCGTGCTAACATTCCCGCCATCAATACGCAGCAAGTGAGCCCCCCTGCTAATAACATGGCCGCGGACATGGCAACTCCCGGTACGGGGTTTGACATGCAATTCACTCCTTTGCTACCTTCCCAGCTTCTTCTTGGAAGCCCGTTCCAACCTGGCTCCCCGACTGCATTCGCCAGCCCGGGCTTTCAGAATATGCCCGCCTTCCAGCAAACCACCAGCTCCCAACAGCAGCAGCAGGCCAATAATCTAACTAGCCCGATTCAACAGAATATGTCCCCTCAACAATATCAGGCTATGGTATCCCCCTCGGCCTATGGCGCACCTCAGTTCTATCAGTCTACATCACCTACTGGTGCCTACAATAGCATGAGTAATCAGTTACCACAATCGCCTGTGGGAATGCCAGCGAACAATGTCATCACGGGAACTAGCCGAACTGTGTATCTTGGAAATATACCTCCCGATACTGGTGCTGAAGAAATTCTTGGCCATGTTCGAAGCGGTCAGATTGAGTCTGTTCGTCTCCTGCCCGACAAGAACTGCGCCTTCATCTCGTTTCTCGATGCGAACGCTGCTACTCACTTCCACTCTGATGCCATCTTGAAAAAGCTCTGCATCAAGGGACAGGATATTAAGATTGGCTGGGGTAAACCATCCCAAGTTCCCACTTCAGTCGCACTGGCTGTTCAACAATCAGGGGCTTCCCGAAATGTGTACTTGGGCAACCTGCCCGAGGATATTACCGACGAAGAGTTGCGTGAAGATCTCGGTAAATTTGGCGCTATTGACACGATCAAGATAGTTCGTGAGAAAAACATTGCGTTTGTTCACTTTTTGTCCATTGCCAACGCGATGAAGGCTGTGCAGCAACTCCCTCAGGAGCCTAAATGGCAATCGCCTCGCCGCGTGTACTATGGCAAGGATCGCTGTGCTTATGTCTCCAAGACCCAGCAGCAGAATGCGGCACAATATTTGGGTATTGCCCCGGGCTACGCCCACATGTTGACAGGGCAAGACCGTGATGTCATTTCCAACGTTCTCGCTCAGCAATCAGTAGCAGCAGCTGCAGTTGCAACCACTGCAGGTGGTATCAATAACCTCGGTAACAGGACGATCTACCTGGGTAACATTCACCCAGAGACGACGGTAGAAGAGATTTGCAACGTTGTGCGAGGTGGTTTACTCCATCATATTCGTTACATTCCGGACAAGCATATTTGTTTCGTGACGTTCATTGATCCAACCGCAGCAGCCTCTTTCTACGCCTTGAGTAACTTGCAAGGGCTGATGATACACAACCGTCGCCTCAAGATTGGTTGGGGAAAGCACTCGGGCGCCCTTCCTCCTGCGATTGCACTAGCTGTCAGTGGTGGCGCATCTCGTAATGTATATATCGGCAATCTTGACGAGACTTGGACTGAAGAGAGATTACGACAAGACTTTTCCGAGTATGGTGAGATCGAACTGGTCAATGCTCTGCGAGAAAAGAGCTGTGCTTTCGTCAACTTTACCAATATTGCCAACGCTATCAAGGCTATCGAAGCGGTCCGAAGCAAAGACGAGTACAAGAAATTCAAGGTTAACTTCGGCAAAGACCGGTGCGGAAACCAGCCCCGTCAGTTGCAACAACAATCTCAGTCACCGCGTGGAGAAGGTGTTCCATCACCTGCTACTGGTGGCAGTGGGAGCGGGAATTCGCCGACAAACCCAACTTCACCCCTGAATACCACGAATGGTGCGAATCTGTTTGCTGGCAACAACAACCCCCTAACCTTGTACCTGCAACAAGTATCACAACAGGCCCAGCAACAACAGCAGCATCAGCAGCAAATACTTGTATCGCAGCAGGCCGCATTGTTTGGTACAGCGTCTTCGTCTCCCAATGAGCTCAAGTTGGAAATACCCCAGCAAAACCATATTCTGGGGCATGGACAGTCTGCTAGCATTTCTAACGGATACGGTGCGCCACAAAGTGCTATCACTGGACCTACAACTATTGGTGGCCTCCTTGCACCCGGTCCTCGTGGTCAACATAACCGTGCTCTAAGCCTTCCGGTCTTTGCTCCGCTTGAGAACGGGGCCAGCAGTCCCATCAAAACACACGGGCCTATTGGTGGCGAAGGAGAACGTAGGGGTCATCATTACCAATCGAGCTTCGGTGGAATTGGATCGGGTCTCGGCCTTGCTATTCAAGGAGGACTGAACGGATGGGAAGAAGAAGTGGCCAATTGATAAGCGGTATAGCCTTTTTGGGAACCGAATGAGGAAGGAAATAATATGTTGTAATTGCTACGTTGATTTCGGAGTTAATCTCAACGGCTCTGCTTATCATTTCATGTACGATTGTTTTGAATATCTGGAGAGAAGTCGGGGGTGATCAGCGCAGCATTGAGTACAGACCACTCGATAGTGGACCCGGTGATGGGCTGGAGATTGAGATATCGAGGACAGGATACCGCAAATGCGGTGTTCTCGGGCAGTGCGAAAAGGGGTGGTCATATACTAGGGTGAAAGTGGCCCAGAGCACGCGGTACCCTATCCTGGTCCTCAGCAACAACATCAAATAGTCATCATTGTTATCGGCGTATACATATTTGTGCTTTGGGAAGATCGGAGGGTATAATACAAGAAAGCACCTAAAAGAATCCTTGACTCTATGCTATCTAGCCCGTGAAGAACTCAGGTATGACGGTAGACTGGTATTCCCAGCTTCAATGTGAGCTCCGTATTACTATTGCTTTCTTGACATCTGTTTCCTGGTCCTACGAAAGCGCAGTGCGAAAAAACCTTCAACTGTTTCGACCAACATGATTGTATCCAACTGGATCCGATGTCGGGCTAGAGACACGATATTTGGTATGCCTCGCTGGCGGAGACTTGCATTACTACAATAGGCGCGAAGCTTGATGTGAGTATATATCAGTACATATCTATCTACCTTTCCCATTCACCTGATTTATATGTACAGCGTCTTTTCAGTTCTCGACAGTATACAGCCCTGTCTCAACCCACCACGACAAATCATTTCATATTCCTCTCCAGGGGTTTAAATTTGTCGCTAACCAAACTTCTATTAGCATTATTTTTCCTTATCCTCTATGCGTGTTTTGACCACGTTTCATGACGAAAGTCTGGCTCATGCACCCAGTCTGACCCTTTTACATTCTATTTCATGGAGGTTCTCTCATTCAACTTTTGTTGTGGATAGTCGTGTTAGTATGATTCGAGTAAGTATAGATAGGTCCATTGTTTGTTAGTTTTGATTAGTACCCAGCAGGTTCAGGTTTGGCTGGGAACGCGGGTCCTTTCACGTTTTCGGAGCATTGCTTTTTCCAGTCGCTCGGGACAAACTTATCGACGATGGCTTTGAATGCTTCCTGTACGTGGCGGCTTTCCGTTAGCTCTGTGTTACTTATTTCCTTTTCTTTTCTTTTGCTTTTGTCCACCCCTCCACCCCCGCTTCTCCTATTTTGTCCCGGAATTAAGAAAGGTTCACTTACCAGAGTACAGAAGCTTTCATCCCCTTCGAGATGGTTCCCTTTCACCCTGCAGCCTGGTATTGTGACGACCTCGTCATTATATCGTAAACGCACATAGTAATCTTGCAGCTTCGCTTTCTCATTTGGAGCGAGTTGCTCTGTTCGTTTGCGCCCTATCCCTGGCGGTGGCGCCCCTGGTGTCGCGCGCGTTCCCCAGGAGAAGAGCGAGGCAAACCAGCTAGAACTAGACTTCGTCGTACTTAGATCCGTGGTCTCAACGACTGGCACAGTAGGTTTTGACGTCCCGGTGGTTTCAGCGGTTTCAGGTGTAGTATTGTCGCTCTTGCGGAACAGCTCGACGGCAATATGGCTTGTGTAAGGAGGCCATTTATTGCTTTCAAGGGCTCCTAAGCTAGCTAAGATGCCAGCTAAAGTCGTATCATGGCACCCACTGAGCCCAAAGCGGATCGGTGTCACCTCCTTGTTATTTATCGGTCGTTTTTTATCCAGTGCCTTGCCAATCTCGTACTCCCCATCTGCTCTTGTGTGCTCAGCACTACCCACCATCCTACCGACGATATCACCTAAGAGCCCTCCAACACCCAAGGTACGGTACTCCTTACTCTCCTTGTACCCCGCAAACCACTCATCAACGGCGATCTTCTCGATAATGTCTCGCCCTTTCGGATCGTAGAACTCTTTTGGCAGTCGTGTGTCCGGACCATGGGCGAGCGTTGAATTGATCGTGTCCATGATTCCACTTAACCTGGGTCTCCCGTCTACAGCAACTCGAGGCGAAGTTTCCGGCATCCACTTTCCGTACAACTTGTTCAAATAGGCCATCTCATCCGTCTCATTCCAGCGATCAGCGGCGCGCTGGGCGAAGGCACGGGACAGAGCCGCGAACCTTCGGCACTGACTATCGTTCGGAAACAATGTCTCTTCGCCGGGTGAACGCAGTAGAATGGTTGGCGGCGGAAACAATGGCGAGCGAGTGTGCGGTGGGTAGAGGCCAATAAACGTCTCCTGAAGAGAATCGAGGGCTCGCGGTATAGGCGTAGCGCGAAGATATAGCGAATCCGCGTTCTGCAGGGTCGACGGGAGGAAGGCCAGCTGATCGACGTAGAGCTTCCTTAAGCGCGTGCCCAGGTCGAAGGTCGTCTCTCGTCCGCGGTCTGTCAACATGCCCATCTCGCAGATGCCATCGAGCTCGCCCTTCGGCCCGACGGCGAGCACGGGCTCGTCGTTTGGGCCGAAGCTCTCCAAGCGACGCTTCCACTCTAGCGTAGTGAACTGGCCGGTGGTGCGGTCGAGCACGGCGGATTTGAACTGCCGGGCAGCGGTGCAGTACGGCCAGAAGGTAGGGAGGCCAGTGCTCTGGAAACGAGCCGACACGGGAGTGCGCTCGCCGTGTCGCAGGATAATCTGGACTAGCTGCAGCTCCAGGCCGGCTGGATATAGCGACCTGAGCTCATCGTCGGTGTACGGAGGACGAGGAACTAAGCTGGTCATGGTCGGTCAGTGATCCGCCGGGGAATTAGTTGTACGCCAGGAAGCCAGGAGAGTACGGGTGTTTCGGGAGAGATAGCAAGTATGCGGATGGTGATTGTTCAGTCGACGGTTGTCCTCGGCAATAATTGGCAGATAGCGGTCGAAGAATGATGAGGTAGTAGGTAGGTAACAAGCTAAGGTACCTACATACCTAGGTAGGTATGTAACGCGCCACTATGCCGAGACCTAACCTTAAAATTGGAGTACACGCGGGGTAATCCCGGAGCCAGGAACCGAGACATCCAAAACGCTGGGGGAAAAGGAGGAAAAAAGGGAAAGGAACCGACGTGCACTTACAACTGCATTCGGCTTGGGTTGACATTTTATTACGTGCACACATACAACAAAGAACTCGATAATTTCGTTTTACTCGATTATTGTCTACCTGTACCAGATATTCCCCCTGCATATTCAGCACTGGTATTATGATAACGTCTCTATTCCCATGTGTTTCCTCTTCATCATTCTGCTGTTGAATTAGATGTCGCTCAAAAAGAAGAGAGTTAAGTACTGGCATTTCTGGTGTGGTGGCCAGGCGAGCCAGGTACCTTAAGTGGGTGGGGTCGATGTGGGGACGAAATTGAAGAGAACATTGAAGCTCGCATGTGCAGGTACCCAAGTACATCTGCAACTTAAGACACCCCAATTCAGAAGCTAAGCTGGTTACAGTAATAAAGCGATAGAGCGCCTTTTTGATATGTATCTAGGCAGGATCTACGAAAGGTCGTGCTGCATCATTGCGACAATGAAGTCTTAAATTTTATCCTGCTCGCTACAGCTTTCACGACTCTCAATAGCTTCAACTTCCGAACTTGGTGACCGGCTCGGCGCACGTTATGAGGAGCTCGAAACCTGTTTGCCTGCTGTGTCGTCTGCAAATCACCCAGACAACAAGCAAGACGCACGCTGTACCATGGCAGACTCAACCCGCTCGTCTCTCTACCACGCCATCTTCGCGACGTGACGTAGCAGCCGCCAGCGAAGCAGCGCCAAACGATACCATCGACTCCAAACCAACCCCTGGCCAATCGCAATCGCAATCGCAATCTCCTCCATACCTACATCGCATTGCGTCCGCCAGACGTCCGCCAAGCTCCAACCGCCCCAGGCTCCATGTGCAGACACCGCGGGCCAGGATAGCAGGAGAGCAGCCTTCTTCTCGGGTAGATGTGCTCTTCCAACAGATCATACAAGAGCAGCAAGGCCTTCGGGATGGACCTGTCGATGCGTCGGCACGAGCAGGTCCATCGGTCGATCTTGGCCTCGTCAAAGCCATTGGCAGGCTTCAAGAGATGATAGACAGGAATACACCAGTAGCAGATGCCTACCAGTACTTCCGGACTGAGATATCACCTGTCGCTCAGGTACCTGGCGCCCACGTGCCTCAGGCATACTATAAAGTCAAGCTTGCACTGCTAGAGAAGCTCGTTGCGGCTAAGAAAGCCGACATGTTCGCCGAGGAGCTTCCCACTGTCTCTGAGATCTTTCGAGGTTATGTGGAGCTGGAAGAGTTAAAACCGAAGCAATGGGCGATACTTGTGGGCGACCTGGTTCAGTGTATCGTTAACCTGGATCCTTCACCGGAAACTCAGTCCATTGCGAAGCATGAGGGGCAGCGTGCGATGCGAAAAGCTATGTTGGCAGATCTCATCGAGTCATGGAAACTCCTGTCATTACCTCGGCTTGCTATCTCACCAACAAGTGAGCATCAATTGACCAAAGACTTCTGGTTTCCAAGGCTAGACAAGTTTGCTTTGTCCAGGTTCGCCAGGACAGGTAATTTTACCGCGGCGTTCAGTACTCTTTTTCCACATTACCCGCGTAACCACATCGGCACACCTGTTGCCGTGCTGGCTATTGCTACATATACCCTGATGCATGACAGTCAAAGGTGCTTCATTGAGGTTAGGCAGAATGCCGCGCGATTTATGTCTAAGGTAGCTTCCTTGGTCACCTTTGTCGATTATCGTGACGCGGCTCTTCGCAAGGATCTCATCGACACATTCCCCGGCCTCGAAGAATATGTCATGGGACTTTGGCCAAAAATCAGAGCATATCTTAAGCAGGAACCCGCCTCCATAGACGAAGGTGGTATCGAAGTGCGTAGATTCCCTGCGTCCACTCAAGACAACCAAGGACAATTGGCCTTCAATGCAACTTTAATCGGGAACCGTCTAAGCCAGTTATATGGTAGTCGGAATATCAAAGGGTTGGACATCCTCTGGGAAGAGTTTGTGGGCTCCCAGGATACCATTTCAAAAGAAAGAGCAGCTCAAATTCGGCAACACCCTCACCTCCTTGACTCCTTCATCAAGGCACGCATGACTTTCAACCAACCCGAAAAGGCCGTAGTCGCGTGGAACATGCTAGGAAAAGTTGGGCTAAAACCAAGTCTAAGGACCTGGAATTTAATGCTTGACGGTCTGAGGAAATCAGGCAACCTTGAAGGCATCAAAAATATTTGGGCCAAGCTTGCTAAGTCCGGCCTGAAGCTGGACATGATGATATGGACGACTCGGGTTGCCGGGCTAATCGACTGTGGAGATATTGATGGTGGCCTTCACGCATTGGAAGAGATGGCCAGGCTGTGGCAGGAGGATCCTAATAAGGCTACTGCTGTACAGCCCACTATAGAGCCAGTCAATGCCGCTCTTGCGGGATTGTTTCGGCGTAAACAATACGGCGTCGCAGACAAGCTACTGGCTTGGGCCGGACGAAAAGGTATTCAACCAGACATCGTCACTTTCAATACTATGCTGCGCATGGTGATTCGCGATGCAAAGCGCAACGAGGACGTCGAGAAGCTATTCGCTGCCATGCAAGCTCAAGGCGTACGTGCAGACGAGGCGACGTTTACCATTGTCCTTGATGCCTCCTTTTCAAAGGATAATAGACGAGATCCTGAAGAACAAGCTAACATTGTCGCTGATGTTGCCTCCGCAATGTCGGCTGCTGGCCTGGAGCTCAATATGCAGACATACGGTAAAATGATATATCTTCTATTATGCTCCAACGCTACAGCCGCCGCCATGGCTGTTGTTAACCACCTTTACAATCGAAACTTAGAATTGTCGCCGCACATCTACACGATGCTTATCGAGCACTGCTTCAAGCAAAACCCCCCTGCCCTCGAATCTGTAAAGTTATTTGTGCAGCGCCGGCGCCACCTTGATTTCGACGACATGGATCACATTTTCTACGACCGCGTCGTCAAGAACTATGCATTGGTGGATGAGACCCAGGCCGCCCTCGACGTTTACAAACACGTCGTTGGAGCTGGCTCCGGCGTGAGTCTAGCAACGTTGAATGACCTGTTGCTCGCCTTGCTCCGCCAGCAACGTCTCGAGGACGCCAGATACTTGGTCAATACCGAGAAGAAGAGGTTTGAGAGCCTACATCCGGACCCAGAAGAGCATGCAAGGTATTGGAGCAACCGATTCTGGCAACTGGCTAGCCAGTATGAACTACTAGATTCCCCGCTGCCCTCTCTCGGCCTGTCTCCTGCAAAATTTGAGCCAGAACTCGCTGTGGGCATTTCGACGCCTTCATAGTCCTGCAAAGCTGATACTTGAATGTCATATTTGTTAATAATCCAGGGACATCGGGGCTATTTCATTGTAGAATAGTGTATGTACATATGTAGACATGCTACGTAGACAGCCCATGTCATAGTAGAGTTCGAACCCTGCAGCAATAGAACGCCTGCATGTCAAGTTTCAAAATGGTAAATGCTCCTTTCCTGGCAAGCTTTCCATATAATTGATCCATCCGCACCTCTCACGCCCGTAAACGCCAGAACTCCTGAAGTCTTAGGACGGGGGGATACCCATCCTATTCCACACCTTGAACGCCGAACGGTTGATCATTCTTAATCGTGTCATGAGCCCTTTCTGCATATGCTCTTCCGTATGAAGTTCTTTCTTCCCTACCCTCCTTACCCCTTCCTTTCTTTGCTATTCTTTGCTCTGCTCTGTCCGAAAATATTACGACTCGTCCATTCGTTCCCCGTCTTCTTCGTCGGCAGGTATAGACGACGATGCTGAAGCACCGGGAGCAACACCATCCCCGCCACTACCATGATTTGTGCCGTTATTACTGTTGGTATTGTTGTTGTTTTCATCCCCACCTAACATAGCAACGACACGCTCGAGACCCTCCACTTCGCCCCGCGCGAGACTGCGTCCGGGCCCCTGCCACTCGCCGTCGCGGACCTCGCCGTGTCTGCCCAGCTCGAGGCCGTGCATCGTCTCCAGATGCCGACGCGTCGCGGCCTCGACGTACTCGGCTCTCTCGCGCCTCCAACTCCTGGACGCCCCCCCACCACCGGCGCTCGATGATCCTGAATTTCCGCCTGCTTCCTCTCCCTCGTGATCGTCGTCCGCGCGAGACGCTTTCAGATCCGGCAGGAGGTTGCTCAGGGCCGTCGATAGCGCCCGCAGGGCCTGCATCTGCGACAGCGTGAAGGCCGCCGTCGTGGCGAGCGGGGCCGCGCCGCCGCCGGACGAGGCTAGGTCGCCCTTTTGGTGCAGGAAGGCGAAGGGGGTTTTATCCTTCTTCTCTTCCTCGGCCTGGCCGTTACCATCTGCGTTGCGCTGAGCGGGCGACGAGCTCTCGGCTTTCACCTGTGGAAGAGAAACGGAGGCCGGGCCCCCGACTATGCGGCGCAGGTCCTCGAGCAGGGCGTCGTTGCGCGCGCGCTCGGCTGTGAGGAGGGCGTTCAGACGCATCGACTCGCGCAGACGTCGACGGAGGGCCGTGATGGATTCTATGGTTGGTGTATCTGCAGGAACGCTGTTGATCGCATTGTTATTATCGCCATTGTTATTATGTCTTCTCGCAGTGGCGGAAGAAGAGAAATCCAGGCCGTCGTAGTGCGAGAGCCGGATCCAGTTGCACAGCTCCGGCGGGCGCACGGTGAAGATGTTGCGCAGCACGTAGAGCTCGAACTTGTCGAAGTTGCGGTCGATGCTAGCGCACAGGAGCGTCTCGAGCTGGTGCGTGCCGGATTCCACTTCGTTCTTGGCCCGCTCGGCTGGTGATTCCTGCTGCGACTCCTCTTGCGACTTGGGCGGTTTGAAGCCGAGAGCGGATGGTGGCGCGTTCAGAAGTCCTTGCTCGACGCTGTTTAGTGCGCGCTCGGCGAGGATGTTCACGCTGTTGATTATGTCGTCGATTAGACTCTATATACAATTGCACCAGGTAGCTTTGTTAGCCATCCATCATGCGTCAGAAAAATGAAGGAAGATTGGATGGATCAAAGGACGGCTGGACTGGATAATACTGGAGAAAGTACTAACAACTGGAGGGTGTCCGAAGTGCTCTGTTAAGAGCTCGGTTTCTGAGGCGAAAGACGTCGTCATGGCGCATGATCTCGAAAATTGGTGGCTTCTTCTGTCCAGCAGGTCGTCTTGAAGGTTTAATTCGAGATATGGGACGCGTCGCGACGGCCGACCGTCCTTAAAAGTCAATATTTGGTTAGCTCTGGAGGGGTTGACTCCCCTGGCCCCCCGAGGCCATATGTATCTAAGGAGGCTTGATCTCCATATTCATTTATGCGGCTTTACCAGCTCCGATATGCAAGCGAAATTGGTGAGAGTATATCTTGCATTTACATCCTAACCATACAAGTAACATAATCAATATCTTCATACTTCCGTCAGTAGAGTCGAGGTTATTCGATAAACTCCAAGCAAGGATTTGGATATATAAGGGGTTCGAAATATCGCTCAGTTTATATAGCCTGAGTCGAATTAACAGAGTGACGAGAACAGGCAAATCATATTTGCTCAGTCTTACCCCAGATGAGTTAGGCTTGCACATGTCAATTGCAGAGCATTATGCAGTGGCTTAGCTGGAAGTTACGTCATTCCATGACGGGCATTAGATATTGGTATCCGGTGCAGATAAGCAATGCAAGCTCGACCGCGGACCCGACCTCGGGGCAGAAAAAGATGGACTATAATAGAGCCTAGAGCAAACCAAAGGAATTGATGCCGTACATCGTATAGGTACTTACTATAAAGCCTCAATCAAAACACGCTTCCCCTTCTCCTATCTGCCCATATTCTCTCTCACCCTTAAGAGGCACGTGCACATACATTAATTGTCACTTGCCATTGCTATCGAACCCGAAAATGTCTGGAGGGTGGAAAGACGTCGTGAAAAATGGCTGGCATCCCGAGAAGAACGGGTCGTCGCTCAAGAGCCAGGTGGTATGTACACACATACATACAGACAGACATGCATAGATGAACGAGCCGGATCCGGACTAATTTAACTAATGCTTCCTCTGTTCGGACATAATAGAAAGGTCTGGTCGGCCGAGGCGAGACCTCATCCCCGTCAAGTCGCGAGGGCTACGTGCCGCCGCCCAGATCTTCGCTCCGCGACCCGGCTTCCTTCGGGCCGCCTCCCAAACACGTCGCCGCCTACGGTCCAACGCCGACGGCGCAGCAGCAGCAGACACAGGCGCCGGACTCAGCGGGTGGAAGTCGGACGTATGCCGCCGCACAGCCATATACACAAGCACAGCACGTCGAGGAAGCAGCAGCGGCAGCAGAAGTAACGCCGCCCGAACCAAAGCCATACCGCGTCGACACGACGGGCCTATCGACATCGCATCTGCCTCCGCCGCCGACGCGCTACAGCGGCGGGCAATCTCCCCAGCCGCCACCACCAGCGCGGCCAACAGCGATAACGACGACAACACAGCCCAGTACTCTAACAGCAAAGCCGAAAGCGCCCCCTTCGCTTCCCCCGCGGCTTCCGCCCCGAAGCGGGAACAGCACCCCAAGTCCAAGCCCGACATCAGCAGACGGGCAGGCGGCTAGTCAGGGTTACTTGAACCAGGGGGCCGTGAACCGTCTCGGTGCAGCGGGGATATCGGTGCCGGGGTTCGGAATAGGGGGAGGGGGTAAGACGCCGCCGCCTTTACCTCCAGCTGGAGCGCGGCACGGTCCACCGCCCACGGCAGCGCCAACGCAAGCGCCAGGTTATAGCCAGACGGAAGAGTTGCAGGCTCGGTTTGCGCGTCTGGGTACTTCTTCGTCTTCTGATCTTAATCCCGGAAACGAGACACAGCAGCAATCTACACGACAGGTTCCATCTTTGGCGGGTAAGAAGAAGCCTCCGCCCCCGCCCCCGAAATCAAAGAAACCGGGGTTATCTGGGGGTGCCGATACTCCGCCACCAATCCCGTTGGCTACGAGGCCTAGGTTTGATTAATTACGATAAATCGACATGTCACCAATGTGGACCATGGCAGTCAGTGCTCCCAAGTACCGCCCTCATTTTTTAGAATATCACGGCAATCAGTGTAAGCGAGTGAAGTGGATTCACCGTCAATCATCAAGTGAACGTATCAAACCGCTAGGCTTTTCCAGCCTTCAGAGCGCGTCCTGCATTCGATAGAACATCGTCTATCTACTAAGACACGGCTTTTGCGCTTAAGCAAAAGAAATAACCCGCATACTTTGCGTGGTGCGTCGGATTCCGTTCCCTTCGCTACATAATAAAACCTAATCGCCCTTTCAGAGACCCTTTTAGACCTTCATCTCCTCAAGACCATGCTTCCACACAATGACGTAAGGAGTGACACCGTCCTCGCGGTAGTTAAGGAGGACGACCCTACAATTGAGAAGTTAACTCGAGGTCATGTATACAGAAGCGACGCAGTTAAATGACAATAGTTGCAGAAGAGTTGCTTACATTCCATCAACGTCCATGCTCTCACCAGTGTAGAACTCATAGTCCTTGATGTTGCTAAGCACCTTCTTGGAGAAGGCAGCGGCACCCTTCTTGAAGGCTTCGATTTCGGACTCGGGGGCACCCTTCGCCTTGAGGTGGGCGAGAACCTTCTTCATGTAACCTATATCCGCATTTAGCTTATGCTTGTCTTACGCTCTAGTCGCAAACCGCACCTTTAAGGTACGCTCCATATGAAGCCTTGTCAAAGCTAGTGGGCTGTAGGCGGAAAGAGTGAACGATGTTATTCACTTTCACGGCGGCGTCATCGGTGCCCTCGTCAGCCTCCTCGGCGGAGGCGTTAGCACCAGTGTCTGTTAAAAGCCTAGTTAACAAATGCCGTGCGGAGCGAACACTTCCAAAGAGCTTGATCAAACATACCGACATTAACTGCGCCGATCTCAATCATGGCGCAGTCCGCCTCGTAGACTACACCATCGACCTCCTTGATTTCGAAAGAATCGGAGAGCAGCTCATCCTTGCTCTCGGAAATGGCGTCCTGTAAGTCAAGAACCTGTTAGTTGGGCTTATTCCCAGCGCAGGAGAAGAGAAGGGAGATGTCGTATGGTTCATGAGTCGCGAGGTAAAAGCTGACCTTGTAAATTATCATTTTGGCGGTATTGACCTGACGATGAGATTATTCGGAGGCGCAGGTAGATAGAGTGTGAGATTTATTGCAACTAGAAAAGATGATACGGGGGTTGCAGAGAGGAGTGGATAGAAAAGGAAGATTTCGAGATGGAGACGGCTTCTGCGAAATAATGAGGGGCAGTTTTTGGCGCGAGGAGGGACACTCAAAAATTTGGCAGATTAAGAAGCGGGGCGCGGGCGAGAACTTTGGAGGGGCAGCCCAAACTAGGTAGGTACGTACCTAGCGTATATTGCACTGTAGTAAAATTGGGGGCTCCTGCATAACCAAACTTACCAGCTGGCAGTTGGGGCTTTCACTTGCCGGCTATGTGTCGGTACGAAGTACCTGCTGTAAGGTAAGCCTGGACTCTGGCCTGACTGGGCTGATTCTAACACGATCCGCCCCTGAAATCGTACCTAATAGATCTTCTAGATATACCGGCACAACCACCACACCTTTCCTAAGGTGAAGTATCAAATAGGCTCCAGCTTTCAGGTCCGCGGATACCGAGCTAGACTACTTATTCCTATTAACGCGTCAATTCACTCTATTGTGAGACTTAGAAGATCCGTGATGTGGAAAAGCTCCATCAGCCCATTTCCATCCGATAGACTAACAGCTGATCCGAGGAGCCGCACCGAAGGCCGAAATAAGCTATGTGTGTAAGCTAAAGATGCGATGCTGTAATTACAGTACCCACACTACCTAGAACGGGATGCAAATTGCCACAATGCCCCGACCACTTCTCCATGTCAAGACCTATATCGGCCCTTGCCATTCCCGCGACAGCTGGCTACTCGGGCTTAGCCGGGTGGGTAACAGCCCGGAATCGTCAGGCAGGTTTGCCCCTGCAGGGCGACTCCAGCAGGTAACCCATAATTATCGCGCTCCAATCTTCAACATTTCTGGAGATAACCTTTTAACTACGGCCTCCGCTCAAAAACCTTCTTTACAACGACTATAGTGTCTCGTTCACCACGCTCCTTACCCTTTCCTACTCGTTCTCCAGAATCCTATACATTGTAATCGACTTCATCTAATCTCCCCGGCCTAATCTGTCGCGATCCAGCAGCGATGGCGATGAATCTAACCGCTGCTACCGACCTCCCTCCCCTCCCGACATACACCCTCACCCAGGCCCCCGACGTGATATCATGGTTCCCCGACTTCTACCTGTCCGCCATTGCGCCCGTCGTTGCATACTGGGTGGTCTCCATGATCTTCCACATCATTGATATCTACGACCTATTCCCCCAATACAGACTACACACGCCTGCCGAGATTGCGCAGCGCAACAAAGCCACGCGATTCGAAGTCTTCCGCGATGTCATCATCCAGCAAATCATCCAGATCGGCATGGCCATTGTGCTCGGCTATACCGATCCTCCGCAAATGACGGGCAGTGAGGAATATGACGTCGCCGTCTGGGCTACCAGAATTCGACTCGCCCAGAGAGCTGTGCCTGGCATCCTCGGCCTCCTAGGCATCAACGCTGCTACTATCTCTAAGAACATGGCTATATCGCATCCCCTCTTGGCTGGTGCCCTCGCCGGCGGGTATTACCCGTCACTCAGCACCAGCCTTGATGCAGCCGATGGCGCCTTGGTTCCTGCTTTCGCTACCTGGGAGCTCATGGTTGCCAAGGCCATTTATTACGTTGTTATTCCTGGCTTCCAATTCGCCATAGGCGTAAGCGTCCTGGACTCCTGGCAGTACTTCTTGCATCGTGGCATGCATATGAACAAGTGGCTTTACAGTAGGTTTTGATCTGAATTATTCTCTCCTATTATATCAGCAGTAGCAATTAACTCTCTACTAGCCAAGTTCCACTCCCGACACCACCGACTTTATGTTCCCTATGCATATGGAGCACTGTACAACCATCCATTTGAAGGATTTCTACTCGACACACTAGGTGCAGGACTGGCATACAAGGTCGCAGGTATGAGCGTAAAACAGGGCATTGCCTTCTTCATCTGCTCCACCATAAAGACAGTCGATGACCATTGTGGATATGCATTGCCTTGGGATCCACTTCAGCACATCACCGGCAACAATGCTGCATATCACGACATTCACCACCAAAGCTGGGGCATCAAGACCAACTTTTCCCAACCCTTTTTCACATTCTGGGACCGGATACTAGGCACTATCTGGAAGGGCGACACTTCACTAAAGTACGAACGCTCGAGGATTAATGCGGCAAACAGTTTAGAGGCAGAGGCTAAGAAGACATCTGCCAAGTCTCAATAGGAGCACATCGCTTTTGGAAGGCTTCGATTCATTTGTATTATTCTAGGGTTTGTTCTTACTTGTTTGCTTTTTTCGTTGGTCATAAGGAAGCGATGAGGTCCAGGTTGAATTGTGTCCAAGAGAAATGCCCCTTACAGAGTGGCTAGAGCGTTGTTAGGCAGGAACCTTGATGCTGGATGCCCAGATTCGCTTCGATCGGTGGCTTTCTGCTCAACGTAGTTGACCACGCGCATGTTCTTTCTACGCGGTGTAAGAGCACGCCTTGTATATATGTGTTCGGGTTCATTAGGTCTAGTCCCTGCCTCGTCAGGGCTATGTCTCGTGAGGAGAAAGGATGAGGTTGGATAAAGCTGTATACTCATTGCGAAGAACGCGCCACACCTACAAGGGTTATTAATGATAATATATTTAAAACTGATCCACATTTTGCCTTCCACTTGAATTATCCCTCACTGTTGAACTATCCATTCTCTAGCAGGCTATCTAACTTCGTTGACCGAGAATACCTGAGTCTACCAGATTCATGCAGCCTTTTTCTTCTCGGCCTCGTCGGCATAATCCTTTACAGGCCCAAACAGGCCGGCAAGGGTCGACAGACGTACAATATTCAGAAATACACTGACACCCACAGAGCCCCATAACATCTCGTTCCACTTCGAATCACGCAGTTAGCAATGTCCTTCAGTAATGAAGTATCTCAGCTGAGAAGTGTGACTCCCTTCGCCACAGCCCGTAAGAAATCTAAAGGAGATTGAATCTTAAAATTTATTCATACCTCGGCAGGCCGTAGGAAGAGGTCGAGACCAACCCCGACATAACACGCCCAGATGTGGCCGTAGTCCGCCAGCGAAACTGCTGCTAGGTACCGCCGGGCGATGCTGGCGTGTGTTGTCCAGCTGCAGATTACTGCCATGGCTGCTAGGAGCAGATACACGTTTACGAGCTGTAGAGTTAAGATTTGGGCCTGGGCGGTGATTAGCAGGGCGGGGGAGTAAATGGGGCGGTATTGAGCTGATTACTAACCTGCGGCGGAAAAGACGAGGAGTCCATGGGTAGCTCATGATTCTGCGCCTGCTTGACGTAGAAGGCCAATGGGTCTCGGAGTGTGCTGATATATGCCCAGACGCTGTTTTGTACCGTAAGCTCTTATTACCATTCAGCAACACACTCTTTCTTTCTCGGGCGAACCGATATGGACCAAATGAGATATTAAATAGAAACTCCACTATACACTTTCGGGAGAAGAGCAACATCACGTACAGCAACACAGGTTCGACAATCCCGAAGATCACGAACGGGATCGTCGGTAAACATGTGACAGCCATGGAGATTTAGGTGGATATGATGATATTGATTGGGAGGAAGTTCTTAGAGTAGTAACTTCGATGTAGATACAGATCAAATAACAAAGGACTTTCTGTGTTATATAGAAGCGTCAGAACAGTAGAGACTCTGTTAGACGTAGATTCCTTGTCGTTGGTATTGATTGCTTCTATGAACGGTACTTGACCAATCAGAGAGGCCAAGCCGCCTGCCTGCCTCGTTTCAAGCATCGCGAGACTACTATATGGTTTAAGTACATTTGAACCCTTAATGTCCTGCTGACTAACGGCCGATTTCCTGGGAACCAACAATGGCTCGTGAGGCCAAGGGGACAATCCCTTCACGTCCAATATTTGCTTCGCGGGCATGAGGAGAGACGGGCTCTGATCTATGAAAACTAAGCACAGTTCATTACTACCTATCTACTCTCTTCCCATGCATATATCTCTAAACGTTTGGCAGCCGTTCTCGAGGATGACTACCGACTATGTTGAGCCCGTAACCCCCTTTGTGCCGGAGTAGACTCCACTAGCCGTGCTGAACAGCAATGAACTTTCGTGATCATACCATTTTATCATACGAGGTGTACAGTATAGGCCTCGGATACCTGGTCAATGAAGATATTCGAGGATCTAAGGCAACGGTCGAAAGGAAAACTGTACATATAGGCCCTGACCTCCAAGAGGTCTTGAAAAGAAGCTTCTGGATAGTCCAAGGATTATGCAGTCATAGAGTTTTGTTGTCATATCGAGACTATCTCTTAGCCATCTACTCAGCTCTCGTGATACTGAGACCAGTATGAAGAGAACTCTTTGTTCAGTCAAAGCGACAAACTTCTAGTCAAGCTCGCTGACAGTACTTCGAAGTTTTTTGTTTTCGGGAAAGAGCTACTGCTACTGAGAATCGACGCCGCTCTTACACAGACGAAAGGATTCATCGAGGGTATTTAGAGCTATCTCTAACCATAAACCAGATAGCGGCTCAGGTTCGGCCTGAGCTCGGCCTGGTTACGGGACGGCATTCACCGCAATGATTCGTGGCAATACAAACCAATACGTCGTAACGGACTTATTGCTAAGTCCGGGACTCTGGGAACTGCCCGATCTTCCCTTCAAACAGTGTTATGTGTATGCTGTACATGTATGGTGAAGCAAATAGGAGTCTGTGAAGAGAAAGCGTAGAACGAGCGATAGCGTCAATGCTTGGCATACCGTCACTCCATTGTCCCCGCGCTAATGCACCTGGATTATCCTGCATTAGTTTCCGGGCGATATATCCGGTCTAACCACGTTTGAATGAATAGATGGAACTTATATTACATACTGATATCATGTCCGGCGGAGTTAACCTCAACCACCACCTTCATTTGCTCTACAGGATAGAGTAGATGCTCGTGGATATAGAATTCCGAACGATTAGGACATGATTTCGGCCGTAACATGACTGGAGACAGACCTTTCTCGACCAGGTTAGCTGCAGCTATCCTGCGAGTTGCAGATATATAATCAGGTTCGGCGTTGAGACCTTTTTCCTCGTCTAATAAGTATATAAACCCCGACCAGGACGCTCAAATCCACGGACGTAGTTCAAACTTCACTCTTTACAACTCTTCCCAGAGAACCTATCTTCTTCCCATAATTTGGTACAATGACGCGCACTTTCCAATTCAGAGATATCCAAGTCCCGTCTCCCGGATTCGGGGCCATGGGTCTGAGTTTCGGTATGGGAAGCAATCTTAGCTTGGAAGAAGCTGAGCCTGTCTTGCTCAAAGCCATTGAGCTGGGCTGCACCTTCTGGGACACGGCGGTAGGTTAAGCGCTTCATTGAGTAGCGCAAGTTACACAGACTAAACAGCATACAAAGGTTGTGTATCAGGCTGGTGTCAACGAGCAGCTTCTGGGAGACTTCATCAAAAAGCATAATGTGCGCGACAAGGTCTTCGTAAGTTCCCGATCCTCATCTCCCAGGTTAGCGCTAACAAGTGAATTTGAACGTAGGTTGCCTCGAAGTGTGGCTTCGATGTCTTTGGTAGTGGTGGTGTCACCAATTCCGCGGCACACATCGAAGAATACATCGAAGGAACCATTAAGCGGCTAGGTTTCACCCCGGATTTGTATTATCTTCACCGGATCGATCCTAGTATGTTAAGCCTGTCAAATCATGGGAGAGAGTCGTGATCATAAGCTCATCTGCAGCATAGAAACACCTCTCGAGGAGTCTATCCCGGCTCTCGACAAGCTACGAAAAACTGGGAAGACTAAGTATATCGGGCTCTCCGAATGCTCGGCCGCAACGCTGCTTAAAGCAAACTCCAGTGAGTGTACTTTACCTGTCAGACGTTCTCTTTACTAATACGGCTTCCCAGTTGCCCAGATAGACGCGGTCCAAGCCGAATACTCGGCCTTCGAGACGTTGCACGAGACGGACGGCCTAATAGACACAGCCCGAGAGCTAGGGGTGGCCTACGTAGCGTACAGTCCACTAGGTCATGGATGGCTAGTCGATGACTTCCAGTACAAGAGTCCTGATGACTTCGCTCCTGATGATTTCCGTCGATTAGGTAAGCCCCCTTATTCTCACGTCTGCTATGGCGCCAACCTGCTTTTGCGACGTTCGTACATATGCTTACGCCTATATTTTCAGTGCCCAAATTTCAGGGTGAGAATTTCTACAAGAACCGAGCTATCGTAGACGAGTTCAAGAAGCTGGCTGCTCAGAAGGGATGTACGACGCCGCAGATTGCACTGGCTTGGGTAGCCGCACAGGGAATGATTCCCATTCCAGGTACTACCAAGGCACATAGGCTAGAGGAAAATTGGGCTTCGAGAGACATCGAATTGTCAGAGGACGAACTGAAGCAGATAAGGACCATAGTTGATGCTGCGAAGCCCCATGGTAACCGTTATGCTCCAGCACAACAGGCTTTGGTAGGACATTAAGGAGCGCGATCACTTAAAGTCGTATATTGCTTCTAGTATACGAATAAGAATAAGTATTACAAGAACACAATCGTCTTCTTTCAATGAGTAATTATTCTGTACCAAATTAGCGCCGCTACGCACGCCACTGCGAAAGGTAAACCATAGGAGCCAGCAGGAGATAAGCATCCTACCTCCGCCGTTTCGTGGGGTTGAGCCTCCACTCAACAACCCCTCTTGTCTACCACGGTAAATATATGCAATACCAAGACTTTCCACTGCTGTGACCTCACCCTGAACAACACGGCCGCTTTAAGCATATAGAAACTCAAGCATGGACCCAATCGCCCCTTCCGCCATGAATCCTAATTTCAGCAGCTCGGAAGAAACCCGTCCCCTTCCAGAAATTCGGCTGTTGACCGACGACTGGAGTGGAGTAACAAATACTCGCGAAAGGAAGAGACGCCAGAATCGTCTGAACCAGAGGATATATCGTCAGTATATGTGACCATTGGGCTCATGAAAAGCAAGGGAATAGCTTACTTTCTTGCCTTCTGATTAGGCATGAGGCACAGGACTCAACCCAACAGTTTTTCACAAGAGATTGTCCCGGGTCCAACTCATAGATCCCAAAGGAGTTCCCAAGATCCGATTGCCAGCTATCCAGATGATAGCTTCAAACAACTATCACAAGCCGATGGTGCTCTGCTTCTAACCTGCCCTCGCAAGATCGAGCGCTTCCACAGCTTTATGAGACAAGCTCTTGAGGACTATAGTCTCAACTGTCCCCGACCATCACAGTTACAGATCATCATCCGAATCAATGTCCTCAACGCCATAGCACGAAACGCGTTGCTCATCGGCTTCCCCATCGACAGTCTCTGCCGCGACGAGTTTGTATCCCCCTTCCAGCAAGGCGGGCCGCACCCGCCAGGGGTGCTGATGCCGCCGCCTCATTGTCCAGATAGCCTCAAGCCCACCCACGCTCAGAGGACCATAACGCACCACCCCTGGATAGATCTGTTCCCGTTTCCGCGCTTCCGCGACAACGTGCTGTTCAGCTTGGAGAGCGGACTGTTTGACGACGACGAGCTGTGTTTTGATCTATTGGGTGTGGAGAGCGAGAGCCCGGGTGAAAGGCCCGCGCTTCTCATTTGGACGAATGCCTGGGACCCTAAAGGGTGGGAAGTCAGCGAGGCGTTCTTGAGTAAGTGGGGGTGGCTCGTAAGGTCGTGTCCGGAATTGATACAATCGACAAACTACTGGCGTACAAAAAGGGGCCAGAAGACGCTGTCTGTGGACATCGCTGTGGACTGATGGTTCGTTGCCAAACTGCTATCGTGTCTACTGTGAAAGAGTCTAACTAGTATATTGAATTAAAAGTACCGTTGTAGATATCAATCAAACAACACGAATCTGCGCTCCTGTATCGCGATGTGATAATGAGAGTAGGATACGATGCTACATTTATCGAGGCAAATATATCACTAACGTCATGTTCCAGGCCCTCTGTTGAACAATACACTATTCCATGGCTGACCTCATAATTGGCTCTTCTGTGAACTTCGACATCTTAGGCCAGGACAAAATGGTGAGGACGAGAGCTGCATAATAAAGTAAATATCGAGGCCTACTCTGCTTGAAAATTAACACTCGTGATTTACCCTGTCGGCGAAGTTTTCACGCGGCTGATCCATGTAGTATCCTTAATATCAAGTGAATTAAATGTATCTACGCCTACGGTATTCACTCATGAGACTATAAATATTGTGGAAAGTCAAGATGATTAACCCCTATGTGCGATTGGTCGCTTTGGATAGGCAGCTTTATGAGGGTTGAACTCATGATCTTCGCATCACCAACGTTATAAGATTTTTATTATATTTGTAGGGCGCTTTAATCAAGTGAAATCCCCGACGGGGTTTAGGTAGGGGACCGGGTAGGTTGGCACAGGTTGATGTTGTAACGGTTGGGCCGTCGTAAGGCTTGCCACACTCGAAGTGTAGTTAACACGCAAGTGTGCAGTTGACTCCTCTGTAGCAAAACTCAATGCTCACTGGCTAACTTATGCTGCGCAGTCCTCTGTTACCAGGAGTCCCATCGTTTTTTGAGAGCACGAATCGGGCGCGAACGGAAACTGCGAGTTTTTCTAGAAGTTTTTTTTCCCTCCCTCAATTCCAGTGTTTCAGCGGTGGGTGACCGGGCGGGTCCTGTCGAAAGTACACTATGTCTCACATATGGTTATTAACTTGTGAATAGGTACTTCGTGATCCTCGTAGTACTATTGTCGTCCGACTCATGTGACGACATGTGACCAAAGATAGCGCAACCTGTGGAGGATTAAGAGCTGTGGGCCTAGATATCTAAATGCCAACACGCAACAACGATGAAGCCTGTTGATAGTGCCTAAGTACTTATTTTATGTTGGGTACCGTAAACCTGTAATCCACTCTGTTCTTTTCCTACCTTTATCCCTTCGCGTAAAAGTAGGACCAAAGGTGAGAGCTAGCAGAAAATTTCTTGCGGGTATATATTTAGCAGCATCACGGTGTGATGACGATGATGACAATGTTGTCAGATGACAATGATAAGAGCTCCTCCGTACACTTGAGTAAGTACAAAAAGAAAGTTGGTTGCCGGCGGCTCGGAGCCCTCGGGCCATCGAGATTTATTATCCCCGAATTTAGAGGCGTCGAAAGGTGATTTTGATAGCCTATTAAGCATGTGTTTGAATGACCAATCACAAAATTTCCATTGCTTTACAGGGGAGCGCAGGGAATCCATTATATAAGTAATATCAAAAAGAACAAGGCTGAGCCTCCCTCTTCTCTATACTTAGGATTGACTCATCGGCTACCGCGCTAGGCCTAACAAGCGGTTAAAATTGCCCGAGTGGTACAGTAGTTATTAACGCATCGAGCATGCCAGACGGTTGTTAGTGTATATCAATCTTGTTTTTGCCCGTCGCTTGCTAGTGTGTGAAGCTTTGAACTTCCACTAGGCTTAAGTAGTCTATTAGTACGAAGCCAGGGCACCGGCAGGATATAATTACTGTCTAAGCCGCAATGGAACATTTACCCCAAAATTTATTTTCCTGCCTTGAGAGTGAGGCTTCAAAAGGCTCTTATCCAGTGTACTGTAGATGAACAAGGCGACTCCTTCTAGACAGTGCCGGCCGCAGTATAAGTGGTCTCATATGATACGCACTTTTGTACGTAGAGAGAGTTTCCTCTGACGCGTACTGTAGCGAAAATAAGAAGACCGCGTCGAAATTGGGGTTTTTATACTCTCTCGTTGGCTTTTGTTACGACGATGATCGATCTTTGGTGCCGAGACGAAAGGACCTTGCATGAGTACCAGTCTTTACATTAGGTGCAAAGTAATTGAAAAGTGATGGTGGTGCCGCACCGTTGTTGACTCGGCAAACATCGAACGGGTAATGTGGCTGAAGGTTGACGCCAAAAAGATGTCTGAGCGTATGTGTATCACTCTAGTATAGTGTCGAACGATGCGTTTCTGATAAAAGTCAAAGCGTCCTTGGCAGCCGAGATTAGTCTGACCAAGTAATTCATGGTATGCTAGTATACTTTGAACGCTCGCGATGATCCTGATGAGTATGAGAGTTTAATTTTGGAGGGCGTCTGATGATATCAGACAGTAGTGTACGAGGTTATACGAAGGAAACGAGTTAAGTACACCCACCAGACAAATGAAATCGTACTCTGGCTAGTTTTCCACCAAGATTCACCCTTTCTCTAACCAAATAAAGCACCCAATACTATAAATTAAAATTATAAAAAATTAGAATTTAATTATTCTCATAATAATAATACCTTTGATATTTTTTTTTTATTTTTTTGAAAAGTTTTTAGTAGTTTTTTTGCCTGCTAAAAATTATAAAGCTTAATTTTTTTAAAAGCCCCACCAAATATACCGGCAACTATACGCTTTACGTATATACTCCGATATTATACCTAATTATTACGTTAAATAAAAAATTAAAAAATTAAGAAAATTCGATTTAAAATTCTCTAAATAATTAAATATCTTATTTAGATTTTTCTAGATTTTTTTAGCTTAAGGCGGTCAATTTATGTGGCAATAAAAAGTGTGAGTTTTGGTGGGAAACTGGCCAGAGTACGATTTCATTTGTAGGATTAGTGTATATACTATTATGAGGCGTGATCCTTCGGTCTGCTGTTACCTTAAGCTTGTAGCCATGTCTAGTCTAGCCTATCTACGCTAGTGTTCGTATATGACCTGCTCTTCAAGTTGACACAATTGTATTGTGTTGGGTACACGTTCCCGGCAGGGATAATATTGGCAGTACTCCAGGCATGTGAGTATATAAGCATGTAAGCTTTTGCAGTCATCCACTCAGCCGGAAACCTCCAGTGTCATCACTAACGACAGTACATTGCACTAGGTGGGCTACGCCGCAACAATGCATAGAGAAAGAAACATCTACACGTGTACCATCATGCAAACAGGCAAGCGTGGTCCCCAATATTCGGGTGGCATAATTAGGCATTTTCTTGGCCAGACATCAAGGAGGGTTGGACGAACGAACACTTCTATCTGGCTCTAGTGTATGGAGTAGTATACTGTAGGTAAGCTGATAGGCACCACCTCTTGTTTCAGCCCTCGTGTAAGCAGCTGTCAGCTCTCCTGCGTTAACACAGCAACACGTGTTGGGGAGCACGTGGAAAGCTCGGTTCCTGCATGATTCGGTACAAGGATTAAAGTGGCTTCTTTCCGGAACGAGGTAGCTAGAACTTTCTTCCTCGAGCTGTCAAGTAATACTCCATCTCACGTGAGACTGCTGTGTAGGGCCATTATCGTTCGACGTTTCAACATTGCTTGCTGACTTATTGTATATGCGGAAATGCTGGGTCTTTTGGGCTATCCGTCCGCTTGGGAGACTTAGTATGTTATGATTTGCATGAATGTCTTATACTTACCTAGGTACGGAGGTTAAGGCCAAAATTATTGAATATGCTTGGCATTTCTCTACAGTGCAACCTAATTAAAGCTCTCACCCTTCGATACTTTTAGTGGTCAATAACACTAAACCCACTATAATTATAGTGCTTAATACTATTAAATCCACTATAATTATAATAGCTAAGCCCGCTATAAAAAAACCTTTTACGCTGTGACCTAGCCTAAGTTTTATTGTTTTTTTATAGCGGGCTTAGCCACTATAATTATAGTGGATTTAGTGGTATTAAGCACTATAATTATAGTGGGTTTAGTATTATTGACCACTAAAAGTATCGAAGGGTGAGAGCTTTGATTAGGTTGCACTGTAGAGAAATGCCAAGCATATTCAATAATTTTGGCCTTAACCTCCGTAGTGTACCGACTTTAAGTCACACTGATACTGGTAGCTAGTCTGTACACTAGTGTCATAATTCGGCCGCACATCACCACTGGGCGCCGTTATGAATGCTCCGAACATCCGTGGCGCCGGCTGAGGCCGTCCAGCCTTAAGACAATACCTGTCTAACTTGCGTAATATGGGAAGGGTATAGTAGTTGTGAGCACCATCAGCCAAGAGTTTAGATCCCGAAGCTTCTAAGTTTCCCGAGACAATAACAGTGAATTGGCGCCGGAGATAGTAACGGTATACTGAGCAGTGGCATCTATTAGTGTGAACCGCCAGGCAACTAACGTCGTGGTATCCGTCACTGCCATGCCCAGCAGTGCAGTAGTTGCTGATTAAGTGCGGAGTGGCCCGATCCCGAGTTCCTGGAAACTGACCTTTTTCGTAGGCAATCATCCGTAATGGGATAAATCGTGGTTCACCGTGATCATCGTTTTGCATGCCTCCTTCATCTATCTCCAGATTAACATTGCTTGCGAACTCGAATCCTACAGAGCTATTACATAGCGATCCTTTGTCTGAATAGCAATGTGCTCTACTACGTAGTTTAATCTTAACTATTGATCCTTTTCGGTAACTATCGGTTCCCTGCATAACTAACCAAGATGAGCTGAGTGGTTAAGCTGATGTAATGTAGCAGCGTGCACGCATCCACCGTTGCATTCACGCGGTGTAAGGGAGGCATTAGAGCAGGCTGCCGTCGGCGAATACCAGAAACATGTTTTAGAGCTGTGTCCCAAAGGTTTGGATACCCCCAGCACGCTGGTAACGATCCACCCACACTAGTAAATTCCCGAACGTCACGGGGCCGCACTGGAGAACGAGGCGCCATTTTTTTGTTGGCTCCAAGTGGCTTACCCTCGTCCTCAGTGCCTCTTTGTGGCGATGAACTTTTGCTGCCCGCGTTTTCTTTTTCTTCCTCTTTTCTGGGGGATCTTCTCTGTATCCTCAGCTTTCATTTCAACGATCACCCAGCATAGGCATATGCTATGCATTGATCTGCGTTTATGCTTGAGGCTGGGTGAAAATCCTCGTGGCATCCGGGATGCTCAGAAGTCCACTGCGTTTCAATTTCGTGATCTTGACTCAAGGGGAAAGCGACCGTCATATCTGAAGACGGGGGAGATTGAGGTCTAGAAAATCAAATGACAAGGTAGTGTAGGTAGTGTATTTACTACACTAGTAGGCGAGCGAGGACTTTTGACGACTGCCCAAGCTAGCTTCAGCCTACCGAAGCCCTACTAGTAGGCAAATAGAAAAAGGTATGGCTCAGCCGCTCGCGCTGAGTGGATCGTAATGATACAACCTACTGCCTACCTTCTATATGCACAATACCTGGCCCGGAGGTTCGGTAAGTTAGTGAATAGTCTACACTAGTGTAGTGCCAACTGATGACATTTATTGAATGCAGCGTGTCTTAGAAGTGTCTGCTAGTACTACCACCTCCTCAGCGATGATAACGTTTGGGCAGCAACAGCGAACTCGGGAACCTTTCAGTCCCTATAGCAGCGGGTATTCTCGGGGTCCAGTTGCAGTAGGAACTAGATAACAACGAGACAGTGTCTTACCGGCTGTTTAGACGAAGCTTACGTAGTATTTCGTTCGACTAGGTAGGAGAACCTCAGGGGGGTTGTATTTGTGGCTTGCCAACAAAGCATGTGGCGTGGTTGGTGTGACCATCAACCAAAGATTACCTGCAGGGAAATTACAGCAACAAGGCATTGTGCATTGTGCATTGTGCACTTCGTGCAATGACTTCCGTGCCTATCGTACGAAAGAAAACGACAATGTTCGGACTGGAGCACGAGTAGGACGCTACCGCTGCCCACCCTTTCATTGTTTTAGTGCAGAGCGGGACTTCGTCATTTCATTGCACGACAATCCAAGAACCTGCCGGAATGGGGACCACCACCCATACACTTATCTGATTTGTCAATTTCTCGAGTAAGTGCTGAGCATTGGTATGTAGTTCAAGACGAAGACTACTGTTAGTAGCAATTTCGGGTTCTGTTGCACTCAGTCTTCACTAACGAACTTCTGCACAAGAGACCACTAGGGCCTGATTAGGAATCGTATGAATTAAAGATATCCGGATTGGGGACACCGCATGCTTGAAGAAGACGACTCATTGGCTGAGAGGCTAAAACGAGTCTAACCGTGTTCGTCACAAGCGCTAAGTTACAATACATGTACTACGTAAGGTACATAGGCGAGATAGCTGGTGCAGCAGGTTTTCTGGCAGGTGACCCAAGCCAAAGCCGACAGCCCCCGTCCCCTCGCAGCTCATGACGAAAATGACGAAAACGACGAGCATGGCGAATAGTAGCACGGCGTCATGCCGTCGAATAACAGCTGCATCTTGCTCGGAGTGTAGCATTGCGTCTGCATTCGAACTCTCGTCTGCTGAAATACCATTCGCGCGGGTGCGCAAGACGACTTATAATGATGACGAAAACCACCGTCGTCTCGAAAACCAGCTCGATTCGGTCTCTTTACATAGACTGGAAGGCAGAAGGAATAAGAGGCATCTGTCATATTTTCATCCTGTCTAGGACCAGCCACACTATCACTTTACTGCCAGCACAATTCAACGTCTACTTCCATTGCCAAGATCCGAATCCACCCCAATTCTGAAACTCTGAATTTTTCTTGAACGGCGACCTTCGAGGAACTCGACGTGGGGCGTCGAGACATCTGGCACGGCTTGGTCTCATACTAGTGGCTTGCAAAAGCTGCTTTCTGACGTCTCACTGGCACTCCGAGAGAGAGAGAACAAAGAGAAACTGCGATAGAGGGTGGAATAGATAAGCAACTGAAACAGCTGCCAGCAAATCCGACACCGACATTTGGAAGCTTGAGCAAGGCTCTTCCTGGTTGCAAGACGACACTAACAACTAGCGGGTCAGCCCAAGAGACCAATCCCGGCTCTCAGCCAAGTCCAGGAACAGCGCCTTTGCCGTCTAGCGAAACCAGCTGGAATACTACTTACACGCTTTCGCGGTAGCTAGTGCTGTGACAGCTTGACTAGTGATCAACTTGGTAAACCTCTCATTAAACTGAAGCAAGCTTAACGACTCAAGTCGCGTCTAATGAGGCATATTTCTTCTAGTAGAGAAAAAAGGTCCAAGAAGAAAACGAAAGAAGAACCCATCGATTATTCATCGCCGTTCTTAAACAATTTACCATCATAATACGGTTAATCGGCCACCCAGCTGTCAATCCTGGAATGAGCATTGATTTCCCCTGGGTGACTCCTCTGATAAGCGCTGACATCCCTTGTTTAACCCCCTACCTCGTACGGTACGTACCAACTCGTCACCTAATTACGGCGCTTCCGTCAGTCCTGGCCGCGCGACGCCATTGGCCAATTCGACCAAATCTACTCATCTGTTTGGATTGGTCCATTCCTGGCGCTCTGTCTCAACGGTTCGAGAGATCGTGACAATTCTTTCTACCTTGGGCAGTTGGAACCTGACACGGCGGCAAACTGGTTGGCGACGCTCACGTTGTCACCCTTCATATACACCAAGTCGACGGTTGTCAACGGCTCAGAGCCTGGGCTTTTTCGATCCAACATGGATCCTACTACGACCCTATTCACGTTTATGCTGTGAGTTTTCTCAAATGTTATCGGAATTGCCGTCTCTGCTATCTTTCATTCCATGGCCCTAATTTTCACACTTAATTCCTATTGTTATTAGTAGCATTCCCTTCTGCATCCCTTGCTATTTAGTTCGGAGTATGGATCCTGAGCTGTCTCGGAGGGACAGGGGAGTAGTGAGACTCGAGCAAATTAGCCCGTTCTCTCCGGCTGCTTCTTTTTCTTCTAGAAACAAGTTCTTCGCCAAGAGAGCCACGTGAGGGTCAGATATTGCGAGTTCCATACCCCTGCCTCCCAGCTTTCCTAGACCCTTGCTCGGTACCGTATCGATGCGCTGTCGTATGTCGCTGGAACATTACGTACCCTTGTCTGTTCGCGTGGCGCTGTTCTTCAAGCGTGAATACGTGTACACGCACGGTACAGCGATTATCACACAGCTGCAAGGTATCTGAATTATGGGGTCTTCAGCCTGCTATTTTTTGCTTTGTTCGGGCTCTGTCCGGGGTACATCCTGTCATGTACGTACACGTTAGTGTATATAGCAGATCATTCCCTCCATGCTGTACGAGTCATCTGTCGATCTTTCATTCGGTTATCTATTAGCATTCAAACCATCCAGCTAGGCAGACGAAACAGATAAAAGCTGACTAGTTCCCCAGACAAACTCACCCTTCCGTCCAGTCGGTTCAGCTGCTCGGTTCTTGGGATAACTTCAGCATACGTCACAAAATGGAACGAGATATTCGACGTGATCGTGGCGAATGGCGCGGATGTCATAACTTTGACAAAATCATCTGCGATGGCGATGTGCCTTCAAGTTCGGAAAGACGTGGAGGACTGAAGATGGGTCAGAGATACTATTACTATGTCAGTATAATTCATGCAGCCCATCTCCTATCCATCGTGCTTACAGAGTTTCTAGTATGAGGTCGACGGTTCAACCGAGACTCACAACCCCTCGTTGCCTACTACAACGGCTTGTCCCTTCCTCCCCGGCCAGACAGTCAACACCCTCGATGTGCCTTTGGAGCGTCGGACAAGAATGAAGAGTGCTTCTATGAATTCTCTGCGGAACACTGACTACAAGACCATGGACCCCGTTGATAGGTTTACAACACCTCGACCGGCACCAGTCCCAAGTAACCGGCGAGAATTCCGTATTGCATCTGCTTCTTCTATCCTTCCTAAACGAGCTACACGTTCTGTTTCGCCTGCGCCGAGCTGGGGTGGTACTGCGCGTCGGATTCTGGGGTTCAGATTGCGCGACAAGGAGGCCGAACGCGGACGGAAATCGAACTTGAACGAACAAGACGATGTGTTTGTTGAAGTACACGACCCATCCCTCGAGACTCGCAGTGTTACGCCGTCCGGCAGCATACGGTCCCGAGAACTATCCCCAGAGTCTTTGAGGAGGTTCTTGTCCGACGATCTGCCAAGTGCTACTGGAAACTCTGAGCCGGCGCTTGGTCTTTCGATACCAGACGACATCGAGGAGGAGGCTGAGGAAAACGATGATGACGATAACTTTGCGAATGCCACGGTAATGGAGACCACTCCCTTCACAAACTTATCGCCTCCTCCTTTCCAAAGAGTAGGATTATCAGCACCACCAGCAAGTCACACTAGAAGTACGGTCACTCAAACAGCCCCGGTCTTCAAAACTGAGAAGGACTTGGCCATCGAACGGCAGTTAAGCATTGCTCCTACTAAGCTAGATATTCCGCGGTCGCATTCTACTCTATCCGTGGCCTCATCAAGCATGGCATCTGCCGCATCACCCCATTCAAATATTTCACAAGGCATGAGCCAGTTTTCCTTCTTCGATGACTCGGATGACGACGACGAAGACATCGCTTCTTACGAAGGCGATCAGACCTTGCTTGGTGATGCGAGACAAAATGAAAACAAGGATAAAGATGCTTCAGGATTTCGGGCGCCCATCACCAGCTATAGTCTTCCCCGGTCTTCCACGGATAACAGCAAGCATCTAAATACCAGCGATGTAATGCAATCGCTTGAATCCCCAACGTTGGTCGCTCGAAATGACACCGGCGTGCCTGTTGCCAACAACCTGTTCAGTCTCCCCAACGTTGAGATCGGTCTCGATGACCTCGCCGGCGACGTCAATTGGATGAACGATGTCATTCGTCCCAGGGCCTTATAGCTAAGCTATTCTTGCCTACATCTACTACCACACCATCATAACGCCCTCACGTACAATCATCCTACCTCATGTAAACACTTTCTCTCACAATACATTAACGGCCTGCTTCACATCCTCACGAGCGAGATCTATAGACGGGTTTAATTCTAGATATTTTTTGGCTAGGTTGTCCTCACGGACATTGAGAACCTGTCACGGGGTTTCAGCATCTTGGGGAGTTGGAGCATTGAATATTTACAACTATCATCACGCTGCATCACTCTACTTGAATGGCATAGCATTTCGGCGCTTGGTTTTTGGATTCTCTCGCAAAGAGCAAACAACAAGAAAAAGAAAAAAAAGAACAATCAAACAGGTGGCTTCATTGGTCCACCGAGAAGCAAACATCGCCCCGCGGGCACGAGGCACCAGTGTGTAAGGCTTGACGCACGCAGACAAAGCGAAGCACATGAACTCATATAACTGCATCTATATGACCTGACTGGGATTGGGTCCCTTTTCTTGTATCAACAACGGAATGTAACCATAGTCATAGTATCGCTGCTAAGGGCGGCCATACATATCGGGAATGCCGAGACGGGGCAATTATCTCTTTAGGATAACTAGATATATTTGGCCATCTCAGTGACTGGGATGAGAACTGGGCTTTGCGCTGAGCAAAGCCAGGAATAGGCAGACAGTCGCGTGCAATATACCACATTTCGTTCGTCTCAATCACGGGTTTTGGCTCATTCTAAGCATCATTTGACCGTTCATCGATTTGCCTTAGCTCGTCTTCAGCGATTGTGCGATGCAGCATTGTGTGCATAAAGCATTCATTATATTCACTTCTAATTATAGTTTAGCCCTAATTGCCTAATTTGTTTATATTCCGAGCCGGTCGTCTGCCGGGCTTCCCTGATGACAACCCACTGCCGGATGGGTTTTAGTGAGACTATGGGTGAGAATTACTCAAGTCCTGTTTTGGCAGCTGGTTGCCTAATTTGGTATGTAGGTCGCTGGAAGTAGGTAGGCGAGGCGGTCTTAAAAAAACTTGAAAGACTTTACAACACCAATACAACCACGAAGTCTTTCAAGTTTTTTTCAGACCGCCTCGGTAGGGTAGTTTGTTCGTCTTGCTAATTAACCCTTATATCAGCCCCTGGTTTTGCAGCTTTGACGTTCATCCCAGGTGAGCGAGGGTTGTGTCGCGCTATTGCGAGGGGTCTCTATATTATTCGCAGGAATTGCTGAGTAAGGTAAGTATGTGTATGGACTCGTCCATGTAGTCTAAAACGACATTCTGCCAGGGTGCTCTCTAACATCGCGTTTTGCGTCAGCTGACCTGCCCGGGATCCACGTTAAGTGAATAATCTTAGCCTTTCGTATTTGGGCTTGTTAATATCTCCTGTTCGCACATACGTAATATAAATAGGAGGGAAGAAATCGTGTTGTAACGGTCAAGAACCTGCTTGGTACGTACGGACAAACTGACTGAGGACCTTTGTGGTCACGTATAGGTAGGACTAACCGGGTATATTACCTAATTACGCTATACGCCTATTTACGCGTATAGCCGTCATCCTCTTAGCCCTTCCATCCCTACTAATTAATCATCTCATCTTGCCCAGCTGTCCTAGCCAACCTTGAAATACGAGAGGATACTAAACTAATACGAGTTGATACGAATTATTAGTTAATTAACATGATAGTTAATTAGTACACGACGAGAGGAAATGTAGTCCAGTCTCTCCTACAAGGGAATGGAATTAGCACTCTTATGCCCTGTCTTCTACCCAGGGCTCTAATTTGGTGTATCAGACTGCTGTATATTGTATATGCTATTGTATGCTGCAGAACTCTTGCCCTTCTTTAATCACTAGTAGTAAAGCCGAGAGCGGGCAAGAGAAGCCCTATACTCATACCCCTGAGACGAAGTGAGAGCTTAGCAAGCTTCGAACCCTGTATTCTCTTGTTCAGACTTCAAGAGGGTGTGTAGACACCCACGGGCAACACATGCACGTGTAGAATAAACGGAAGGTTGTACCTTGATTTCACGCGCTCTTAAGTCCCACATTCGCTATTCCAAGCCCGCGCAAACTGAAGAAAACCAGACTTTGAACATAGTTATCACATACATACTAACTAACATATGCGCCTACATACATCCATACGGAATCAGCTGACGTGTCTCTTCGAATTCTGCAGCTCACCCAGCTTCGCAGTGCTGTCAATCACATGGAAATATAGAGTGGCAGATAGAAGGTCGGATCAAATATACACCGGCAAGTTATAAAACAGGTGAAGACTTGTTCTGTTTTGAAAAGCACCCCTATCCATTTCACCTGCCCTTCACTTGAATTTGTTGTGTCAAGGGCCTCGACGATAATAGAGTGTCCTGCCGATTCAACAGGCTTCTGCTACATCACAGTTTACTCTTGAGAGTTGAAAACGAAATTACGGTTTTTATATATGAACAAATGCCTCGAATTCGAAATGCTTGTTTGCTGTTATTGCACAGATGGTATCAAACGTAGCTCGTGCCCGCCTACGGATAGGCTCCTGGTCTATGATTCTCGTACCAACCCATCATTCATCATGGCCTGCCAGAGAACAGAAAGAAAGCCCATGATCACACTAAAAAATTTGGTGATCGCGTCGATCAAACATCATCATATATCAACAGTGGAGGTTAGGACGCCTCCTATAAAAAACATGGCGGAACCTTGGTAATCTGTAACACCCTTCGAGGACGATAGCCTTTTGTTCCTAATCGTCCTCATCGCGACCATCAGAGCATCTTCTCTGCCCCGGATTAGATGTAGGCCGCAAGAGAGCCAAAACTGCAGTTTCATAGTTGAGGTTCCGCTCGAGGTCACCCTCATAAGGTCTTAGGGCACCCGATATATCGTATGTTGCTTCAATAGCGGATATTTCCTCCGGGGATAAGTCCTTGAAGCCCCCCTCTTCCAAAGCGGCTAACGCTAAGGGTAGTGGCTGAAGAGGCAAATCTTCAGCCAAACGCAGCGCCATCTCCACATCCAGGCCTGGCTCTCTCGTCTCATCTTCGTTAACTAGTTCTTCTAGCCATTCGGGGCACAGCGTCGCTATCGCACGATCCCAACTGACCGAGAAATGAGGCATGTCAACTTCCTAGGTAATGGGCGTTAAGAACGGACTTAGTCGGAGGTCGTCTGCACTAGGTCGTAGATTGTGATCGATCTCGAAGGTTCTGCTCAAAAACTCCACTGCCTCGGCACTGGCGTTGTCGGGAATGGTGGGCGCAGCCTTACCACCGCCGATCTTGAAGATGGCCTGCAGTTGGCTGCAGTCGGGGAAAGGATGCTGACCTGTCATCATTTCGACAACTAGACATCCAAGAGACCAAATGTCTGCCTTGCGCGTGTACGATGTTTGCTTGACTACCTCTGGTGCCATCCAAAATACGGATCCCTGAAGAGATGGTCTGTTCTTGTTATTATTTGCACCGCTGAGGATGTTCGAGGCTTCGAGTTTCTTGCTGATTCCGAAGTCAGATATTTTGATTGTACCCTTATTATCAACCAGAATGTTGGCACCCTTGATATCGCGATGGATGATGTCTCGATTATGCAGATACGATAGCCCCTCGAGTATCTGTCTCACGAAGCTGCGCACTAGAGGCTCTGGGAGGGCGCCATATGAATTGAGCATGGTCTGCACCGATCCGCCAGGAACATACTCGAGGAAAATATTCAAGTATTCGTTGGATGAGCCGCAGCCCAAGTATTGGACGATGTTGGGGTGTCGGAGATCTCGTAGAAGGCCAATCTCACGCTTTAGGGCCTCGATCATGCTCTTCTTACGGGCATCGGTCTGGCTATTAGCGCCCGGTGAAGGGGCCTCGACCTGTTTGACGGCAAGTAGCTCTCCAGTTACGGCATGCAAGGCCAAGTATACGCTGCCGAATGAACCTTGGCCAATCAAGGCACCCTTCATCCACTTGTTATCATCCCATGATTCACCCGCGAGGAAGCTTGCAAGCTCTTCATCTGCATCTTCTCCGTCTTCACTTAAGGCTTGCGTCAAATCCCTAAGAGATTCAGAGCCTTGCGTGCTGGTCTCATCAAAATAACTCTGCCGAATGATGTTTCCCTCTGGGTCAGTGATACTGACGGGATTGGTATCAGATCCACTATCGGCAAACGAAACATAAGACTTCCGGTTCGGCTCAATGGGAGACTCTTCCTGTAACGTGTCGAGGACCGAGGAAGTTACGGAGTCCCTGTAAGCTGAGGGTAGACGCCCCTGAGCTTCCCGTGCCTTGACCTTGGCAAGATGACCATTGCTGAGCCAACTGTCGGCTATGGTCGGAATGGGCGGAGCATCCTGTATACTCGAGGCAAAGCTTAAATTGCTAGCGACACTAAGCCGACTGTTGACCTTGCTTAGCCTGGTTGATCTACGCATGGATAACCGTGCTGTCCGATCAATATCCTCCCTTGGGTGATCAGGGAAGTATGAGGTGAGATCTGACGTAATCAGTTCACTCGGTGGTCTCAGTCCACCAAACGGTCTGAGAATGGCCTTCCGCCGAGGGTGGACTTTGGTCGGGCTTGGAGCTGGACGTTCTAGATCTCGAGCTGTATTATGCAAATTCCGCTCTCGGACTTGAACGGATATCGGTGAAAGAGGCTGCTGAAGTCCTTCACTCCAGCTCTCACCCAATAATTTTTGTACCTTCAACTGACTCCGCTTGTCGACGTTCTCGAGCGCACGAGCATGTTTTTGCTGCGCTTCTTCCATGCCGATAGCAGCAGCTCGCAGCAGCTCTGATTCTCCCGGTTCTCCAGATGGCACTTTGCGAAGAATTAATCTATTCCTCTCAGGGCGTTTTTGATCATTAATAATGCGCCACAACTCAGTATCGCCGAGACGGCGACATTGTCTAGGATCAGGGTCAACGCCAGCCAACACCCAAAAACAATAATTACGGTCATGATCCTCTCGGAGAGCAAATTTCCGCAAGGTTACACGCATCACCTCTTCACAGGTATTGCAACCAGCGACTTTGACAACCTTTGTAATACCTCCCGTAGATATAACACGAATGAAATCTTGGTCCTGTGGTAACGCAGCCATCAGCGAACCATCCTGACTAGAATTGTTGCGTGTATGAGTCATTACCAATCGGCCAGATGCAAGGGTCTCTGGGGGTGAGGTAGGTCCTCTCGCAGTAGGTGTGGCATTGATCATATACGGCTGGTTTTGAGGGTACCAATGCTGCCTGGCGGTCCGGACGTCGGCCGTGTGCAGGGGCGATTCGGGTCGTGAAGCCGGTTTTGCTACCTCGATCGCAGGATTCATCCCGAGACCAGACACTTCGATCTGACGAGAATACCTCTTAGGCATGGAACGACTGGCCAAATTGGCAGGGCGTGGGGATGCCGACGGGGGCGTGTACTGGCTGTCGAGTAGGGCGAACGAATCCTGACAAGTCAAGTTGTTAGCAGCCTGATTGTGTCTTTCACTTAGCATGAAGTCTTACCCGATTCCGCTTCTTTTGATTCGCGTATGCCTTCGTCCGTAGCTTCTTAATACCAAGGAAGAGTCGCACTCGGTCGCCGACCTTATCGATGCCCATCTCCTTAAGGACTTCCTTGTCCATTTCTAGTAGATTTTCCCCATTGATGTTGTTTTTGCGAAACAACTTTTCATATTCGCCGCACTTGACACTCCTCAGATATTCGCAGACCTGATCCTCGGTCCAATTCTTAACAACATCAGGACCATCGATATCGGAGAATTCGGATTCAGTCGGACTGGCAAAGGATTGGCCCGAGGGAGGCATGGCATGGGCTCTTCTCGCGTGCGACATGTTAGAGGAGGACGTGTTCCCCACGAGGGTCGAAGCACTCGACGATAGCGAGGCTGGAAATGACGATTTCGAGGCAAGCATCGCCATTTTGGCGGTGTGATGGAAAAAGAAGAGACCAACTTTATGACTAAGTCGACATTGGGGGGTTTCTTTCGGTATGGTACTCTCTTTCTCCTCGCCCGCTTCGACTCCCTCCTTTCAGGGTGGCGTGGGAGTCGGACAAAGCAAGAGGGCGTCGTCGACCGGGCGTGGCGTGGCTTAAGATAACAAGCTGACCATGTGATGAATGGACTGATCAAGCTTCCGATTACTTGCGAGGAACCGCGCTGACGGGTTTCAGATGTGGAATTGCCTTGTACCCAGTCTAAGTGGATTGACCAGCGTTCAAGGATTCAGGTAGATTAACACAACACTGAAAATGATGTAAGACTCTCCACGCCGATCACATGCTCCGGGCCGAGATATTTTGAATCCTAAGAGGATCGTAAGAAGACAAACGAAAGAGAAAACAACGAAACTGAAAAAATCCGAGGGAAAACGATGCGGGCAAAGGATCTACGCGTTGTTGTAAAAATGAGTGCTGCCGAAGTGGATGGGGGGAGGAAAGGCTCAAGAAGGATGGAGGGGAGATGGAGATAGCGTCGCTTAGCTTAGGGGACAGGAGTGGGCAGGCCTAGGTACCTGATGCACAGAAGTACTAAACCCACCAAAGGTACCTGGTGACAGGTCGGGTTGTTCTTGGTAGTTTGGGTCTGGCCGCCGTGATACTTACTTATCTGCACTGCGCTGTTGGCTGTCGGGAAGGGGCGCAAACTGAGGTATGTACCTACAGTCTTACCAGGTACATGAGAGTACGGCATTGTAGCAGTGCGGTAATGTTTGCCTGGGGGCGGGCTGATGCCGGGGTTAGTGTGCTGTAGTCAGTAGATGACTCCATCGAACAATTGGTGGGTAGCGACTTGCCAGGCCGGATACCTAGGGTGTCACCGAAATAGAGACGGCGCCGAGGTAACGGATAAGTGTACTGGCAGGTAGCGTGGGTACTCTGACTGGAGGTGTCGCCGCTTTCAGGCCCGACTTTCCAGGGTGTCGTTTTTGTCGTGCCAAGCGCTGAGCCGTCTCTATTCTTGTACCATGATGAATTTCCATACAAGCCCGACATTTCATTGGCTCTCGACACCACCGTCTCAAGCCCAGCGGGTGGTAAAGTGAAACTCAGCCAGGCAGGGATTGTGACAGCAGCACCACCTTGACGCCGCTGGGCATGACTGACTGGCATCCATGGATGCAATCCATTGCAACTCTTCATAACAAACAAACGGGCAAGCCGTGGTTAGTTGCGGGGCCTTACGTCGAGCTGCTATCCTCTTCAATTTAATATTGGACGAATACCTCCTGCAGCATCAGTATGAAGTTCTTGCTTGTGAGGTAAGTCAGTGAGGAATACAGATGTCGGCGACATTGAGTGCTGATCATGGCTATTGCGTTTGCACATCAAACATGGCCAGACATGGCGAACCCATGATGGGTAAAGGAGGTCCAGAGAGGGCCATCATCATATCTACTAGTACATTAACACAGCTTGATTCACCTACAGTTTACTGTAAGCCACTGTTGTGCCCTCTCGCTACTTTACGCGGGATCATGTTACACGTGTGAGCGATTATTGATTACCTACCTAGTAGTGGTTAGATATACCAGGTACGTCTCTCAACTGCCTGAGGCCTCGGGTCTGCTCGGGAGCGATGCTCCTTTTCTGTGCATCTCCTGTGTGTAATATATATATGCAAACAGCTATCTTACTATGCCACAGTGCTTACAGTACCTGGGTATACTAGTATGTACGTGTTTATCATGTGCTCTGCCTCTCGTCAGCCGGGCTTTTGTCTTCCCCGTCTTCTGCCGTTCGCTCCCCAAATCTGTTAGTTTCCTAACGGCGTATTGGCCGGCAGTGAGGTCCTGGCAACAGCTAGAGATCCCTAACCTACCATCTGGATTGTCCATTCGCCCCTGCGACCTGGTAGCTCGCAATGCTGGTACAATACATATACATATTGAAGTACATTAGGTAGTATGCTAAGACCTCCTTCTCTAACTATGACAGGGCTGGGCCAATCCTATTGGATCGCGACAATGGATGCGGCATGGTAGCTGCTCGTTTTTATTGCCATTTTATGCCAATCTATCTACCGCAATGTGAACAAGACCACCTGACAGGATTGAGACGTGGTCTTTTCGTCATTCCCCGTCCGTGATCCGGGAGGACCGGCGCACTATGAGATCGATGGTTGAGTGTACCTGTGTTTGCCTGTGACAAGAGGTAACAAACAGCAGCTAGACAGTAAAATATAATCCAAAAGAGGTGAACGATCTCTTGGGGCGAGGCGAGGCAGCACACATCAACAGAACATGACATGCATGCCGCAGGCTGATTGGTCAAGATTCCGTGGCGCTTCTCGATTCAGCGAGTCGAGTGTGACGATGGCGCAAGGGCGCTAGCCAGGAGCCGGTTAGTGTAGGGAACCAGCCGACAGGGGGTGCCACCAACGTGAAACTGGCCATGTTTCGACTAGCCCTCATATGCCCATACGAGAACTTCGCATACTTAAAGTACCTATACTGCGGTACACTGCAAACTGTTGAGAAAGTGGTCCGGTAGCCTGGCCCCAGTGTATCCGTTAAGTATCCCTTTTGTCGGTAAAGCCACAAGGACCGTCCATGCTGTTACCCAACTGCCACCTGATTAACCTTTCGTCATAATAGAGGGGTGCGAGGTACCTACAGTGTTAGTAGTACCTAATGCTCTCTTCCCGCCAACTTCGTTTTCCTCGATGTGTTGTAAAAAAAACATCCAACGGCTCCAGTACGCCAGCACACACACACACACAAACACGCACACAAACATGGTAAATTGTGCGCGCGCCAACGGTCTTCGGGATTGGTGGGTGCTGGTGTTTATCACAACGCAGCAAACATGCGCAGTAAGACACTATACCAGTACCAATGCCATTGCCGACGCCAGTGCTCAACATTTGCCTAACATTTGCGTTGACATGGGCCGCACCAAGCGCTGTAAACGCTGCTGCTGCTGATGTTGTTGTTGAGTTAAGAGCAACATGTTCAAACGCCACGGGCAGCGATCCTTGACCCAAAAGGTCCTCGTGCATCTTTCCCTGGACGGCAGAATGTTGAATTGTTCATCATTAGACGACCCCGCCGACTCGTTCAGACGAAAACTAGCAGGAGCTGGGCAATGCGAGATTCAATGTCCATGCCACAACCCATATACGCGGGGAAATGAGATATCGTAATATGCTGGCACCCGAGCATCTTGCAGGAGCGGCCACACGCTGAAGCTTCGTGGTAGAACAAATGCGGTCAGCGCTGCACGCCGCCGACATGCTAAGCACCCAATATCTTCCTAGAGTGCTATCTCATACCTCACTACTGACCGATGCCTTGTTGCTGCTATGCCCGCACGCAGCCTGTCTTTATCGGCAACCAGTGACCACCGTATAGAGCTCTGAGGAAGGACAAGATTTGCCGATTGTACACCTGCATGCATTGCTATGCTTATTGTTCCCATATACCCATAGCCAACGGTGCAATTACTTCGGTCATATCAGTGCCAGAGCTAAAGGGGAAGTTGGCCGACGACACCAATGGTTATGGTCCTCCTGGCCCCATTGATAGAAGTGTTACTTCATAGATCTATATCGCTTTGTCACTTTAGATCTCCCTCGTCTCCCTTGCTTTCTTCACCGGTAGTGCATCTTGGTCCACATTTGGATCGGCTTTCGTAGAGAAGAGGCTTTGGGATGGATAAGGGACGTGTTTAAGATAGCAAGCTACATAGTATTCTATTATGTGCCCTGCACATACATCTATGCACAAAGGTCAGCCGTATGATATTTATGTTACGAACCATTCCCCACGCTTGCAATTTTCCTCTCTCCGTTCAGGTCCGGGGAAAGGTATGACCGAAGAATAGTGTAAAGGGATAATTCTTCCTGTCCCCCGTTCTTCCTATACTCAAGTACTGTAGCTATATACTTGCTTCGAACAGTGTACCAATGCGGACCCCGATAATCCCCCATCAATTTAGATGCATCAGCATAGAACATATATACCGTCTTTCGAGAGAACTGGATAGCCTGCTTTGGGGCTAGAATTCTCCCATGCAGCTTGCACCGGGATAGCGATGGGGGCGTCGTATGCAGAGAACTGGTCGGTCACTATCGGACCGTAACCCCAGTTGTGGCAAAACTAAGCAGACGCAGGCAAAAATCTACAGTATATGCATTCTAGATCTTCTCTATTAGTGTATGTGCTGCAGGAACGGAATATCACCGAATCATAAGGCACCCATCCGTGGTCTAAGAAGCTGCTAATCAAGTAAGTCTTTATAGTCAGGAACTAGAAAGAATAGCCTAACAATCCCAAAATGCACAGGGTTCGATGACCCTCGACTTAGGCTCCTAGTAGTTGTGTCATTTGTGCGATCAGGTGGTAGTTAGACTCAGGATTTTGAAGCGATTCATCCATGCCACAGGTAGCAAAGAGATTATAGATTTCTATATGAGAAGCGAGATGGTAGCGAGACGCAGATATCAATGCAGGCCGTTTGCCGAAAAGCGTGCATACGATATCTAGGATCATCTGAAACTCCTGAGTTGAAACAGGTAGAAACTTGACTCAATTTTGTGAAGTTATATTCTTTCTTCTCTATGGAGATCTGCGATATCATAGAATGTGCCGAACTTATTTTAGCATCACATCATTGAAAGCGGCATTTGTTAACATGTCGACCCCTAATAGTCTTGGTTAGTGGGAGTAATGACGTCAACGCTTAGATAAGAATACCTACCTGATATATGACTTTTCAGTAGTAAGAAGATAAGGTACCCTAGTCAAATTGCGATAGCCGAACCTATCCTTTAACAACTTGCTTGGACCAGCGAACTCGGTATTAAAGAAAAGAGATGAAGCTGTTAGCAGGATCCGTCTGGCGTATGTTTCTGCTTTAAATAATCAATAGCGCCTTAATATTTTCCTAGCGGGGGAGTCGGTTGACGATGAGCTAGCAGTTAGATGCCCTGTTCTCATGGGAATTGGACTATCATTACAGAAGCGCATCAATGAATCGAGATTCCGATGATCAAGTTGATCCAAGGCGGCTGAGCCCCTGCAGCTTTGGCGGCTTTTGATTGGCCGAGGCAGGACGCTATCCGCTAGTCAGGCCTCAAAGGCCCTCCAAAGTGATTACAGATTACATATGTGTACTGTACTGTGGCGCCCCGATTGGACAAGGAGCCTTTCCAAAACCGGGTTATTCGCGTCATCGTTCTATGATAAACCAGCAAGACGCAAGCACAGATGCGAAAGACGTAGTGTAGCCACCAACGTTGGCAGGCGCGGGCGGTGCCTGGCTGCATGCTTTGCTAGCGACATACATACCTAAGCTAGCGGAGAAATAAGGCAAGCCTACTACTACTACTGCTACCTTAGTAGTCTAACCTGACCGTTCTATTGTCAACAAGAGCATGAGCGAAAGATAACGGGCGCACACCATCCACCATCCACCATCCTTTTCAACGGCAAGCTCGTCAGTATCCATTCCTCTGCATCCGAATTCCGCTGCCTCTACAACACGCGCAACTCTACCTCGACGGAATTGGCGTCGACCTTGGTTCAGGCCACCTGATTCACCTGATTCATTAGCTTCATTGAGAACCATGAACGGTATCTGATAAAATGATGGCCATCATGCTTCCCATTTCATAGAGAGCAGACACACTATTCTGGAGGCTTGCGCGATCCTTTCTACTGGTGCCAGCTTAAAGTGTTGCGTTGACGTTGCGACTTTTTTGGCCGAACCCTACAACCGGCACTATCCTGTCCTGCCTTTGCGTCGAGCTATCACGATGGTTGCTTGAAGGTGGCGCTGGAGGTGTTATTTCTAGAACAGGTGCTGAATCACCACGATGGAGTCCACGAATACTACCCAGCAGCAGGCGCTGTCCGAAAAACAACACAGGCGAGCTTCATTCTCGCCTATGAAGGCAATTCGATCACTCAGCATCAGTTCGCAGATATCTCAACTTTCAATTGGCTCAGACTCAGAGTTGTCGACCTCTGGATCACAAAGACGAACATTGCGGAAAACTGCACCTCCCGGGCCACTCAAAAAAGAGAGTCTAATTCGAAACGATTCCAAATCGTCCAGCGAGGGTAGTGCTATTGGTCGCGATTCGACATCTACACAACCAACAACCCCTTCTATCATTAGCCGAAGCGCCAGCGTTCATGGTGGTGATCCCGGACCAGTTATCAGAGCAGCTGCCTTGCAGCCAGAACCTTCGCTTCTGAAGTCCAAAAAAGAATTCCTTGTCTTGACATCATTTACACTATTCAAATTTAAGAGCCGTGCCGCCGCCGAGCAACAATTCCCCAGCATCTCTACGCTTGATCAGGGCTTAGCCTCTCTGTCTCCTATAGCATCTCATCCATCAATCAAAGACTTCTCAAACGCGGCTGAGATTAGTGTACCACTGGAGAAAGTGGTGTCAGTCTTCAAAGATGAGGGAACGCGGCCATCATTCGGTCTTGAGATATGGTGGAAAGGTTCCAGTGCGGCAAACGTCTTTACCTCCTTAGAGTTCGATTTTCGCCTTCCTGATGAACGGGACGATTGGCTTAGGCAGATCCGCCAGGCAGTTAAAGCAAGGGCGAGAGGACTTGGAGAAACACGAGCTCCTGCCGAAATCGAAGCTATCTTCTCGTCAATTCTTGATGCCAAAAACGAGAATGGCAGTCTCCTCGATGTCTACCCCGTCATTCCACGAAGGCCATACACAAGGCTTGCCAGCGAACTCAAAAAGAACTGGAGAGATTCTTCATCTTTTTATCTCGCGTTTACCAAATACTCACTTGTTTTGGCTCAATTTTCCAGCTCTTCAAATGGGCAGAAGGTTAACCCTAGTCTTGTTCGATTTGGCGTAGTCACCCTTTCCCGTGTCCGCGTTAATGTGAGCGATGAACGGTTTGACCTGGTATTTCGGTAAGTACTATCCTCCAAGCAACAATGCAGCCACCTTGTCATCCTGTTCCTCGATTTAACCTTCGCAACCTTGATCTTGGCTATTAACACTTAATAGTTTGCCCTTAGACAAGCTCCGAACATTACAGCTTTCGAGTCGATATCACCAGAGTATTCTGTCCAAGCTGTTTAAAACGGACACATACCTTAAACCTGCTTGGCCATTATGGACCAGGCGGGAGGTATTCTATATGAACGATGATACGCAACAGATCCCACTACCTAACGGCGAGGACTATGGAGGTTTCAAGACAACTTTGGAGGCGTTTATCGAGGGCTACCACTGTCAACCGGTCGAATGGACGGTGAAGTGGAAGGACGTTCAGCATGCGCCTCAATTTTGCTTGCTGAAGGCGAGAGGCCAGCCGCAGTACACTGCTCACCAATTATTAGCCGTCTTTCGAGCTTTACGTTTCAACGAGTTTTTCAAAAGTATATCTTTTCACGATATAGACTTTTCACGTCTCTCGAACAAATTTGACAACACTCAACGACTTGAATCGACAATATGGCTCTCCCGCACAGGTTAGTTCCCAGCTTCACCCAACTGAAATCCGAGGTAACTAATTTTCAAGTAGGAAAACGCAGCCTTACACGTAGTGAAGTCGACATGGTTGAACATTCTTCTGTTCTCTTTCAGGAGCTTGTATCTCTTCTGCTTGGGTCCGAATCGATTAAATACATTGATCTGACCAACGTACTCCGCAAAGTCCCCACTCTCTCGTCACTACAAAATGACAGCTCTTCATCTGCACGAGCTGGGGTCTGTGAGATAATTCCTCCCATAGTTCTATTGTGGGCATCGTTACAGACGCGCTGCAACTCGATAACACTGAATGGAAATGCCATTGGTGAGGTAGATGCAGTTGAACTTTGTAAGTGGTCTTCATGATGTATAAGTTAGACAAGCGTGCTTACATGGTATAGGCCGAGTTTTACAAAGTCGACCGAATTTCTTGAGGACGTTCGAAATTTCGCGTTGCAATCTGGACGAAGCATCGCTCGTCTATTTATGGGAAGGACTGCATGAACAGCGATCGTCTCTGGAGGAGCTTGATACATCCTACAATCCAGGGCGTATAGATGCTACTAGGGTTGCATCAACTTTGAACGAAGCAAGACGACTAAGACGCTTGAACCTGGCATATACCATAAGAGGAGACCTCGACGGCCCTCTGTTCAGACCTTGGAGTAGTTCGGCACCTTTCGAACCATGGCGCTTAGAGGAGCTGGACCTCTCTGGTTGGAAGGTGCGTCTGATCGCCCTGCGGTGTGAATAAATGCTAACATTCTCTACAGCTGAACTTTGAAACGCTCGGTGGAATCATGAAATACCTGGAGCTTGACGAGTCTAACAAATTGCGTCGTCTCTCATTGCAGAATTGCGCTCTCACTGGAGAGCTGGCGACTGGGATATTCTGCCGGATAGGCGCCGGCCGGGATATCCACCTTCTTCTCAATGGAAACCCTTTGGAGACTGGATCGACCGACTGGATAGATCTTATTCATGGAGACGAAGCCCCTACCAAGCTCCATCTGGACATGATACCATTCCAACACGAATCAACTTTCAATAACCTCTTAACGGCATTGTCCCATAATAAAACTATCAAATTCCTAAGTATGGTAGGGACGGGCCCGCCTGGTCGTGTTAGCTCAAGGACGTCGGATCTTCTATCCCAATTCTTCAGAACCAACAACACGTTAGAGTTTTTAGACTTGTCTGGATATAGTGGCAAGCTTGAAGATGGCCATCTTGGCTGGGGCCTTTCCGGCGCATTGAGTGGACTCAGAGATAATACGTCGCTTCGCCAACTCCGATTACGAAACCACGACATGGGCGCTGCCGAGGATCTGACGGAGCTATGTCGGATTATTGTGGCTAACAAAGGCTTAGCTATGCTGGACATCCAGCACAACAACTTTGATCATCACCAGTTTGGTGAACTTGTCCAAGCACTAAACCATAACCACCAGCTCATATCTTTTCCGATATCCCAGGTAGATCGAGAGTTTGCGATTAGCAAGGAGAAGCGGCTGTTCTTGCAAATGCAAGGGCGATCCGCTTCTAAGCCACTAGATAAGCTGTCTAGATCTACGGAGAGCCGTCTAGATGGTGTATTAACGAGGCTCCACGGATATTGGGAGTCAGAGGCAAAAAAGGCCAAGGATATCCTTGAAAGGAATAGAGACAACCCTGAAAACCAGGCTCTCGAACTAGAACGCGAATATCTCCAAGCTTGGGACGACGGAGATCTGCCAGCGTGGATTTGGCCGCCATCGAAACCACGGCAGGATAGTGGCAAGAGGAGGGCATCTGTCTCCAGCGTAATGTCAACTGAGGAATACTCGCCTTCCCTTCTAACTTCCATCCCGTTTTTATCAGACCGGGATTCATACCCACCTCTCAGTTCTTATGTGATCGAGGAAGAGACTTAGGCTTTTTGACAAAATGATAGTCTTTGAGAGATGATTCTCAAGCGACCAACTAGCACCGACTAATTGGATACAAACAACCTGTCTTCTATCTCCTTTGTATATACATCACGTCATCTTTTTATGTTTTGCATTACGAGGCTGGCTGCCACGGACGGATATATGGAAATTCAAGGATCGGGTGGGCGAATTATGGCGAATTGGGACGACAGTTGGATAGATGGCGCTGTTCGTGGGAACTCCGCTAGGAGATATTTGATACCCAAATAGTCAAATTATTAGTTGATTGATCGCTTGCATACTTCGGATCGAATGTGTGGGTGATCCCTCCAGATGCCAACGATTCGAACAGATCATGCGTTGCCGCTGTCGCTATTCTTACTAGATGTATCGTCCTTCTCGTCGAAGCTTTCTTCCTGCGCTTCTACTAATTTCTTTCGTTTCCTGTTGCTACCACGGCCTTTGGGTTCTGGGTTCTCGATAGATATCACCCGGCGTCTCACAGTCTCGACCGTGCTCTTGACACATAAACCACCATTCTGGTTCTCAACCCATACATCCCATCTCTTCCTCTCCACTTCTAGTCTGCGTGTTGATCCTTCTGATCCTACGGATTCCGTCGGTGTTGACGCTGATGTCTTCCTTCCTCGCTTCAGCGGCTGCCCCTCGCCGTCCTCGCGGCTATTCTCTCCAGTGCTCTCCTCCCCGGTTGCTTTCTGCTGCTGCTGCTGCTGCTGCTGCTGTGCAATGCATATGCGCATGGGCTGGTCCACGTACAGCGGCGCCAGATGGCGGTAATCGATGCTTTGGATGTATTCGCACTCGTCCTCGTTGACTACGAGGTGCGATCTCAGATAGAAGAGCATTAGCGTCAGGGATAACGGACCGTGCACCAGCAGGTCACGATGCCCTTCCACCTCGCGGCAGTAGGCGCGGTCTAAGTGGATGCGATGCGCGTTGTAGGTCAGCGCGCTGTATTGGAAGAGCAGAGTCGGCGTTGGCGTTAGTGTGATTGAATGCTCGGGCTTCTTTGGCGCTGTTGGTGGTTAGCCACGGAGTGGGTATCTAGCCAAAAAAAGGTTCGACATGGGAATAGATTTTATTTTGAGGGTTGAGATGAACAGCAAGTATGAGAAAGAAAGAGAAATGCTTTTTAGTAGCAGGCCGATACGGCCGATTGCAGTCTACCTACCCTTGATAACTCTAGGCTCTTTTACCAGGTTCAATTTCTTCTCTTCATCGCTCGGCTCCCGCATGAATACAAGAGTCCTGCGTTCTGTGATCCCTACAGCCGGGAAATTACGAGCATCTGACATGGAAGCCTGGGATGCGTCCGGAGCGCTAGGAGGCCCGAGTTTCTCAGACTCAGAGTCCCACCGGCTCCGGAAGCTCCTTTCACTTACATACTCCCTGAGGACTTCGACGAAAATCTTCTCAGCTCCAGCGGAACCTTGAGCTTTCACGTCCGCGATCCGCTCCACGCACACGGCCGGCCTCCTATCCAGGCACAGGCGGCCTACGTTCTGGATGGAACCTCCGGCCCACATCCGCCGCGTGAAGGGCGTGCCACGTGGACTGTGGAAGGGGTCGGTGCCGTCCGGGCAGAGCTGCGAGCTGGGCAGTTGGAGTGGAAAATATATAAAGTGAGCACCAGCATTCAGATGCCTGGCCATGTTTGGATGCTCACGAAACCAGTCCTGATACACATCTTCTTTGGAAACTGCCTGCTTGTCGATGCATTCGTCGGGCAGGAAGCCACGCAATGCATTGTGCAAAAGCAGAGAGGGGGTTGGATGCATCATATCGTAATGGAGCTGTGGCCGACGAGCCAACATTTCGTTCCTCACGGCCTCAATGTCTATGCTTGCTGCGGCTGCCAGTGAGGCATCTGAGGCAGAAGAACTGTAGCCACATCTTGGAGCCGCAAAGGCAGGCGTGGGAGCCCGTTTGACGACAGTTCGGCCCTGGCACAGCTTGAAGAGCTGGTGACCAGGGTTGCCGAGTCCTCTCATGCTATATTGCTGTGTCGACGTCGATGTGGCTCACCATGGTGCAAAGATCTGGACTTAGCTTGTTGCCCACAATGTTAAGGAAGATCAGAAGGATCTGGATTCTTCTGGGGTGCAGATATTATAGCATGCCATAGAACTATTTACAATTTGAAGCTGCTGCAGGTGAGTTGAGATATTGACCTCGGCCCAGCTATGATTATCGATACTGTACCTAAGTTTACGAGTTCCTGGACGGGCTCACCATATAAAGCACAGTGCCTTTTCGTATAAAATACTGTAGGCGCAGAGGTGGGGTTCAGGCAGGCGGGACCTTGGCACGGTTTAAACTGGCGGGCTTGTTCGCGTCACTGATCAATTAACGCGGTTAAGCTACCTCTGGTCTAGGCACGCGTCACGCGAGAGCTTCAGCAACAGCAACCTTAGGCTCCTACCTGCTGCCTGCCCTTTCAATGCCAAAACATACAACATAAGTAGATCTCTTTCCCGCTAAAGTAAATGACAGCTTAAAGCGATAAACACAAACCATATGTCCTGAGGGCAAAACGGCATTCTACTTTTCCACAATTGAGCTTCGGGACACAGCTGGCAAGATCAAACTCTGCCCACAGTGGCGGCCCGTCGCATTCTCACAGTCGCAACAAGTGCGCCTCGTCGACTCTTCACGATGCCGCCGAAACAAGCTACCTTGGGGTACGTGAGGCCATCTCAGACTACTCTAGGGTCTGTGGTCAATCTATCTCCAGTTCTGGTCTCTGCTTACAGGAAATGGCAATACAGGAAATTCTTCGGCCAACCCAACGGCTCTAAGCCGACGCCAACCCAGCAGTCGAAGCTCTCTTTCGCCACAAAATCCGCCAAAAAGACGACAGAGCCAGAGGCATCCGAGGCCAAACAGAGTCCGTCGTCGTCACCGCCAGTGAAAGCCGATCCTAGCGCTGCAGAGAATGCTAGTCCTAAAAAGGGTAATACCAAGTAACCCATTTGTTCATCATCCTTCAGACTGTGATTGACGCGTTGCGGTGCAGATACAAGAAAGAGGCCACGGTCCAGACAATCTCCCGAATCTCATGTGAAACAGTCACCAACCAAAGTCAAAGTCGAAGAACCGGAGGAGGTTCTCGAGGAAGAGGAAGAGGAAGAAGAGGCGCCTGCCACAAAACGCCAGCGGAGAAACCGCAGACGGATTGAAGATGAAGACGACGAGAATGAGGCCATGTCCGACGCCAAACCTGTAGAATCAAGAAGGAAAACTCCCACTAAGGAAGCTTCTAAGAAAAAATCTGCCTCTGTCGCATCCCCTTCGAAGAAAAAGCCAGCACCCAAAACTGAGGAAGAAGATGAAGCTGGAGAAAAGGCTGCTTCTGAGTCTGCCTCTGAAGCTGAGAAAGAGGAAGAGGAGGATGAGGAGGATGAGGACCCCAAAGCTGCCGCTAAAGCCCGTGAAAAGATTCAGACGAAATTGAAGACTAAGGCTAACGATCCTTATCCTGATTGGAAAGCCGGCACACCGGTGCCTTACGCAGCCCTCTGTACAACCTTCTCACTCATTGAGCTTACGACTAAGCGATTGATCATTACCGAATATTGCGCTCTCTTTCTTCGTCAAGTACTTCGGCTGACTCCTGAGGATTTCCTCCCCACTGTTCTTCTAATGATAAATAAACTTGCGCCAGACTACGCTGGTATTGAGCTGGGCATCGGAGAGTCCCTGATTATGAAGGCTATCGGGGAGACAACCGGACGCAGCTTGCAAGTTATCAAGGCGGATCAAAAGGAAATTGGCGACCTCGGACTCGTCGCCGTGAAGAGTCGATCCACCCAACCGACCATGTTCAAGCCAAAACAACTCACTGTAAGAGGTGTCCACAAAGGCCTCATGGACGTTGCCACTGTGACTGGTAACGGAGCGCAAGGAAGAAAAGTGGACCTTATCAAGAAGATGCTTTCAGCTGCTGATGCTCACTCGACCGGTCGAGTCGATATCTCTAAGGACAAAGGGGGACCTAGTGAGGCCAAATATCTCGTCAGATTTCTCGAAGGAAAGCTGCGACTTGGCTTGGCGGAGAGAACTGTGCTTGTGTCAATTGCGCAGGCAATGCTAGCCCACGAATTCGAACAGAAAGGCAAGACTCCAACTACAGCCCAGATAGAGGAGGCAGAGGCGCTTCTGAAATCAGTCTATAGGTATGTTAACCTCATGGTGAACCCTCCAAATTCTCACAATGTCTCTCTAACTAGTTCAGTGAGCTGCCCAGTTGGGATGTCATAATACCTGCCATGCTCAAGGACGGGATTATGAAATTAAAGGATACCTGCAAACTCCGTCCTGGTGTTCCCTTGAAACCTATGCTTGCCAAACCGACCAAAGCCATCACTGAAGTCTTGGATCGATTTGAAAACCAGACATTCACTTGCGAATACAAGTATGACGGTGAAAGAGCCCAAATTCACTATGTTGCCAAGGAACGCTCCGGTGACCTCATCGAGGCTTTGCCAAGTGCTACAAAAGAGGCCGCGAAAGGCGTTGCCTCCATCTTCTCTAGAAATTCAGAAGATTTATCGAAGAAGTATCCCGACATCCTCGCCAAACTTGATACGTGGATCAAGGAGGGCACCAAGAGTTTTGTGCTCGACTGTGAGACTGTGGCCTGGGACGTCACGGAGAAGAAAGTCCTGCCTTTCCAGCAGCTCATGACTAGAAAGAAAAAGGACGTCAAGCTCGAAGACGTCAAGGTCAAAGTTTGTGTCTTTGCTTTCGACCTCTTGTTCTTGAACGGCGAGGCCGTGGTTGAGAAATCGCTACGGGAACGTCGCGAGTTACTCCATCAGGCCTTCGAACCCGTCGAGGGTGAATTTGCTTTCGCCACCCATATGAATGGCCAAGAGCTTGAAGAGATTCAAGTGTTCTTGGACGAAAGTGTCAAAGCTTCCTGCGAAGGTTTGATGGTGAAAATGTTGGATGGGTCAGAAAGTGGATACGAGCCAAGTAAACGAAGTCGCAACTGGCTCAAGGTACGGAAGTCCAAATTATTCAAGTTGAAATCTTCTCACTAACAAGCCGTAGATCAAGAAGGACTATCTATCCGGAGTGGGCGATTCCCTCGACCTAGTTGTGCTGGGTGCTTATCACGGTAAAGGCAAACGCACTTCAGTATATGGAGCTTTCCTTCTCGCGTGTTACAACGCCGCATCTGATACCTATGAGACGGTTTGCAACATTGGCACCGGATTCTCGGAACAGGTTCTAGAGGAGCTGCATAAGCAGTTATCGGAGATTGTCATTGACCGCCCAAAGCCATTCTATTCCCATTCCTCCGGCGGTCAGCATCAACCCGACGTGTGGTTCGAGCCGCGTTATGTATGGGAAGTCAAGACGGCAGATTTAACTCTAAGTCCGCGGTATAAGGCAGGCTGTAAAGAGGGGGTCGACCCCTCGGGTGACAAGGGAATTAGTCTGCGTTTCCCCCGATTCATTAAAGTTAGAGACGATAAGAAGCCTGACGAGGCCACGAGCAGCCGACAAGTCGCAGAAATGTACAGGAAGCAGGAGAGCGTTACGAAAGGCCCGTCAGTTGATGACGATTTCGAGTATTAGTGTACAGGAGTAAAAAGGTGCTGGGGACCCCGGGTTGGCGAGGGAGGGGGGGGCATGAGGTTATTTGCTATGCATCGTTGCTGGAGTTCAAGGGATGTATCACAAAGTGCTGCGTGAATGAAGCCATTCTCATCTACTGCCTCCTGCTATCTCTCCCGTGTTAGTTTTTTACGCCTGCACGTGACAAGACCAGCCTCTTCTTCCTCGGTACTACCATCGGTATTTTCCAATCTCATCCCACCGGAAGAGAGTAAGTGGGGGCATTTTCTATATCCTCTAAGCATCACTAATACCAGCCTATTATGTACGTCAGCAAAGACGCGTGTTCAACTTCCGAGTCCGCCACTTCCCGGTCCCGGGTCGGCGGCGACAGGTCTTGATTAAGCACCTATGCAATGTAATGTCATGGCCGATGGGACCGTGAAGCGAGCTACCTAGTGTAACCTCGATGGGGCCTCGAACATATTAACTGGGGTAGGAATTACATATTGGTTCTTAAATCGGCCAGTCAATTGCTCAAATTACCTAGAATGATACTAAGGCCGCAGACAGGTCTAGACATTTGAGTAAATAGGCAGGTAGGCACAGAAGTTTTCTTAGTCAGGAAGATTGATTCTCTTGCATAGACTACCTGCAGAGTATGTGAGGTATATACCCATGTATACATATGTAAATTGTACGTAGCGCTTGCGTCAGTTACGCTTGTTTGTTCCTTGCTTGCTGGTGTCCGTGAATACTCATGAAAACTCTAACGCCGAACAAATGAGTGCTCTCCTCCCTTGCCAGCTTAAATGTAAACTTAAGCGTAAACCCTAAACCTTTAGACAGATAGGTAGATGTTCCTGAGTGTGCAAGGTTTCTCTTCGTAGTGCAGGTTTGTAATTGCTGTTCCTTTATAGGAATATGTGTCTGAGTCTGAGTCTGTAGTATGCGTTGCCCTCCTAACATGGCAGAATGATTGGTATAGTAAAAGAATAACAATGCTGATGGTCCCTTTGCCCGCTTCCCTTTACGCCTCGCGATGCTTATCCCGTGAATGAACATGACAGAAATAAAAGATGGCCGCCAGTCTCTCCATCTAATACGATGATCCCGTAGCAAATGCAAACAAAAATTCAGATATCCTGCGTTATCCGCTTAACCCAACAAAACTTGCTCTTATCAATAAAGTGTAGCATATGTAGTGAATCCCGCAGACAGGAGTACAAGCGCATAAGTAGACAGAGACGCAGCAGCAGCAAGCGGCACAGCACTACTCTCCGTGTCGCCCAGGCCGGCGTCGCCGTTGCCGTCGGTGCGGAGGACGCCGCTCGTGGCGGCGACCGAGTTGGAGACCAGCGTGGCGCCGGGGATGGAGGTGGTGCCTGAGGGGATCTCCTGGATGTCGGAGTCCGAGGCAGAGACGTTGAACTTGGTCTGCGCGAGCGAGATCTGGTTGTTGTCGATGTCGTAGACGACGTAGGCGGAGCGCAGGAACGTGTCGCCCAGCACGTTGGTGCCCTGGCCCGCGGGCGCGACGCCAAACAGGCAGGCCTCCTGGCCGTCGGTGAAGGTCGGCCGGCGCCCGCTCGCCGTCACCAGGTCGAGGACCAGCTCGCCCATGTCGACCGAGATGGTCGGCGACGAGAAGGTGAAGTCGAGCGCCGAGCCGTTGCCCGCCAGCGAGCACGGCACGTACGCCGCGCCCGCGCTCTGGTCGTACTGCGCGCCCACCTGGTTGTAGATGACCTCGACGATCTCGTCGGGCAGGTACGTGAGCGACGACCCCGAGTCCAGCAGCACCGCGAGCGCCTGGTTCTCGGCCACCGTCGAGCCCGCGAGCTGCAGCGCCGTCAGCGTGATCAGGAACTCCGAGTACGCGCCCGCGTTCGCCTGGATCGGCAGCGTCTCGAGGTTGCCCGTGTACTGCTGCGTGTCGACGCCGCCGAACAGGATGCTGCCGGTGCTGGCGTCGAGGTCGTTGAGCCAGAGGCTGTAGGCGTTGCGCGAGATCTGGCCCGCCGACACCAGCGCCGCCGGCAGGTTGTCGTAGGCGTCCTTGCCAGCCCGGCCGACCTGCACCTCGTTGGACGGGTACCCGATGCCCAGGATCCCCTGCGACGACGAGCTGACGTAGCCGATGCCGAACTGCAGCCGGTCGAGCTTCGTGCTGCCGATCGTGACGGTGTCCGACACGTAGTCGCCGCTAGCCCCTGAGCCGTCGACATACGAGATGTTGAACCAGTCCCCGATGTATTCGTACGTGGACGAGTCGTTCGCCGTGTACGACCCGGCGAAGTCGCATGGTGCGCTCCTTTGCGCGCAGAGAGATGACGAGGGAGTATTTACCCAGAGATCACTGCTACCGGTGTCGAGGTGTAAGCGCAATGACTGCGCCGGAGTGCCTATCGTAGCATTTACGAAGTAAAGCGTTTCCTAGCCAGAGTTTGTTAGTCATGAACAAATCAAATCAATAATAGCATTGAAATCAGAACTGTTTGTTCTCTTTGAACGGGCACCACAAACCTCGTTATCCAAGGATGCCTCAACTGAACTAGCTCTCCGCCGTAACCGATCGCGTTGTAATGGGTTCGAGACAGCTCTCCTTTGCGTAGATAGGCTGACGACTTTGTGCTGCGGTTGTCCGATATTACTCGGTATATTACGTGCATTCGCTACTGTGCAGTAGACCAAGCCCGCTACCAGGGCACACAACTCTCTCGTCTGCATATTCGACAATACCCAGTATATACGATTTAAACAGGAATCCGGCCCGGTGATATATACCCTAACTCCCTTTTCTTACGAGATTGTCGACTTGTGATCCTAATCTGTGCTGGTGATGATAATGTCGCAACCCCTGAAACCAAAATATCTTCGCTATGGCCCAAGCACGTACAAAAAGGAAAGTGCTAGCCTATGTTTGACTCGAAAATGCTCGAATAATCTTTTTGAAGGCGTCCTGGGAATCGGTTTTCTTAAATGCTGTCCACGATGCTTGAACCCGGAGCCAAGACGAGCCAAGAGCTATGGTGGGCACTCTTCCAGCGCGGTGGGACTGATTCGTAACCCTTGCGCGGCGTCTTGTTGCTAGTCGATGGGGAGTGGAATATACATTCGCTATTTATCACGGGAGGAAAAGAAAAAAAAAGAGGGCGAGTAGTAAACGAGTCAAGACGGAGACAACCAAAACTGACGATGATATAAGAAAAATAAAAAAGTAAACGACGATGTTCTTCCTAAAGAACAAATGAGGAGAGCAAATGTAACAGAGCGGTGAAACTTAAAACCCGAATGGAACAGCAAGGCATTGTTGGTGTAAAAGAGGAAACAGGGCTTTGCTATCCCCCATGACGATAGTGATGTGCGCGTCAATCTTCCAGTCCCATTCCCACTCCGAGGCTGAGTAAACTCGGATCAACTGCTACTGCTCGGACACCGCTGAGCCAGGCTTTGCCAAGGGGGCTCGGGGGGGGGAGACAGACGCCCAACGTACGGGCCGCGCGATTGACATCTGAGCCACGATCACGCAGTCAGTCCTGTACATACAGTATCCTGCCAGCCCAAGGAGGAGAGGCAGGGTCCTTTTGCACCAACAGTATGTACCACTGACCACTACGTAGTACTCACTACCAGTACGTGTACGTAGTATGCTACCGAACTAGGTAACATCGTTATTATTAACGACAGGACGTAGGGATTAGTTCCACTAGGGGAGGCTCTGTCTCAAGCTTTGTCCTCTGCGACGTTAGCTGTACGGCACGCAACAACACGCAAATAAGTCCTGTATGTAAGGCATAGCACTTGTCTACAATTCGCCAGGGGTCCTGAACTAAACTACTAGTAGATACCGTAAGTAGAGACCCTCAAAGCCGGTGGGAGAGCGCCCAGGGCCCCCGACAGGGATCAGGCTTGCATGGATCTCTTCAAAGGGCAAATAGGGCGTCGCTGAGTTGGAAAACAGACGCGCGGCCGCCCACGTTGTCCCCATCTGAGCCCATCTTACACTACTATTTTAGTTTTCCTCCTGTTGGCTGTTAGGAGCAGATGTGGGGTGGCTGCTCTTTTGCTGTGCCTCTCTTTGCTTATTCCCCCTCTCCCCCCAGTGAGTAAAACATCATTGATATACGCGTCTCTGACGATGGACGAAGAGCTTTTCAGCGTTCTTACGACACTCGAGACGTTCGCGTCTTTTACGCAACAGGGGCAACAGCGGGCAGACAAAGATGACAGGAGTCTACAGTAGATTTACCAGGTTGGTTTAGTGCAGAATGAATGATGATTGAGCATGGATTTTGGGGGGGAGGGGGGGGGTTGGGTTTCATGCAGATGTTGCCGACAACCGTCTCAGAGGCTTGGCATCGCCCCCCCTGATACGTTCAAACGGTATCAGAGGTCTCCGCCCAGTCTGTTCCGCGCCCAAAGTGAGTCGAGGGGAGAGGGGCTTGCTCGTTTCGAAGGAAGCAGGCTGTGACGATCACACCACTCCCTTCATGAATCATACCCGCCGACCGTCAATCTCGTCCGGCAACAACGGGCTATTCGAATCCCCCGATTGGTCGCCAGTGTAAAAGTGAGAAATGTCCGACAGGTAATGTGGTAAAGAATATTACCAAATCAGAAACATTGAACAAAATTTCCGGACTGGCTTAGAGATGTTCATAACCAATCCGTGGGAGGTTGGTAGTCAGTCCTATTGAATAGGACCCGACTTATACACCCGTGATGAGAATCCAATGGAAACGCGCGGTAACAAGGCTGACTGCCTTTTTAATTGGCACCAAGTAGTGTGGTAGTCCGAAGAACCCTTACAGAACGTGATATTAGCGCTCATTGCTCATACAATACGCGCTCCCCGCAGATCCTAAACAGCCGCAACGAGGCATCATCGAGAGCACCATTTTCCAAACCACTAGAGTGGCAAAGACCCGGCGGCGGCGACCTCGGCGCGTAAGAATTGTTAGGAGTCGTTCGGAATCCTCTTCGCCGATCCCTGTGTGGATCACAGCGGTGTGCAATTTTAAGGACCAAGGAGTGAGAGCGTACGTAATGGCTGGCAACGTACCGGACCGCGTTGCAGAGCATCTTTTGTTAGCAGACAGGAGATCCGAGTCATCTTTAAATCGGAGTTCGGCTATCGTTCATGCCAGCTCGACTCCTTAGAGATGGGTTTCTGCTTCATTTTTTTGGTGTGGACGAGTGCCTCAGGTGGAGATGATGACGAAGCTGAAAACGTACTCCGAGTAAGTGAGGCTTAACTATCCCTGTGTGGCGTAGAAGGAGAAGGCTATCCTCTTCGATCAAGCCAGCAGCCTGGATCATCATGTCGACTGAGGGGATGTCACCCAATACATTTCGGGTGCAATGAGACGGCACAGTGACCGTCGGTTGTCTTATAATCCAAACGTATCCAGGGAATGATTATATACTAAGCATCATGTTGGAAACGAAGACAGAAACTCCGGATAGGTTATAGTCCGTAGCAGACTACGTCAATCGAGACATGACGTCTCACTTCTAGAGTATATGAATGAGATAAGTCCCATTTTAGAGAGACGGAAAGACTTACAACCGGAGAAGCAAGACCTGTCTCCAGTAGTTGCAAATTGCCATACAGCTTATCATTCGTCTTATACATTCCAACCCTCCTCCAATGCTGTCCGAAGGGGCTGGTCACGAGAAAGAAGTAGATAGGTTCCGAGTCCTCACAGATGTGTCTTCACTCCAGTTCGGGGTTATAGAACAATCTGCGACGAATGATGACGAACTTCCCATTCAGGTTATCCCAAGTGGTCTTTTTACTAGAAATATGGCAAGGAATATCTTCGAGACAGTCGACACAAACCTCATACGGCATGGCATTGGTCAGTCCAACACTAAAAACAAATCTAGCGAAAGCAGAAATGCTTTCACCATCCCAAGGCTAAAAGGTCACATCATCACTATCCCCAACTCGTGACTGATTTTCATCAAGGGACCAAGCTCTAGAGTCAGCCTTGTTGAGCTATTCTGAATTGCTATGCTGAACATATCCACTCCAGTGGTAGCCCCTTCTTGGCTGGTAATCACACTTTGATATTGCTATCCGGAATCGTCAAAACGTCCGTAGCCAGCTCTTAGGACCGTCCGAGTCGCAGTCAAATTTCATGGAGCCTACACTTACCCAAGACCATGTGGGCATGGAAGCCCGTAGAGACCAAGCCGTTTCGCGGTCGATTACCCAACTCAGCCCATAAGTGAATGCAAGTATAGGCGCCGGATCGAAGGGTTCTCGGGGGCCGGTTCTGGTGATGAGTGGCACGCCGTAGTAGCTCCGGTAAAGGAGCGGTTTAGTATCCCACGAAAGGCATTCAACCCATTATTTTGATCCTTCTTCTTTCAAGGTATATGTTCACGTAACGCTGAAACTGTGCGAGTTCAATCGGTACCGATTCGATATCACCGGCCTCGAAGTAAAAGGTTCTAGATAGCGATACCCCCGGATCTGGACCCGAATAAGAATCATCATTAGCAGTCTCACCAGATCCTTTGTATTGCCTGATATCGGGGGAGTTTGGCAAGGATTCACTCCAATATGTAATTCTGCACAAGAAGTAGGCTTGGTCCGTCGTGGATAGAGAACAACGCTCCGACAGCAGCGCTTCTTGGAATGTCCACGCCCGGGTTGACCATTCCGATTTTTTCACCAGCGTCGAAAGATCCGGGCTCAATGAAACAAGCGTGTGCCCTTCTAGAACCGCCTGTAGCTGTTCGTTCTGGGGTATTATGAGTTCAGTTCAAATTCCTGGGGACCGCAAGTATCAAATATTGTCAACTCCAGCCATAGCAACAATAGTCACAGTCGCGTTCTCGTATATATCGTCTATGAGAGCCCATTGCTTCGCTTTATTAGTTTCACTATTTTAGACAATGCAATGACGGTCTATCCAGAGGTACCGAAATGCTAATCGTAAAATAAGAGTCATCGCATCTTTCATGGTTCGGAGAGCTGCAGAAATAACCCACGGATCATCGCATTTAGGTGACTTCCCCCATCAATAGGGTAAAGCAAAATGACTCTCACCTTGCAATGGAGGAATTTTAGCTTCGCTCGAGAGTCGACGACCGTCAAAGGCACGTTCAATCGATCAAGGAGTCATTGGGGCTGCTGGCAAGCAGCATGGCTGGTCTTGAGTATCGAGTGTCAGTATTTGCTGTCTATGGAAAGAAATACCGAGGATTTCTCGAGGTAGAGACGCGCTCATCGAGCAACTAGTGCTATCGAGACCGTCAAAGGAAAGCATAACTAAAAGACTACAGCATACTAACTTTGCATTTGTCAATCCATCACTGGAAAAGGCCTAAATCAGTTGTTTTAGAATCGATCACATAGGTTAAGTAGGACACCGAATACGCGTTTATCGCCTTGCTTAATTGCAGGCACGATGAGCCCTCGAGCGCCGTGACGACGACTCTGCCATGACCAAGGCTTTCGAGCGCATTCGGGAACGTCGACGATGGCGAAGACTATCCTATACGTCAAAAAGTGTGGGACTTCTTAATTGCGGTAAGGAGCTGATAATAAACGATGGATGCTTGTTCTTCATAAGAACATGAAGTTTGAAAGATGAAGGTGAAGAGATATCTCGTGGTAAAGTGTATTAGACCTAAGCAGGTGTCTCCTCATGTCAGGTAATCTGATATAAGGCGAGCAGATAGAGATAAACTTCAATCTCATACACCATGTTAGGAGTGCCAATCTATCCTAGTTTTTGGTATATTCAGACGGATTCGTTAATAATTCCCGCATAGCATAATGGGTAGGCGAAAGACGCATAACCATTCCCTCAGAGCCAAATCCGTTTGCTTCTTCGGGCTCGCTGCCTTCAAACGCAAGCAATAAAACACAATATTTAGACGATCATAATCGAAACTCTATCAAAGGTCTTCATGGCTGTGTAATACTGCCTCTAACAACTCGTTAACCGCTCATTAGCATTGTCATGAAGAATGCTCTCTAGTCGTCCTCGTCCCATCGAACCACTAGAAATAAGTACCAATTTCGCATTCGACCGTATTAACATCGTATATGTATTGAACTAAAGTACTTTATGGCGCGAAACTCCCCGCGCGACGCTGACATGCACATCACCTGTCGCCTGTTGAGCCAATGAGCGACCTGCTTATATGTCTGCCTGATAAGCCACCAGGCCTCAGTATCGTCAGCGGCCCCTAGCCAATGGCCCCCATCAAGGAGCATCGTAAGAGATTAGGCAGTATTTCACGAATTTCCTCAGGCGAACGCATACTATTCCTACGTGATGGTGTAGATAAGTACTGCTAGGGAGTGTCCTGTAACCAGCGTAAAGGAAGCCGACTCTCCTGCAAAAATTCCTACCAATACCGTAACTCGCATAGCGATATACGCCATATTTACGTCTCCTGTAACACACATCATTGTCGAGTTAGAGCCTACCGATTCTCGAAGCAGAGGTCTTCGCTGAGGGGTTCATTGCACGATTCAAGATGGACGTCTATAATGATGCACGTTGGTAAGCAGCCCATTCATGAAACTCTTGCGAAATGCCATTCCATAACATCAAACCATACACAACTCGACGTTATATCGTGTCAAACTAACAGCCTTTTCTCGCGAATAGTCCCGTATATGCCGTATGTATTCCCGAAGCACACGGGGCCGACATCACACAATGCTCCTCCTCCGATAGCTGACCTACGTACCTCCTATTCCACCCAACAGTCGTTCTTCGGCGCGATGGGCTGCGCGGCATCCATAATCTTCACCGTCATCGGCGCTTCCTACGGGACCGCCAAGTCCGCTGGGGCTATCTTCTCATCGGGAATCATCCGTCCGGACCGCTTGATGCAGAACACGTACGCAGCAACCAACCCATGCCCCCTTTGTCGGTCCTATTTCGCGATACCTCGGTCCAAGACGTGGCACCGAATATACCGAGGAAGAGAAAAGATAATCACAGCAAACAGCAAACAGCAAACTTGTCCCACTAATCATCTATTTATAATAGACTATGCGCAATCATGGCGCAAATCCTCTCCATCTACGGGTTGGTATCAAGCGTGATAATGCAAGGAGACATTGAGGAGAAGATGCCACTGTATCAAGGCTTCATGCAATTCGGGGCCGGCATAGCCGTCGGGCTTTGCGGGCTAGCGGCCGGATTCGCCATTGGAATTGTAGGAGATGCTGGCGGTATGTGGCCTCTCTGCCTCTTTCTCGCCTCCCCCGGTTGTCCTCGACCAAGACGAGTTTAGTACTGACTTTATACGAACGCAAGTCCGTGCCAGCACCCAACAACCACGCTTGTATATCGGAATGGTGCTGATTCTCATCTTCGCCGAGGTTCTGGGGCTCTACGGGGTCGTGGTGTGCGTGTTGATGCTCACGAGGTCAAAGCAGAATGTGACACAGTGTCTGTACTGAGTTGGATGTGCCGGCCATTGCATAGTCGACGTGCAATGCATGATAGAACAAAGAGAGACTGAGAGGTTTGAGAGCCGAGCGAATTAACAGAAGGAGCAGGTGTGCATAATGGTAGTAATGGAATAGGCTGATTTGGATGTATACGTAACCATGAGCTACAAAACTTCGCTGCGCTATAGCGTTAAAAGTGCATAATTAGAGGGCCGCAGTTCAACAGTTGTCACGCCGAAGGAACTTATCCTGCCGAGTATCTTATCGGAACAAACGCTGGGTGACCTAGGTCATGCTGGTCTTATTAAGCCTATCCATGCGAACCAAACTGGGCCGTCTACACTATGTCATCGAACAATATAAGCCAGGCGTCTCCAAAAACGCCAATTACTCCGTCGTCCGTGGGCATCTCTTATGTCTGGTCGATTTTCTCAATCTCAGCCTTGGCTTCTTCCCAAGTTTCCTTGCTTTTCTTCGCCCATTCGATGTGGCTTTTGGCGTAAGCAAGCTTGAGGCGATAATATTAGTTTTCATACCACCCAAAAGAAGTGTAAGAACGCCTCACCATATATCGTTTCAAGTCATCTTCCTTCTCCTTTTGGAATCGTTTCAAATCCTGTAAGACGCTAGCACTTGCGGCTCGTACGTCCTGTTCTATTGCAACTTGTGCTTGTTCAAGTTGTTCGATGCTCTCACGCGTCTTTCCGATAGTATCGCGCCGTGTCCTCTCAGGATCCACGTCAGCAACGCCCTGAATTGCATGTCGGATTGGCCCGAAGATTTTGTTTGTGATAGAGTTGCTACTGACGACCTTCCTATGAGTCGGAGTAGCAGCTGAACGTTCTGGAGCCCCCACTTTGGCGGATGGTGCAGAGGACATATCGCCATGACTAGAAGGGAAATCCGAGTCGATAGAAGCGGCATCCTCACCACTACTTTCTCTATGGTGTGATGAGGTCTCTTTCATACTGGCTGATCTTCGTGGAGTTGGAGCGTGATGGGTTCCTCCGATTTGCTGGCTACTGCTGAGATATTGTTCTATACGTCTTGCTTCTGCCTCACTACTTTCCAGTTGCTCAAGAAGCGCCTTCTTTTTTACTAGATCGTCATTAGTCATCTCTTGTTGGACTCTCTTGAGGACCCTATAGCGTAAAACGTTCCGGACAACGCCAGCGAACTGAGCATTCTCTCTCATGGGTTCTGCAAAGTTAGCGCCAAGGGAACTCGAGAGCTCCTCGGTTGCTATATATGATGAGTCCGCAGCCTGGCCAACTCTCTCAATAGCCGCTGCCAATGATGTTGAAGGCTCTGATAACGCGAATGCATTGAACTTCGCACCGAGATCGGAAAGATCCGTAGCTAGGGCACTTAGGTGACTGAGAGTGCGACGATTGACCTTCTCCATAGGTCCCATCAATGCGGACTCCAGTTCTTTGATAGATGCCTCGAAAGCAATGAAGTAGGGATCCAATTCGTGTTCGGACAATTCTCGGTCGTCCGGGGGGAACCGACGCAACACCTGGGAGGGACCCGTGCCCGAGCCATCGAAGACAGGAGCCGGAGTCGAGTTTACTGCGTTCTTCAACTTTGCCGAGGAGCTGGGGACTGGCAAATAAGCATGCGCTGGGGTAGGATTGGCGGTGTCCAGGGGTGGTGCTTTCAAGATGGACTTAGGGATGGACGAAAGGGGATGCGAGTGAAGGACTTCATTCTGTTCCAGGATTAACGATGAACACCATGCCAAGCAATTGAATGAGAGCATACCCAGCTAACGTTAGGATCCAGAAATCTCCACAAGATCCCGTCCTCTCTCACTTGATCCATTCCTCGACATCGATTTAAGAAGACAGCGAGCATACGCTTGCGTAAATCTATGATTTGTTGATCCTGTTTGGCATTGGTCGGGTTTGCAGCGTAGTCTGCCATAGTATGCTTTTCTGGGATCGGAGGAATAATAAGCGTGGGATGGAGCTTAGTAAGGGCATCGCGCAACGATGCAAATTCAGAGTAGCGGCGCCGTACTTCAAGATCCTGAAGTCATGTAAGTGACAGGCAAATGGATGGTAGGAGACGAAACATACACCGGTTCGTATGGTATAAACAATAAATTTACCACCACTTTCCATGCTCTTACCGGCATCTGTAATGAGTATGGGAAGCTCTGGGTTCTCATAGAGGATCTGTTCGATACGGCTATCATAACCGCCAGGCTTTCTACGAGGGGTTGGTTGGTTAAACCCATCATCGCTCTCCGTGTCGCTTGGCGGACGGCCGTATGTTAGAGGAGGCGCCGCATCTTCGCTTGTTGAAGATGGTGTGTTAGGAGTCTCGAAGCGTTGTTGGTCTGTAGGTTCCCGGTTAGATACAGCCACGTTACGAGGATCACGCAGTATGATTGTCCCGTAGTACACTATCAACAGACAGAAGAGGCAGAAAGCCCAGCACTACCTACAGTCGCGGGAGCCTGGGGAGGCAGGATTTGCAGATGAAGAGGTTATGGAGTCTCGGCGGTCAAAGCTCGTGCCGTAAGGGTTGTTATCTTCTTCGTCGTTCCACATCGTGAGCCGCTGTCGCCCACGACGCTATGCTAGGCGTGGCAAGATAGTCAGCTAGAGCTGATCCAGACGACTCAAGGGCCTAATTCGGACCGGAAGTTGGGAGGCGGTTGCGACACGGCCGTGCGTAACGAGGCGGGGGAGGGGATCGGGCCGAGACAGATGGAATAAATTCGAGGATTATGTCGAGTTTGCCTGGCGGGAGCTACTGCTTTTGAAGATACTTCCGAAGCTCGTGGGGTCTGACTGGGAAAAACAATGTATGTTTAGAATATGCGCCGCGAAGAGTGGTGATGGTTCAACGTCGGAAGCTTGGGAGCCTGAGAAGGTAGAAGGTACCTCCCAATTAAGCAAAGCGAAATCTGAGAGCTCCCCAGCTTACGTCTGCGTCATGTACGGGCTGTTTAGGTGCCTTGCGCCTTTTGACTAGCCCCACTATTAAGTGGTCGTTGAACCTTAAGGTTAGTAGGTATCTAAGTGGAATAGACTGCCCAGGTGACGAGCGAGGCGCAGCTGGCGAGCGGGCTGGCTGTGGCTAGTGCCGAACTACATTGATTGGGTTCACGACAAGCAGCAACCTGCTCAAAAGAAGAACCCCATAACAACCTGCAAAGAAATGCTACAGATAAACCGAAAATCGAGCTACCGTTCGTTTTCGTAAGGTGAAGATGGTAAACTCATGTCTTCAAAGGCGGGGGAATCATGTGTATGTTAGCCTATGCAGATTGATTGCGAGTAGGTAATACCTCATACGTTTAATACAAATGACGGCGCTTACAGCCGCTAAGGTGTGTATCAATTAATTTGACGAAATATCTCTCAAGATAGTCCTCTCTCCGCGAAGAGACTTGGGCGACGTGCCACTGTATGATGTAACTGAAAAAAACCCCCCATGTTTATCCATGGTGAATAGCAACAGAAAAAGATGGTCTTTCTTCTTTGCGCCGCCCCGAGACACCTGATGAACGCCGCAGCTTCCGAAAAACAAGCCATAGACCGTCCTCTTGAAGCTTTTAACTGGAAACTCGAGCTGTGGATCGAAGCATAACAACCGAGTAGCTACAAGATTAACGTTAGCAACGCAATTCTTGCAAGTCCAAGCGTGTATGGTGACCACGTACGATATAATACCGCCTACTGCAACGAAGACGCCGATAACAGACTTGTCGCCAACCGACCTGCCAGAGGTAACCCAACCGAGAGCAACAATAAGGCAAGTCTTCAGATGGCCCACTACTGTGCTTGATACCGGCCCTGTTTGGCCAATGATAAAAAATTGTGAGAGATTAATCAGGGCGGCAAATACCCCAGACTAGCGACTATTAATCGATGTCCTGGCCAACGGAATCATATACACTCACCATTAAAATCATCAGCCACCGATTGAGAGGGACCTGGGTCCATGTGGGAAACGTATCGACGAAAGGGATTACGTAAAGCAAGAGAAACGCCGAGACTGGTGCTTGGTTGAATAGTAGCTGCATGCTTGAAATTTGAAGTTTTCGCTGGTAGCTCTTAATCCATACTGTGTAGAGTGAAGAGGCAAAAATGCCAGAGAAGGCGAATATTACCCCTATGCTAGAGGTTGTCTTGACATTAGCATCGTCGCTGGGTAGCGAGTCATAGTACGAAACCATGCCAACTCCAAGACAAGCGGGAACGAGAGCCACGATGGCATTTGCTGGGAGTGTAGTGCGGTATAAAACAAAATCCATGGTGGCGACGGTAGGGGTGAGTAAAATACGTGCAACCTGGTAAAAGGTGATGGAAGAGTACGCCAATGACAAGTTCGGTAGAATCACATTCAACGACATGGCGATGGATAGGGGGATAACCTCCCGGATCGTAGTCCTCCGTGGGGCAAAATAGGCGAAACTAGGCCGCGAGAGGGTATAGAGGAGCAGCCAAGTCATGAAAAAATGAAAAGCCGCAAATGTCAATTGCGCCAGTTTCAACGACGGATCGGAGAAGATAGCCTTGTTCGTAAATACCTGGGTGATGGTCCAAGAGCGTTAGCTGCGCATAACCTCACTTTGGTCAGTATGAGTGGGACAGGGCGTACAATCCCGATAGTGGCCAGCGTGTTCACCACGATCCAGAAAGAGGCACGGACAATACTAGTTTTCGATTCTGGTTCCGGCACATGGTGCTCGACCGTATCCTTCTCTAACAAAGTCTCTTCATCTTCATGTCTGCGCGCTCGGCCATCATCCTTGACATTATTGGGAGCCGACATTCGGTCGTCGTCTATGCTTTCGTGACTGCTGGTCCTCTCATCCTCCGCTCGACCATTGTCGCGCGGGGATGTTGGGCCAATATGGTTGTGAGAGAAGGTCATACTTGATCGCGAGCGGCATGAGTGATCATTGAGGTCGAATTATTGCAATTATGAACAGGAAACCGGACCAGAGATTTGAAGTGTAGACGACGACGGGCCGTGGGAATAGACACTCAATGGAGGCATACGACTTATTAAGCGAATGTGCTGCAGTCGCATCGGAATCAGGCAGTAGAAAGGGACGCTTGCCGCTAGGATTTCAAGAGACTAAACCAGAAGTTGATACATGTGGCGATACATATAGGGACGCGGCTCATCTCCAAATCAGCTTGAAGACTTGGGTTGGGCGTTCTACGTGTTGGTTGTCCAAAGATTCGCCAGAGTTTTTGCTTGAGGCGTGCCATAGAGGTAGAAGCAATGTGGTACAGCGTGTAGCTGTGCAACTCTACCTCTCGCCAAGTACCAGCAAGTACCCACCAGATGACGGCATGGCTTCCTCATACAGCATGTACACAGGTGTAAAGTGGTACCTCCTACGCTATCCAGGCGAGCCAGGTACTAGCGGCCGCTATTTGCAGAGCATCATCAGGGTCCTCTTCAGGGGTTCCCCGCGAGACAGTTGTCTATTAGGGCGTCCCAATCTGGAACGGACCGGTTGTGGCGCACATGGGCAGACAGGTACTGGCTGCGAACCTCCGACTGTGCGATACTTGCCTGACAAACAGCCGGGCCAAGCATTGGTGAATCCATCTGCATTGGACGTGCATGCCTTTGGTGGTTACATGCAGGCACCGTAGGCGAAGATGTCTTAAAACGCACACTGCTTACGGAGCAACTGTCTGCTCATATACGTCTGACAAGGGAGCGAACCGAGCTGCCTCGTCCTGGTCTCCCTGGGCAATGCTAACTAATGGAAGTAATCCACAACCCAGAGAAGGTCGTGTCTAAATATTGGCTGGTAGGTAGTCTCAGTTGAAGACCAAACTAGCGGCAATGTACTCCGTACTAGGGATTGAATGTGCTACCATACCAGATTCCCCAAATCTGTGGATGGATGCCCTTGGCAGAGAAAGATAGTTGGGTATCAGTCAGTACCTTGTCAACCAATTACTTGGCCTGGATTATTGATCGTGATACTTGCTGTGTGATATTCTACCTGGGCATTAGGCCGATCCAACATCCGTCATTCAGCTCTCGGTTGAGGCTATATCTCAGCTAAAGCCCTACGCTGGAGAGCTTGGCGGCGTAAGTAGGATATGCGTTATACTGTTTCAGTGAGCCCCCCAACGTAGAACCGCCCTTTGACAGACGCCATGGAGGTAGTACGTACGCAAACGCATAGGTAAATCGGGCTAGGTAGTGAACCGTTGTTCTAGCTTGTTTGTGTGAACATTGTACCACTTCTAGCGATCAGATTTGTTGTGGAGCCTGCGATAGTAGCTGGTTATCGCCGAGATTGATGCTAAATGTGTCTAATTTATATTGTTCAATTCGAAACTAAACGCCGGGAGCAGGAATTCTTTCCCAACCCCAAGGACACACTTGTATACATCGCGACATAAGTTGTACGTACGTATGGGTACTGGGACATAAGCATCCGTTCCCAGTTGAAACTGGAAGATGAAGAAGTGCCTTGTGTAAGTTTCTTATGTATTAACGCTGTTGACTGCTACAGATCGATACATTTCATCTTGCCTCATACCGTAACGCCGGTTACTCAACGTACTGTAATGACTTTATATCGATGCTTTCCGTACACATAGGGCACCGGGTACCTACGCCATGTAGATGTCAGGTATTGTGTGCATGTGGGTCCTCCCACTGTCTTATCCGTAAGGTAGGACCCAGACTAAAATCTTAGTCTAGTGGTAGTTCCCCAGATAGGTATACATTCCGTACCTATACGAATCGTGTAGTTGGTGTACAGCATGAATAACGAATGACCGAACTTTCATCTGCCTACCTGCAAGTGCCTATGTAACTTTCCATTCATCGTGACTCAGTACAACAGACCCAGATCCAATCTCCTATCAGTCTTTCTGAATTTCGTCTGCATGAACAACAGTCACTCGCTAGTTGCTCTGGATTTGTTCATCCACAATCATTCGCGGGACTCTGCCTCACATAGCGGTTGACTTGCCGGGCGTGCGCCGGAGAGATGCCCTTGCGGAACTCCTTTCGTTGACCTAGGTAATGACACAGAGCCACCGCCTAATCCGAGACTATCGCCGCATCATCGCATTTCGCGATCCCAACAGCATAAGACATTGCCCAATGCCATTTGGATTTCTCTATCCCTTCATTTCTGAGCGGCGGTGGGCAGATTAAATTTGTCTCGTATCCCCTGGTTGCACGCTGCAACGTGATCGGGTGATCGGCATATGGACATCTGTCGTCTGCTAGGAATCCAGCCAAGTAAACTTTATGCACTCACCACGTTCTTTTGACCAGCGTGCTTTGCTTTAAAACTTCGCCGCTTGCTCTCGAGCTCTGCATCCCGACCTGTTATAACTTTCTAATCCACATGTTCTGAGGCTCAAATTTACAACGGAGCCTTCGCTACTATGACGGCCTTGACCCATACAAACGGCACCAATGGAGTGCATGGTAGGCATAGGATTCCTTCCCCAGATCCAGAGCGTTAATTAACCTGTTGCATTTCTAGCCTCACCGAACCGCAAAAAAGCCAGTCGCTTCTTTAATGACTATGGAGTGTGGAGAGATGCACCTGTTCTGGTTGGCTCCACCAAATTTGAGCCCTTACCTGATGTCAAGAACATCATGATCACGGGAGGCGCAGGCTTTATGTAGGTTTGGCCGAATCGCTGTGGTACCCGAGCTAATGAAGGTTTCAGTGCTTGTTGGCTGGTTAGACATCTCACATTGACCTATCCTCATGCCTACAATATTGTATCCTTCGACAAGCTGGATTACTGCTCCTCGTTGAACAACACGCGTGTGCTGAATGACAAGCGGAACTTCACATTTTACCATGGAGACATTACAAACCCATCGGAGGTCCTTGATTGTATAGAGCGTTATAACATTGATACAATCTTCCATTTTGCAGCGCAATCCCATGTCGACTTGAGTTTCGGCAACTCTTACGGGTTCACACACACGAATGTGTATGGCACTCATGTCATGCTAGAGAGTGCAAAGAAAGTTGGTATCAAACGTTTCATCCACGTCTCAACCGACGAGGTTTATGGGGAAGTCAAAGATGATGACGATGACCTTCTGGAAACGAGTATCCTTGCCCCAACTAATCCGTACGCTGCGAGCAAGGCCGCCGCTGAGATGCTTGTCCTGTCATATATGAAGAGTTTCAAGCTCCCGGTCATCATCGTCAGGAGTAACAATGTATACGGACCCCACCAATATCCCGAGAGTAAGTACTTCGAGATCGCGGAATGTTCTGGTAGCCCGTAAACTCATTTATTCGTTTGCAGAAATCATCCCTAAATTTACTTGCTTGCTGAATCGCAAGCGACCCGCCGTTTTGCACGGCGACGGCAGCCCCACGCGGAGATATCTTTTCGCTGGCGATGCGGCCGACGCATTTGACACCATATTGCATAAAGGCGCTCTCGGCCAGGTCTATAATGTCGGATCTTATGATGAAATTTCCAACATCGATTTGTGTAAGATGCTACTCAAAGAGATGGGCATTGTGCACGAGGATCCAACAGAGTTCAGCAAATGGATCAAGTATACGCATGACCGGCCTTTTAACGACCACCGCTACGCTGTCGACGGGACTAAACTCCGTCAACTTGGTTGGCAACAGAAAACAAGCTTTGCCGAAGGCCTCAAGATCACGGTTGACTGGTACACGCGCTTTGGGGAGGAATGGTGGGGCGACATTAGCAAAGTTCTCAGCCCCTTCCCAATCGTTATTGAGACCGAGGTGCATTCTGATAGGGAAGAGATCTGTGATGAGCCGCCTTCGGCCAAGAAGCGAAAGGTCTCAGACTAAGTGTTGCTAGTGTTTGTATCTGTCTCTGCTGTGTATTACTAACTAAACGAGTCGGCATTCAAGATACCCGGAGTGATATGGCCGAGGGAGAGAGTAGGAATCATGGTTACGGGACAAGTTATTCGGGAATATCGAGGCGGCTGTATTCCAATAGAATTTGGCGTCCAATATACTTCATCGTCGTTTAGGACATTTCTGGTACTGGGTTCCGTGTTGATAAGTGACTGTGGTTGTGACATTAAGATGATTGGCGAAATCAATCCTCTGCTCTCAATACCCCGCTAGCAACGGCAAGGCGGTTGCTGTTGCGGGAATGGTACGTTCGACAAACCTGGGATACGTGAACGCAGCATTATGATGCATGCTCATGAGCCTTGCATTCCACGAATGACAGGCGTTGCATTGTCTTCGAATCTATCATTTGGACTTTAGCGACCCTTATATGGTAGGCATTGTGATGCGCTGCAGATCCTAAAGACCACGTGGTCGTGTATGGCAGCATTGAGCATTGCTGCAGAATGCTGTGACCATCTAAAGAGGCAAAATATTGCAACTGGGCTAATTACCTTGGAGATAACACAGCGACCTTAGATGCCTACGTAGTACTATACTCCTTCTGGTATACAGTTCTAATTATAAGTAATAGGATTGACGTTAACAGACCAATGTTGCAGTAATGGTGCGAATTATTGGCATGGTATACCTATGTATCCCACGACAGCATATTGCTGGTAACATGGGTCTGTATGGGGCTTTCAAGGGATAGAGCAGGGAAACAATGCCCTTAATGTACACGTGTGAAGGACCGTGTACTCGGAACTAAAGCCAGCTTTGCTATAACAGATCTGCTCTCGTCTTCTTGCAGAGTAGGCCACGGTATCTTCTCAACACAATATCTCGGATTTATCTACAGGTATGTCAACTCTGATACTATTAGGTAGGTATTCAGTGGACAAGTTGTAAACCTCCAGTGTAGTATACGGTACCTAAGATAGGCAATTAACCCAGACATGTCAGAAATTATATGTAACCTGCACCGGTGACTGCTCCAGGTTCCGGTAGTCCAATGAGGTACCTTTTCAGACCAACAAGTGCAGCCTCTTGCTCCTTCTCAACCAGCATTCAGGGTGAACTGTTTATTGACTGGGACAAGGGCGTGGACGTTATTGCCGTGGCAAGCTTATTCAGTTCTTATTATAGTGCAATATAGAAGGTATTCATTTTATTATCGAAAACCTTATGAAGCCTTTTAAAGCAATTCAAGTAAGGACTTAAGGGTACCTAAGGACTTAATTATTCATTAAGGTTCGTACCTACCTAAGTGACTATAACTAGTGTAGTGTGCCGACACTACCTATGAGCACCGACGGCTAAGTTTAGTGCGGTAGGGAATACTAGCTTGCCTACCCTAGCCAATTTTGGGATCCTTCCATGTTCTTTGCAGAATACGACAACCCCAAGACGCAGTTTCATTGGACGCCGAAGCCATAAAGCTGCATGTCACTCACTGTCCATGGCGCAATTACCTCAAGCAATGTTACCCTACCTTGCACTTGCATTTGCATTTGCACCACTGTGCTCACTTAGTGCCACAGCAGGTTACTGTACACCTGCTATGACACGAGATCAGCGCGGTGCCTGTCATGTTCCCCCCGGGTACTGGCCGGGCTCAACCAATCGTTAGCCTAGAGAGCTGAATGCGAACCGCTCCTTCGCTCGCTTGAACAGAACGCCGGCCAGAATCGCCATCACTACAACACATTCCAGACACTACACCTCACTCTCACCATCGCTGTCCCCGGGGATCCAGTCTGCATCCCCCGACGTACATGTACTCCTAAGCCGTCCACACTGGTACTGCTTTAACTCTCTGTCTATCTTCTTCTCGCCCGCGAACAACGCTCGCTTTGTTACGACTGGCTTCCCTGTGATTCATCCGGTGACGGCGAGCTGCCCGCCATGGGAACTAGCTCAAAGCAGAAAACTCGACGGGACTATAGCGCATCGGAAAGATACAGGATTAGTGCTGCTGCTCCAAGATTCGAGGAGCGGTAGTGCTATCTTGATCTTGTCGTAGCCCAGAGTCTCTGCACGGCCCGCTGGAACACGGTCACGATGGCACCTCAATCCACACACTCCTTCAACTCGTACTCGGATGAATTCGGTGCATCAACTCGCCCCGTCTCAGAATCTGCTGTGCCCGAATTAGACACGGACTTGTCCACAACTGACGATCTCACGAGCGAATACCTCAGCACAAGGACAAGAAGTGTTCTCGGGCCAGTCATAGATCACGACGATGGATTCGGATCTAATCCCTTTGATACCACGTCAATATACACCCCTAGCCACTTTCCTACGATTTCCATCACATACCGCTCAGCCGACAGATCGTGGGAGGATGCAGACACACTGTCAGCATATATTCCGTTCCAACTACCCTGGAATCTACATTCAGCTAACTCGACACAGAGACTCAACCAGGTCGTTAACCGACTTAGACGTAGACTATGTTATTGAAAATGGGCGACGCTACTCCGGCGATTACTATATGCCGAATGATGAAGACGAACAAGTACGGCTTCAGTTGCTTAATCAAGTTTATTTGAAGGTCTTCGACGGAGAATTAACGACGGTCCCTCTCGAATCCCCCACTGCTATCCTAGACATCGGTACCGCTGTTGGCGAATGGGCCATCGACATGGCTGAAACATACCCCGACTGCGAGGTGACAGGGACTGACATTTCTAATATATTCGAGCGTCGAGTACCACAAAACGTTTATTGGGAAATAGACGACGCCGAGTTGGAGTGGGAGCGGCCACCCGATCATTACGACTTGGTCCATCTTCGCGACATGACGGGTGCATTTGCGGATTGGGAGGCTATATATCGGTCAGCATTTACGTGTTTGAAACCGGGTGGGTGGATTGAGGTTCTGGACTTTGATGATAAAAAGGGGCTCCGCGATTTGTTTGCATATTTTGAACCCGAATCACTGCTTTACAAGCTGGCGCAGGATCTCCAGGAGGCCTCCGTAATGTCCGGCCGCCCACGAGGAGTCGGACACTTGGAACCGAGATTATTAGTCAAGGCGGGCTATGTCGACGTCAACCTCACAGAATACTCCATACCGCTCAAGACACAGGATGGGTCAACAGGAAAATTCTGGCTATTATCATGCTTGAATGGGATGGAGCCTACATGCCTGCGGTTGCTTACGAAGTACAAAGGCTGGAACCCTGACGACGTCCGCTTAGGTTGTGAGATGGTTGGGGAAGAGATGATGACTCTCGCTCAGGATCCCCAGAGGGCAAAAACTTTCGTAGTGAAGCTCAGAGTGTTGACCGGGAGGAAACCTGGCCATCACGCCCGATGGCCAACGGCGCCCATAGGCCAGCATGGAGGCGCAGTATCCTCCAGTGAGGGCGATATTCAGGCGCACGCTGATTGCACCAACAGCCCAGGTGGAGTGAAAAGAACGTCCACCAGCGCAAGACATCAAACTCAGTCATCGGCGGATGATGACCAAAGACAGCCTAACGTGTCTGCCATCCACGAAATGGCCCGTCACGCGAGCAATATCGATACGAACGAGCGCACTCTAGCCACTTATGCGGGGCAGAGAACTGGGAACACAACAGAAGATTGGTTGCGGAATGTTGATGTGGATCATTCCAGTAGCGATATAGATCGTGACGAGTATACAGATACCACCACGGATGATACCATGATGGAAGAGAGCGAAAGTGGGTTTATAATAGAAACGGCAGCACCTGCTGAGGAACCACAGCCAATTGTCATAGGAGACGGGCTACTATTAACGACTGCCCCAACCTCAGCAGGTATGATACCAAGCCACGACTTACAGCCTCAAGAGCCAGCGGCCGAAAACGCGGTCATCAGCGCAAGCGACGCCTCACGTGGAGATGATCCCCATTTATGAATAATCTGTGTATAAGTCTTTAATATCAAGGAAGGTCTTTCGTCAAGGGCGGCGAGGTGGCATCCATAGTCTGTATATACCCAAATCAGCAAACAGAACACCCTAAGGATGGTGATCTGAGTAAATTTAGGTGGAGAGTTTTTCTCTTCAGAATTGAAAATACCATCATGAACGATTGAGAACATAGTATGTAGGTAATTTGGATCCTTCCATGAGACACTCTGACATGAACATTAGATTTAGATGATATCTAATGCTCCTATTTCCTTCAGGAACATTCGTTGACATACTAGTATCTAAGCCAGAAGTCTTATGTATGGGTATGTACTATGCGGGTATGTATTCATAATGTAAGTATATGGTATATGTCTACCTACATATATGCTTCGGAAGGCACAATTGCTTATGATGTCACATCGCAGGCAGGCTGATTGAGGCTACTCCGTTATATGCATAAGCCCTTAATACAAGGGTCTCCGCTCTTTCAGCTCAACGCCATCCCAGGCACCTCTCTCGACCTCAGCTTATAGAGAGCTTTCCCGCATCAGGGCTGACCTCGGACCAGCCTGGTATATGTTGAAACTTCTCAGCAGTCCATGATGTTTACGTAGATGGACGGTCTGGTCAGATGGCGCTCGACGCAAGCAACGGGTTCGCTGCCACCCACAGCGTGCAGCTCGGCGACGAGAGCTTGCCCATCTTCGACATCGAGCCGGTGCAGCTTCAATTCTCCATCGCCGCCGACTTTGTCGCCGCCCAGGTCGCCAACAATGTCCTGATCCTCGCCCTTTCAAACGGGCGCATCCTCCGCATCGACCTCAACAAGCCCGAGGACATAGACGGTAAGCCTAGAGTTCCTTCGACCGCCTTGTACCGCCTTGTATCGCCTTGTACAGGAGAAGACGACTAACTGTGCTGGCCGAGGCAGACATTGACCTCCCCAAGCGCGTCTCCGAGGTGGGCGTCATCTCGCGCATGTTTCTGGATCCCACCGCTTCGCACCTCCTAATCTGCACCTCGCTCGGCGAGAACTACTACCTACACACTCAGTCTCGCCAGCCACGCCCCCTCGGCCGCCTGCGTGGCGTCTCCATCGAGTCCGTCGCTTGGAATCCATCTCTGCCTACTTCTACAACGCGCGAGATTCTAATTGGAGCATCTGATGGGAACATCTACGAAACCTTTATTGAGCCCTCCGCCGAGTTCTACCGCAAAGAAGAGAAATACTTGAAGGCGCTGCACAAGCTCCCTGATGGGCCTATCACCGGCCTATGGGTTGATAGTATGGGCGGCAAGGCCGATATCAGGAGGATTGTTATAAGTACACAGAGCAGACTATTCCACCTCGTCGGCCGTGTAGGCCGGAGTGGTCATGAGGGAAGCGGATCCATTTACACCAAACTATTCGATACCGAACAACCCGTCATCCATGAGATTCCGAGAGGCTCAACCACGGCTCCTTCCTCCCTGGCTATATCTCCTGACCCTCCAGATTCCGCTTCGTATGAGGATGCCGTCCCGGATCGAGCCTTTGCTTGGCTTTCGGCTCAGGGGATTTATCACGGAAAGCTTCTTACGTCTTCGGGCGGCAATGACCTAGGAAACAAGGTCTATTCCGAAGCTAAGATGCTTCCAAGGTCTCAGATCGTATCAGCCGACGTTTCAGCAAAACGAAAAAGCTCTTCGGAATTCATCGACGCCATAGTCTTGACACAGTGGCATATAGTCAGCTTAGTTGGCGGGCGGGTTGTAGCAACCAACCGGCTTACCGGTTCTGTTGTATACGACCAGATAGTCCTCGAACCGGGGCAGAAGGCCTTAGGTCTCTACATAGACCAGCAGAAGAACACGTTCTGGTTGTTTACCTCCCAAGACATATTCGAAATCGTAGTAAGGGACGAGGATCGAGACGTCTGGCAAATCATGTTGCAGCGTCAGCAATTCGACGTTGCTCTGCGGTATGCTCATACTGCTGCACAGAAAGATGCAGTAGCAACGGCATCAGGCGATTACCTAGCAGAAAAGGGGCTCTTCATTGAAGCTGCAGGGGTCTATGGCAAAAGCAGCAAACCATTTGAAGACGTTGCTTTGTCTTTAATCGACAATGGCCAAAACGATGCACTCAGAAAATACCTACTGACGAAGATCACGACGTATAAGAAATCAAACATCATGCAGAGGATGATGATAGCTACCTGGCTGGTGGAAGTGTTCATGGCGAAACTCAACTCGCTGGAAGACACCATCGCAGTAGAGGCAGAAGCAGCTGGGAATGGGGATACAGCTCAGTCCCAGCAACAGCTTGGCGCTGTTCGAGAAGAGTTTCACAGCTTTGTTGAGAAACACAAATCTGACCTCGACCGCAGAACAGTATATGACGTTATCAGTAGTCACGCACGAGAGGAAGAGCTCCTATACTTTGCAAACTCCATCAACGATTATAACTATGAGCTTTCTTACTGGGTGCAGAGAGAAAGATGGACCGAAGCTTTAAATGTGCTCAAGAAACAGACAGATCCAGACGTCTTTTACCGGTATAGCAGTGTCCTCATGACACATGCAGCCCATGAGCTTGTGGAAATACTCATGCGTCACGCAAAATTAGAGCCTCGAAAGATTATCCCGGCTTTATTAGATTACAATCGAAACTTCAACGGAACTCTGCAGCAAAACCAAGCTCTTCGGTATCTTCAGTATGTCATAAACCAACTTCAATCTACAGATGCTGCTGTACACAACACTCTTGTTTCTATATATGCCTCTCACGAATCTAAGTCAGAGTCAGGACTACTCGCATATCTCCAGTCACAAGGCGACGAGCCTAACTTTGACCCTGACTTCGCACTTCGCTTATGTATACAGCATAAGCGAACTCTATCTTGTGTCCATATATACACGAATATGGGTCAATATGTTCAGGCCGTGGATCTTGCTCTCTCACACAACGAGATTGAGTACGCATCCATCATCGCTGATCGGCCTATATCAGACCCACCACTAAGGAAGAAGCTATGGCTTGCCGTAGCACGGAAAGTGATATCTCAGTCAAATGGGATTAAGACAGCTATCGAGTTCCTCAAACGGTGCGACCTACTGAAGATAGAAGACTTGATACCTTTCTTCCCGGACTTCGTCGTGATCGATGATTTCAAAGAGGAGATCTGCACCGCTCTGGAGAATTACTCGCATAATATCGATGCGTTAAAGAAGGAGATGGACGAGAGTTCTCAGACAGCGGCCAACATTAAGATAGATATTGCGGCTCTTGATCACCGGTACGCGATTGTCGAGCCTGGCGAGAAGTGCTATGTGTGCAGTCTACCCCTTCTCAGCCGACAGTTCTTCGTCTTTCCTTGTCAGCATGCGTTTCATTCCGATTGTCTCGGCCGTAAAGTGCTTGAACAGGCTGGTGTGAGTAAAAGCCGCCGCATCAAAGAGTGCCAAGTTTCTATCAGCAAAGGTCTCGTCAGTGGTGCACAGAAAGATGCCATGGTCGCCGAGCTCGATGCTCTCGTGGCCTCCGCATGGTGAGTACTTGTCTCTTCCAGCATTGACGTAATTCCTACCGAGGACGAGTGTCTCGGTTGCTCTTGGAGAAGAGTATTTACTAATGAGACCCTACAGCATCCTTTGTAGTGACTATGCAATCAAGAGAATAGACGAGCCTTTCATCGGCCCGGATGACGATGTCAATGAGTGGGCCTTGTAAGACTAGCAAAGGTCGAGTATCAACGGGAGTATCAACACGTGAAACATACCGTGGTGCTATCATATGAATAAAGAGGATCAAGTGCGAATCTTCACAGTATGTTAACCGGCATAAAGGGAAAGGGTTGGGGATTCTGTTGATTCTGATATGCAGCGAACTTGAGATTTATATAGATACCCATTGGTTGTTAGGGTCATCCCTTTCGATTTCTATCCATAGCATCTGTGGGTGTGTATTCAAGGGATCAAATTCAGGAGACGAGCTACATTTGCTTATGTGAGTAGGCAGGTCACCGTCTTCGTGTTACTAATTTCTAGACATGTCATACTGGTGTAATTTATCTCAAGAAGCTAAGACGACATTTTGTCGTGATTGTAAGACCTGTCTCAATTGCTTCGGCGTACAAAGCTCTTCAACCCCTGTTCTTGCGGCGCCGTACGCTGTGCCACTTGTCATCCAAATCGATCGATACCTTAATGCTGCAGGTGTGCGGAAGAGCTGCGTAAAGGATGCTATTTACGTCGAGCGTCCTCTGTGTTCTGTATACGGGTCCTAACAGCTAGATATGGATTGCATGATCGCTTTCGCCCCCCATTCTAGCCTTAGGCAACGAGCTGACCGAATGGCCATATAGATAGGTAGGCAGGTGTATTGTCTTCTCCCCCTGGCCTTGTTCGTTGTCTCCATGGATTCCACGCTTCTCATAAGATGAATTCGTGTCCTGTGAGAAATCCTGTGTAGCTCCTTTTCCCTTCTCTTCTTGCGGTATCCTGGTGCTGAAGATTGTCGGCTTGCCTATTTATGCGAAGACGACCGGCTACGACGGAAATAAAAACCATGGCGGTGCCGTTGCTCCCTATTCAATCGGCGCCGGCGAGCAACCGATCGACAGGTCGCGCGACAGTTCTCAAATGGCTTGGTGTCTTGCTTGTTTTGTGGGGGGTCGCCTTTTGGGTGCAGTTCTCAGGGGTATGTGATGTAGTTCATTTCGCTAAAGTTCTCTTACCCAACTACTCATTCACCTCCTTACGTACCGTCTTCCACTACTACCTTTCCCTTGAGGAAAGAGGAATTTGGACATTTTCAAACGGTGTCGAGACAGTATACACATTTAGTTGCTAATATACAAGGGGGTTTTAAGCTTTCGATTGCCTCACTGTCTACACTTGAGGATGACAGCACAAATACCCTGGGTCCAAATGGCTCCGTCGTGGCAGAAACATCGTTATATAACGAGGAGTCCGGGGAGGTTGAGAACCCGGTGCCGGTTGTAGCTTCTTCCACCGTGAGGAAGCATACCGATCGAGTTGCAGTCATTGTTGAGGATAGGCCTTTGGGGAATCTTATTCCAGTTTTATGTGAGTAGCAAATGTGTTTCAACCAACACTCCAACCAACGAAGTGGTCCATTTCGAGGAGTCGGGACCAACTTCGCCGCATGAGCTTAACTCTACCTTTCTCGACTGTCGATAAGCCGCCTGTCAAAATCCCAGAAACCCATAAGAAGGCTATACATGAAACATGAGACAATGTCAAACTTCAACTAACAATCGTCCAGTACATTTCCACTCCGTCCTCGGTCCCGAATGGCCCATAATCCTCTACACCTCAAAACCAACAGCAACCACCCTCCTAACCTCCTCCTCATCCTCATCCTCATCCCCCTTCTCTCGCGCCGTGGCCTCCTCAGACATCGAGATCCGCCACCTACCACCCAACACAACCTTCACCTCGCACGCCTCCGTCTCGCAATTCCTCGCCTCCCCCTTCCTCTGGACCGACCTAGCACCCTACGCCAAGATCCTGCTGTTCCAGGCCGACAGCATCCTCTGCGCCGCGGCCCCGCGCCACGTCGACGACTTCCTGGCCTACGACCTTGTGGGCGCCCCCATCGCGCCGCGCTTCGGCGCCGGTTTCAACGGCGGCTTGTCGCTGCGCAGTCGCGAGCTCGTGCTCCGCGTGCTGCGGCGGTGGGATTTCGCTGTGGATAGCGCGGTGCCTGAGGCCCCGCGGGAGTGGAGGTTCGAGGACCAGTGGTTTTATGCCCGCATGCGGGATCTTGCGGCGGATGGGGAGCTGCAGGGCGAGTTGGGGATTAGGGTTAATCTGCCGGATGCGGATACTGCGGGCTTGTTTGCTGTTGAGACTGTTTGGGTTGAGGGGGCGAGACCGCTGGGTTTTCATCAGCCGAGACGGTGGCAGGGGGAGCATATGGAGGAGATTATGGCGTATTGTCCTGAGGTCGGCATGATTGCTGGGTCGAGTTTCTTTGGGAGGTAGGTGTGTGGATTGTTATGTTAAGTCAGTTAGTCTGTATGTCATGGGTCGGTAGACGTATGTGTAATCGTAATACTACTCTTTCATGGGATGTTGCTAATAGCAGGCAGATACTTGCTCATGTCGTATGTCGTCCGTGAGGTGGATATCTGCCTTGCTCGTTTTAGAAGACTGAAGGGATTCATAGGTGAGGCCGCGGGAAGTATGACAGGTATTATCGCGAGTCCGTTCTCTTTCATCAGGGGCAAAGTGGTAAACAGATAAGAGAAGGAAGAGTCAAACTCAGGCATGTCACCATGTATACACAAAACGCTGCAAAACTTAGATTCTCAAGTGAGATTGATATACAAGGCTCTGACTACTTACTGACAATGCTAGGGAACTTCATAGTCGGCTATAAGTGAGATAAATAAAGTCTGCCTCACATGTGATTGACAGACAGAGAGAGCAAGGAAAACAGTGCAACAGTCATTGCTCCTTATTCGGTCCTCGTTCGCAGTTGTTTGCACCGAACATCATGTCATGCACTCAAAGCCAACGTATTTTTTGTTCTCATGATACGCCTAATTTAGCTTCTATATCAACTTCACCGGGATTTCGCCATATATCCTGATCCATCATGTTCGAGATTGTGATCTTCCGTCTTACCTGTACAGCTTGATTTTCGTCAGTATATCTGAATTAAGGCTGCTATCCAGCACGCTTATTCGAGATGTGACAGCAAGCTTTGAGGTAGTCTGAGTGGAGGCCTGGCACCGCAGATTCTTCAGAGTAGCTACAGCTACCCGGATGCTCAACTCGGAGGTGGCAAGTCTATCTATATCTTAAAGAGGCCGTGGCTCTCGATTGATGAGTGGCTTTGCCAGCCACGAAAGCCAAAAACACGACCTGAACACATATAAGAGGCACACAGCTGCGAGACTGAAAAATGAGGACCAATCGAATTGTTGCTAATCTTAGCTTCATGCATGAGAAAGCTCAACTGGACTGGCTCAAAGTAAACCAAGCAGACCTTGATAAAGATAGTAGTCATTGAGGACATGGGCCAAAATTACGGGTGGGGAGTGGCGGAGCTGATTAACATACTAGGTACGGAGTAAACGTGGACTAAATGTCTTCCGAGCAGGTAGACCCATTTACCAACCTTTAGTAGTATTTTTGTAGAAGCCGCAGTTAGGAATAGCAAGGCGGACTACCCGTAGGCCAAGTCATGAAACATGGGAGGCTTGGCAGGTCGTCGAGGACTGTCGCTGGTAGATGGGAAAGAGTGGGGAGCGTGCGTAAACCTGGAAAACGCCTGAACCTATGGACCGTGGTAAAACGGTGATGGGCCACCGGGCCTGCTTAATACGTCTAGACCGGTAACCATACGGCATGAAGTTGGCTGGCTTTGCTAATAAGCTTTTGCGGGCTGACCTTTACTTACTCGTATCCCTGGTACCGGCCTGGGCGGTTGATGCTATACATAGAGCCGCGGCCTTATGCTATACCTGGGTGATCTACGGCCAGTACTGCGGCTCGCCCCTGGTTCTGATCATAGTGCTGGTACGTTATATACCAATCAATGCAAGGCTCAGGGGTGTATATACTCCCCCGGCAAGATATCTGCCACTGAGAGGCATTGGATGTGCCGCGCTCTTGAACAACCATGGGGCGGATGGGGATGAGGACATGTCAAAGTTTCGGTTAACGGCTCTCTGGGCAATCATTATTTCCTGCTTCAGCCTATCGTTGTCTTCCAATGCAACCAGACTAGGTATTCGCGATTCTCGTGAGCTAAATCCGTAAAGCAGATTGGGTGTAGCACCGCAGATTGGTCCGTTTCACAAGGGCTGGCTTTCAATATTGATATCTGCACCCTAGACGGTAACGAGAGGACAGTCTACTATGAAAATCCAAGGCGAATGAGAGTGGAGTGAGTACCTACTAGTAGATGCAAATAGGGCAACACAAAGTTCTCTCAAGAACTAATAAATGGTGGTAGACTTATACAAACGAAGTGTCTATAGGTAGAGAGATGAAATAATTGAGTGAGACGTCTAGACCCTACTGAAATCTACCTAGGTAGCTAGGTACATTACTTCTTTGTACTAAACCTCCCCATGCCCACTATTTTAAGTGGGCTGATATGAGCTGCTAGGGATGTTGTGTAGCACTGCCGATTTGGTCAAATTCAGTGTGATAAGCGATGTTTCAGAAGCTTGTAACAGGCTACCATTGGCTTGAGGCAAATGCACCAACACACCAGCCACTCCAATGTACCTAACACCCCACGTAACCTGTGCTCCCCGTTGATCGGCTTGATGCGCTGCAAAGAATCGTCCCATCTCGCATCTTCGGAGCGTACGGTACGGACAAAGCACGGAGAATTGGTGTTATCGCTTCTCATACCTACGTGCTGTCACCCTGCGTTATTTCCCCCTTCTCCGAACACCGAGTATCGTCAAATATTGGAATACAATTTTTACCTGCAATCTCTTGAACATGCAGCCTCTTCCATGAGTAACTTAGTACTAGGTAGTATTCAAGTTGGCTTGACGCAACATACTTATAAGTAGACTTAGCCGCATCTAGGAGCAACCCCTATAATGCAACATGGGCACTGTGTACTGGATTAGAGCACAAGGTAGGCTACTCTAGTGGCACATGGCTTTTCTTGCTTCTACACTCCTGCTTAGTACGTATGGTATTACGCATTGCGACGATTCTTCATGAAATCATGACTAGGATAAACAAGGTCTGATAGACTCAGTTAAGCTGGGGTGAACATACGAGGTCATAGAATTGAATGAGGAATACGGCTTAGTCTGCTAACGCTCGGTATATCTCTATCTCTCGCTTTCGTTATTCATGTTGTTGTTGCTGCTTAATTCCCAAGTGGCCAGGTTTAGCGGTGTCCCTTCATTTCTTCACAGTTTGAGTATGTCTCGCCGCAACAAAGCTTGGCATACCCCGGATTCGCCAGTATCTGTACCGTGCTTGCACCATTGGCGATTCGTTGGTCTAATATAACATACCATATTACCTGATGCAGTTTGGTGGGCACACGGCTTTTTGGCGCAATGTTCTCTCGATGACGGTAATGGACCCGTATTTGCCTCCCTCGTGAGGTCGACAAGGTTCGTTCCACTAATCAACGTTATCGTCAAGCAAGGGGCAACGCTTTCGTGATCGGTATCACGAAGCTGTAAAACTACCCACCTACGATATGGTGTAAACGTTCATCTCGGAGCAAGCAAACCTGATCAACTGATAAGACTTGAAGGCGTGGCCTGGTTAACCCCTACTTTGCTGAATGTTGGTCCTAACGTATCTGTGTTCCGATTGTAGGTACTGTACATCTATATATATATATATATATGTAGGTACTTCATAGGCGTAGGATACATGTAGCTTTTGGCCTTTCAGCTTTTCAGCCGCCCCAAAAACCGTTCAAGCATAAGATCCGGGGAGATCAATGAACAAGTGTTTCCATGGAACAGTCATAAGGCACAGGACGTTGAAATCGTTCGACAAGGTCTGTGCAAGAGATAGATGCTTATTAGTCGAAGGGCATTAGTTAAGAAGAGCAAGTTGAGATAAACAACAAGACGGAAAATAGAACTTCTTCCCCCGGCGCGCGCCGGCCCCCCCCCCGCGCGCCCCGCGCGCCGCCGCGGCGCGCCGCGCGCGGCCGCGGGCGGCCGGGGGCC